>JARQOD010000004.1:479237240-479302626 GCA_033576555.1 Oophaga sylvatica
GGAGAGGTAGAACGGCTGCCCTGCATATTGATAAGGAACAGTAGAGCGGAATGACTGCGGGGCTCCGCTGCTCCTAGCCTCTGCTCAACCGCTCCTCCTCCGCCGCCACCGCCGCCCGACTACGCGCCGCCGCGGCTGAGGACAGAGTGGCAGCAACTGGTGAGGGCAGCGTCCCCGGGAGACGAAGGATGCCCGGGCAGAAAAAGCGACGGAAGCCTCGCCTTCCTGGCAACGTGCCGGCTACGATATATAGGTCACAGATGTTATAGTGGTAATATGCATAAACCCTACGCTTCACACGATGTGTATATAATTATGGTATATATCCACCGATTTATACCCACATGAATACACTCACCATAACTATATATATATATATGTAGGTAATATATATATACACATTCATCAGTCATGGCCGAAAGTGTTGGCACCCTTATAATTGCTCCAGAAAATGACGTTTTTCTAACAGAAAATTATTGTAATTCCATACCTCCCAACTTTTGAAGATGGGAAAGAGGGACAAAGGTTGCGCAGCGCTCCGCGGAAAATTTTAGGCCATGCCCCGACCACACCCATTTCACAACTAGTCACAGCCATGTCCACGCCCCGACCACACCCATTTCACAACTAGTCACAGCCATGTCCACGCCCCGACCACACCCATTTCACAACTAGTCACAGCCATGTCCACGCCCCGACCACACCCATTTCACAACTAGTCACAGCCATGTCCACGCCCCGACCACACCCATTTCACAACTAGTCACAGCCATGTTCACGCCCCGACCACACCCATTTAGCACTGGTGATCACACTGACTGGTACTGAGGGCACACTGGTACTGAGTAAAAGAAAGAACAGAGACAGAAAAAAGAAAACAGTGAGAAAGGAGAGAGAGAAAGAGGGTAAAGCAAGAAAGAACAGAGAGAAAGTAGAGAGAGAAATAAACAAGAAAGGGAAAGAAAGAACAGAGAAAAAAAAAACAAAGAGGGGAAAGAAAGAACAGACGGAGAAAGAAAGAAAGGGGAAAGAAAGAACAGAGAGAGAGGGAGAAAGGGGAAAGAAAGAACAGAGAAAGAAAGATGGGAAAGAAAGAACAGAGAAAGAAAGAAAGATGGAAAGAAAGAAAAAACAGAAAGAAAGGGGACAGAAAAAAAGAACAAAGAGAAAAAAGAAAGAGGGGAAAGAAAGAACAGAGAGGGAGAGAGAAAGAAAGAGGGAAAGAAAGAAAAAAACAGAAAGAAAGGGGACAGAAAAAAAGAACAGAGAGAAAAAAAAGGGGAAAGAAAGAACAGAGAGGGAGAGAGAAAGAAAGAGGGAAAGAAAGAACAGAAAAAGAAAGAGAGGAAAGAAAGAACAGAGAGAGAAAGAAAGAACAGAGAGGGAGAAAGAACAGAGAAAGAAAGAAACAGAGGGGGAAAGAAAGAACAGAGAGAAAAAGAAAGAATAGAGAGAGAAAGAAAGAACAGAGAGAAAGAAAGGGGAAAGAAAGAGCAGAAAGAGAAAGAAAGCGGGGAAAGAAAGAAAGAACAGAGAGAAAGAAAGAGGGGAATGTTGTGAATAGGTTGGAGGCGACTTCAGAGCTGGGGCTCCCTCCAGTGGTTGCTGAGGGTAATGAACCAATTGCTGAATGGCTTTCAGCTGGGTCGGAATGGTCTAATATAAGTGACCTGAACTCCCATCAGCCTTGCCGGTAATCAATTGTTCTTCCAGGTCTTGGTTGGAGCTCAGCTTGCATTCCTGCTTTCATTCAGATAAGTGACTTGCTGTTTTTTTTCCTCTGTGTTGGATTTTCCTTGCTGGTTTGCTGCATTGCAGTGGACTTCAGCCGGGTCCCCTTTTGGGGCCTGGCTCTACATTTGTGTTCAGTTTGTGTTTGCACTTTTGCTCTGTTCCTGTGTCACTTTTTATTTGCTGAATTGCTGTGTGTTACACCAGAGATCTGATTTAGGTGGCAGAGATCGTGTGATCTCAGGTTTTTTGTTAATCAGAAGTGTTGGTATTTTTGTCAGGGTTTTTTTGGGTTGCAGTCAGAATTCTTTCCTATACTTTTCTATCTAGACAGTATTGGGCCCCAGCATTTGCTCATTCTATTTTCTGTCTGTGTCCGTATTTTCTTCTTGTCTAACCGCCATTACATGTTTGGGGCTTCCTATTTCTTTGGGAGTTCTGCTACGGGGCAGTTAGCTTTCATCTTTCTGTCTTTAGGTGTAGCTATCTCTCCGGCTGTGACGAGGCGTCTAGGATCACCGTAGGAACGCTCCACGGCTGCTTCTAGTGTGGCTGTTAGTTTAGGGTTCTGCAACCCAGTATTTTCCAGCCTCTCTGGTGTATTGCTACTTTGGCTATTTTTGCTTTTTCTCCTCAGCTACCGAAACATAACAGTATTACCGGCCAAACTGAAAATTATATGGTACTCAACAGAAGGGAAAAATAGTAAAAAAGAAAAAAGGGAGTTGTCAGAATTTTTTTTTTCTGTTTGTTGCATTTTTTCCCTCTTTTTCTCTGGGTGCTGAGGAGGAATTTTTTTTTCCTAAATGGAGATTGCACAGTTGTCTGGCTGTGTGGAGTGGCTTGCCACTGAGGTTCAGAGTATTACTACCTATCTTGCTAGGTTGCCAGTTGTGGAACCTAGGATCCCCATACCAGATTTATTTTTGGGGGATCGGTCTAAATTTCTGAATTTCAAAAATAACTGCAAGTTGTTTTTTGCCTTGAAGCCTAAGTCCTCAGGTAACGCAGCACAGCAGGTTCAAATTGTCATCTCTCTGCTGTGCGGCGACCCTCAGGATTGGGATTTTTCCTTGACACCTGGGGATCCTGTTTTGAATGATGTTGATGTATCTTTTCAGGCTCTGGGTTATTGTACGATGAACCTAATGTCACTGATCAAGCTGAAAAGACCTTGTTGGCATTAAATCAGGGTCGTGAAGACGCTGAGCTGTCAGAAATTCCGAAAGTGGGCATTCCTGACCAAATGGAATGATGATGCTTTGGCAGCCCTTTTTCAGAAGGGTCTGTCAGAAAATGTAAAGGACGTTATGGTGGGATTCCCCGTTCCATCTGGTCTCACTGATTCTATGTCTTTGGCTATTCAAATTGACAGACGTTTGCGTGAGCGCAGAGGTATGCGTGAGATGGTGTTGCCTTGTGAGCCAGCTCCTGAGCCCATGCAGTGTGATGGAGTGACTTCTGGGGCTCAGCGTCATAAGTTTCGAAAGCGCAATGGGTTATGTTTCTACTGTGGTGACGCTTCTCATGCTATTTCCGTCTGCCCTAAGCGGGGAAGACGTTTTATGCGCTCAGTTGTCTTGGGTAGTGTTCAGACTAAATTTCTGTTGACTGTTACCCTGATTTGCTCCCTGTCCACATTTTCTGCTCAGGCTTTTGTTGATTCAGGAGCAGCTATCAACCTGATGGATTTTGACTTTGCCAAACGTTGAGGGTTTCCCATGATACCCCTGCGGAAGTCTATTCCCCTATTGGGCATTGATTCTACCCCTTTGGCGGAGAATAAACCCCAGTTTTCTACTCAGGTGATAATGAGGGTTGAACCAGATCATCAGGAGAGTTGCAAATTTCTGGTGTTGCATAATCTGCATGACATTATTGTACTGGGTTTCCCTTGGTTACAGACTCATAATCCTGTTTTGGATTGGAAATCTGTGTCTGTGACCAGTTGGGGCTGCCAATGTGTTAATACTGACACTCCTGTTTTTTCTGCCTCTCCCCAGTCTCAGGATGTCCCTGACTTTTTGACTGATTTTTCTGATGTGTTTAGTGAAAGTAAGTCTGCATCCTTACCTCCTCACAGGAGCTATGATTGCGCTATTGAGTTAGTGCCTGGTGGTAAATTTCATAAAGGTCACCTTTTTAACTTGTCTGTACCTGAACACGATGCTATGCGATCTTATATCAAGGAGTCTTTGGAGAAGGGTCATATTAGACCTTCCTCTTCACCCTTGGGCGCCGTTTTTTTCTTTGTGGCCAAAAAGGATGGTTCATTGAGGCCGAGTATTGATTATCGCCTCCTGAATAAAATCACTGTTAAATATCAATATCCGTTACCCTTGATTTCTGACCTATTTTCCAGAGTGAAAAGTGCTACTTGGTTTACCAAACTTAACCTCAGGGGGGCGTATAACCTTATTCGCATTAAGCACGGGGATGAATGGAAGACGGCGTTTAATACCCCAGTGGGGCATTTTAAGTACCTAGTGATGCCTTTTGGGCTTACTAATGCCCCTTCCGTCTTCCAATCCTTTATGAATTATATTTTCAGGGATTTTGTTGATAAATTTCTGACGTTTATTTGGATGATATCTTGATTTTTTCCAACGACTGGGACTCTCATGTGAAACATGTTCGGACTGTGTTCCAGATTTTGAGAGAGAATGCACTGTATGTGAAGGGATCAAAGTGTCTTTTTGGCGTACAGAAGGTTTCATTTCTGGGATTCATTTTGTCTCCGTCTGTTATTAAAATGGACCCGGTCAAGGTTCAGGCCATCTGTGATTGGGTTCAACCTACTACATTGAAGGCTCTTCAGAGATTTTTAGGTTTTGCCAATTTTTATCGTAAATTTATTGGTACTTTCTCCGGTATTGTTAAATCATTGACTGATTTAACCAAAAAGGGTTCCGATGTGGTGAATTGGCCTCCTGAGGCAGTTTCTGCATTTCAGGAACTTAAGCAGAGATTCATTTCTGCTCCTGTTCTACGGCAGCCTGATGTTTCTCTACAGTTTCAGGTGGAGGTTGATGCTTCTGAGATTGGGGCAGGTGCCGTTTTGTCTCAAAGGGATCCGGAGACCTCTAAGAGTAACCCTTGTATCTTCTTCTCTCAAAAATTTTCTCCAACTGAACGTAATTATGACGTGGGTAATCGGGAGTTATTGGCCATGAAGTGGGCCTTTGAAGAGTGGAGACATTGGCTGGAAGGAGCCAAACATCAGGTGGTGGTCCTCACGGACCATAAGTACCTGGTTTATCTCGAATCAGCCAAGCGACTTAATCCTAAGCAGGCCAGGTGGGCCTTGTTTTTCACACGTTTTAATTTTGTGGTTTCTTTTCTTCCGGGCAGTAAGAATGTTAAGGCGGATGCCCTCTCGAGGAGTTTCTTCGCGGATTCTCCTGAGCTAACTGATCCTGCTGTTATTCTGAAAGAGGGTGTAGTTCTTTCCGCCATATCGCCCAATTTGAGACTGGCTCTGGAGGGGTGTCAGGAGGATAAACCTGAACGCTGCCCTGTTGGGAAATTGTTTGTCCCAGACCAGTGGAAGTAGAGTGTGATGTCTGAGATTCATTGTCCCGCGTTGGCTGGTCATCCCGGTATTTTTGGTACCAGAGACTTGGTGAGTCGGTCCTTTTGGTGGCCTACTTTGTCTCATGACGTCAGGGACTTTGTGCAGTCCTGTGGGACTTGCTCTCGTTCCAAGCCTTGCTCTCGCTCTAGTGGTTTGTTAATGCCATTACCTGTGCCCAAGAGGCCATGGACCCATATCTCTATGGATTTTATTTCCGACCTCCCTGTCTGTCAGAGAATGACCGTTAGGCTGGCGTCACACTTGCGAGTGTGATGCGAGTAAGTCACACAACTTTCTCGCATCAACACCCGGCACGGCCGCCCGCTCTCGGATCCGAGTGTGTGGCTGCATAGAAATACATGCAGCCGCACACTCGGGTCCGAGAGCGGGCGGTCGTGCCGGGTGTTGATGCGAAAAAGTCGTGCGACTTACTCGCATCACACTCGCAAGTGTGACGCCGGCCTTATCTGGGTAATCTGTGATAGGTTTTCCAAGATGATACATCTTGTGCCATTACCTAAGTTACCTTCCTCCTCCGAATTGGTGCCTTTGTTCTTTCAGCACGTGGTTCGGTTACATGGCATTCCGGAGAACATTGTGTCTGACAGAGGAGTCCAGTTTGTTTCCAGGTTTTGGAGAATATTTTGTTCTAAACTTGGTGTTCAGTTATCTTTCTCCTCTGCATTTCACCCTCAGACCAATGGACAAACCGAGAGAACAAACCAGACCTTGGAGACTTATTTGAGATGTTTTGTGTCTGGTGATCAAGATGACTGGGTCTCTTTTTTGCCTTTGGCGGAGTTTGCTCTTAATAATAGGGCTAGCTCTGCCACCTTCATGTCTCCATTTTTCTGCAATTCTGGGTTTCACCCTCGATTTTCTTCAGGACAGGCGGAGGCTTCCGTCTGTCCGGGCGTTGACTCTATTGTGGAGTGAATACAGCAGATTTGGGACCAGGTAGTGGACAGGTTGTCTCTCTCTCAGGAGAAGGCACAGCGGTTTGCCAACCGGCATAGGACTGATGGTCCTCGTTTTAAAGTGGAGGGACTTGGTTTGGTTGTCCTCAAGAAATATCCCTATGAAGGTTGCGTCTCCAAAATTTAAGCCAAGGTTCATTGGACCTTATAAGATCATGGAATTTCCGGTTTCCTTCCGTTTGCTTCTTCCAGGGACATTTAAGATCCATAACGTGTTCAACAAGTCCTTATTGAAGAGGTTTGTCGAGCCAGTGTCACTTTTTATTTGCTGAATTTTCTGTGTGTTACACCAGAGATCTGATTTAGGTGGCAGAGATAGTGTGATCTCAGTTTTTTTGTTAATCAGAAGTGTTGGAATTTTTGTCAGGGTTTTTTTTGGGTTGCAGTCAGAATTCTTTCCTATACTTTTCTATCTAGACAGAATTGGGCCCCAGCATTTGCTCATTCTATTTTCTGTCTGTGTCCGTATTTTCTTCTTGTCTAACAACTATTACATGTTTGGGGGCTTCCTATTTCTTTGGGGGTTCTGCTACGGGGCAGTTAGCTTTCATCTTTCTGTCTTTAGGTGTAGCTATCTCTCCGGCTGTGATGAGGCGTGTAGGATCACTGTAGATACGCTCCACGGCTACTTCTAGTGTTGTGGTTAGTTTAGGGTCCTGCAACCCAGTAGTTTCCAGCCTCTCTGGTGTATTGGTACTTTGGCTCTTTTTGCTACTTCTCCTCAGCTACCGAAACATAACAGGGGAAAGAACAGAGAGAGAGAAAAAGAAAGAAAGAGGGGAAAGAAAGAACAGAGAGAGAAAGAAAGAACAGAGAGGGAGAGAGAAAGAAAGAGGGGAAAGAAAGAACAGAGAAAGAAAGAAAGGCAGAGGGGGAAAGAAAGAACAGAGAGAAAAAGAGAAAGAAAGAGGGGAAAGAAAGAACAGAGAGAAAGGGGAAAGAAAGAAAGAACAGAGAGAAAGAAAGAAAGAGGGAAAGAAAGAACAGAGAGAGAAAGCAAAAAAGAACAGAGAGAAAGAAAGAGGGGAAAGAACAGAGAGAGAGAAAGAAAGAGGGGAAAGAAAGAACAGAGAGATAGAGAAAAAGAAAGAAACAGAGAGAGAGAAAGAGGGGACAGAAAAAAAGAACAGAGAGAAAAAAAGAAAGGGTAAAGAAAGAAACAACAGAGGGAGAGAGAGAAAGAAGGGAAAGAAAGAACAAAGAGAGAAAGAACAGAGATAGAGAAAAAAAGATGGGAAAGAAAGAACAGAGAGAAAGAACAGAGAGAGAGAGAGAAAGAACAGAAAGAAGGAAAGAGGGGAAAGAAAGAAAGAAAGAAAGAAAGAAAGAGAAAGAAAGAAAGAACGAACAGAGAGATAGAAAGAAAGAGGGGAAAGAAAGAAAGAAAAAGAACAGAGGGAGAAAGAAAGATAAGAAAGAAAGAACAGAGAGAAAGAAAGAGGGGAAAGAAAGAACAGAGAGAAAGAGAAAGAAACAGGGGAAAGAAAGAGAAAAAGATAGGGGAAAGAAAGAAAGAACAGAGAGATAGAAAGAAAGAGGGGAAAGAAAGAACAGAGAGAAAGAAAGAAAAAGAACAGAGAGAAAGAAAGATGGGAAAGAAAGAACAGAGAGAAAGAAAGAGGGGACAGAAAAAAAGAACAGAGAGAAAAAAAGAAAGTGTAAAGAAAGAAACAACAGAGGGAGAGAGAGAAAGAAGGGAAAGAAAGAACAAAGAGAGAAAGAAAGAAAGAAAGAAAGAAGAAAGAAAGAACAGAGCTAGAGAAAAAAAGATGGGAAAGAAAGAACAGAGAGAAAGAACAGAGAGAGAGAGAGAAAGAACAGAAAGAAGGAAAGAGGGAAAGAAAGAAAGAGAAAGAAAGAACGAACGAACAGAGAGATAGAAAGAAAGAGGGGAAAGAAAGAAAGAAAAAGAACAGAGGGAGAAAGAAAGATAAGAAAGAAAGAACAGAGAGAAAGAAAGAGGGGAAAGAAAGAACAGAGAGAAAGAGAAAGAAACGGGAAAGAAAGAAGAGAAAGAAAGAAAGAGAAAAATATAGGGGAAAGAAAGAAAGAACAGAGAGATAGAAAGAAAAAGGGGAAAGAAAGAACAGAGAGAAAGAAAGAAAAAGAACAGAGAGAAAGAAAGTGGGAAAGAAAGAACAGAGAGAAAGAAAGAGGGGAAAGAAATAAAGAACAGAGAGAAAGAAAGAGGGGAAAGAGAGAGAGAAAGGAAAAAAAGAACAGAGAGAAAGAAAGAAAGAAAGAAAGAGAAGAAAGAAAGAGGAAAAAGAACAGAGAGAGAGAAAAAGAAAGAGGGGAAAGAAAGAACAGAGAGATAGAGAAAAAGAAAGAAACAGAGAGAGAAAGAAAGGAAAGAAAGAACAGAGATAGAAAGAAAGAGGGGAAAGAAAGAACAGAGAGAAAGAAAGAAAAAGAACAGAGAGAAAGAAAGATGGGAAAGAAAGAACAGAGAGAAAGAAACAGAGAGAGAAAGAAATAAAGATTCTATAAAGATACTATAGCAGCCCGCCTCCCATTGTAGTACCCACCTGAGCCTCCCGTTGCAGGACATATCATGATCCGCTCACATGGCCAACATCCCCGATTCCAAGGCAAGGACACGGTGATGGATCTGAAGCATTCCCTGAAGTGCCTACATGGTTCCGTCACAATCTCCTCCCAAAATTACCTCATTTTCGGTCATCTTCCAGCACGTCACTTCTGGTGGAACATCACGTGCGAGTTTTAAAGTGCTCCTCGGGGCTCCGGCATGTACTCCTGTGTCCATGGGAAAAGCTCCCGGCCAGGACAGCGGGGCAGACTCTCAAAATCAGGAGTGTCCCGCTGAATTCAGGACGGTTGGGAGGTATGAATGCTCCCCACCATACACCTTGTACACGCACGGCTCTGCACACCTCATACACACACGGTTCCGCGTTGAATGCCTCGTACACACACGGCTCCGCTCCGTCCACCTCGCACACACAAGGCTCCACTCAGTATACACAAGGCTCTACTCCATACACCTTGTACACACGTAGCGACACTTTGTACACCTTGTACACACACGGCTCCACTCCGTAAACCTTGTACACATGCGGATTTGCAGCATACACCTCGTACACACACGGTTCTGCTCCGTACACCTCGTACACACGCGGCTCTGCTACATACACACAAGGCTCCACTCCATACACACACAGCTCTGCTCCGCTCTGTATCCACACGGCTCAAGTACGGAGCCCTGTGTGTACGGAGCTGAGCGGCTCAGCTCCGTACACTTCACACACACAGGGCTCCGTTTCGTACACACACAGCACTGCTGCATCCACCTCGTACACACGGCTCCACTCCGTAAACCTCGTACACGCGCAGCTCGGCTCCGTGCACCTTGTACACGCACAGCTTGGCTCCGTGCACCTCGTGCAGACACACGGCTCCGCTCCATCCAACGCATACAGACACGGTTCTGCTACATCCAACTCGTACACACAAGGCTCAGCTCCGTACAGCTCGTACACACTACAGCACTGCTACATCCACCTCGTACACGAGCGGCTCTGCTCCGTGCACCTCGTACACGTGCGGCTCCACTCGTGCACCTCGTACACGCACGGCTCCGCTACATCCAACTCGTACACACACGGCTCTGCTCCGTACACCTCGTACACACTACAGCACTGCTACATCCACCTCGTACACACAAGGCTCCGCTACGTACACCTCGTACACACTACAGCACTGCTACATCCACCTCGCACACGGGCGGCTCCGCTCCATGCACCTCGTACACACACAGCTTCGCTCCGTGCACCTCGTACACAAGCGGCTACGCACCGTGCACCTCGTACACGCATGGCTCGGCTCCGTGCACCTCGCACACGCGCAGCTCGGCTCCATGCACCTCGTACAGACACACGGCTCCGCTCCATCCAACTCATGCAGACACGGTTCTGCTACATCCAACTTGTACACACAAGGTTCCGCTCCGTACAGCTCGTACACACTACAGTACTGCTACATCCACCTCGTACATGGGCGGCTCCGCTCCGTGCACCTCGTACACATGCGGCTCCGCTATGTGCACCTCGTACACTCGCGGCTCCGCTCCGTGCATCTCGTACATGCATGGCTCCGCTACATCCAACTCGTACACACGGCTCTGCTCCGTACACCTCGTACACACTACAGCACTGCTACATCCACCTCGCACACGGGTGGCTCAGCTCCGTGCACCTCGTACACACGCAGCTCCGCTCCGTGCACCTCGTACACGAGCAGCTACGCACCGTGCACCTCGTATACGCACGGCTCCGCTCCGTGCACCTCATACATGCGCGGCTCCGCTCCGTGCACCTCGTACACGTGCAGCTCGGCTCCATGCACCTCGTACAGACACACGGCTCCGCTCCATCCATCTCGTACAGACACGGCTCTGCTACATCCAACTCGTTCACACAAGGCTCCGCTCCATACACCTCGTACACAGTACAGCACTGCTACATCCACCTCATACACGTGCGGCTCCGCTCTGTGCACCTCGTACATGTGTGGCTTAGCTCAGTGCACCTCGTACACGCGCGGCTCCGCTCTGTGCACCTCGTACATGTGCGGATTAGCTCCGTGCACCTCGTACACGCGCGGCTCTGCTCTGTGCACCTCGTACATGTGCGGCTTAGCTCCATGCACCTCGTACACGCGCGGCTCCGCTCCATCCAACTCGTACACGCACGACTCCGCTACATCCAACTCGTACACACACGGCTCTGCTTTGTACACCTCGTACACACTACAGCACTGCTACATCCACCTCGTACACACACGGCTCCGCTCCGTACACCTCGTACACACACGGCTCTGCTCCGTACACCTCCTACACACTACAGCACTGCTACATCCACCTCGTACACACAAGGCTCCGCTACGTACACCTCGTACACACTACAGCACTGCTACATCCACCTTGCACACAGCGGCTCCGCTCCATGCACCTCGTACACATACAGCTTCGCTCCGTGCACCTCGTACACAAGCGGCTACGCACCGTGCACCTCGTACACGCATGGCTCGGCTCCGTGCACCTCGCACACGCGTAGCTCGGCTCCATGCACCTCGTACAGACACACGGCTCCGCTCCATCCAACTCATGCAGACACGGTTCTGCTACATCCAACTCGTACACACAAGGCTCCGCTCCGTACAGCTCGTACACACTACAGCACTGCTACATCCACCTCGTACACGGGCGGCTCCGCTCCGTGCACCTCGTACACATGCGGCTCCGCTCTGTGCACCTCGTACACTCGCGGCTCCGCTCCGTGCATCTCGTACATGCACGGCTCCACTACATCCAACTCGTACACACGGCTCTGCTCCGTACACCTCGTACACACTACAGCACTGCTACATCCACCTCACACACGGGTGGCTCAGCTCCGTGCACCTCGTACACACGCAGCTCCGCTCCGTGCACCTCGTACACGAGCAGCTACGCACCGTGCACCTCGTATACGCGCGGCTCCGCTCCGTGCACCTCATACATGCGCGGCTCCGCTCCGTGCACCTCGTACACGTGCAGCTCGGCTCCATGCACCTCGTACAGACACACGGCTCCGCTCCATCCAACTCGTTCACACAAGGCTCCGCTCCGTACACCTCGTACACAGTACAGCACTGCTACATCCACATCATAAACGTGCGGCTCCGCTCTGTGCACCTCGTACATGTGCGACTTAGCTCAGTGCACCTCGTACACGCGCGGCTCCGCTCTGTGCACCTCGTACATGTGCGGCTTAGCTCCGTGCACCTCATACACGCGCGGCTCTGCTCTGTGCACCTCGTACATGTGCGGCTTAGCTCCATGCACCTCGTACACGCGCGGCTCCGCTCTATCCAACTCGTACACGCACGGCTCCGCTACATCCAACTCGTACACACACGGCTCTGCTCTGTACACCTCGTACACACTACAGCACTGCTACATCCACCTCGTACACACACGGCTCCGCTCCGTACACCTCGTACACACGGCTCCGCTCCGTACACCTCGTACACACGGCTCCGCTCCATACATCTCGTACACACACGGCTCCGCCCCGTACACCTCGTACACACTACATCACTGCTACATCTGTGTAGCCCTGGTGTTAGGCACACGCAGTACCCTGGAGAGTGTGTGGCGAGACAGCAGTTTAATGCTAAATATTCATTCACTCGACATATACTAGACACACCCTTAGGGTAGTGGAGTTTACTCTTGAGGGAGTGGTCAAGGTAGTATGTGTTGGAGTGATTTAGTCAGTCTAGTTCCTGTCTTCGGACAGAGAAGACGTGTAGAGTCTGTGTCTAGACTTCAGAGAGAGAGGACGTCTGGAGGGAGGAAGGAGTCCAGATTGCTCTATCATCAGTTCAGATCGTGGAGTCTGGTACAGGTGTTTGAATTCACCTTAGCCTAGTCAGAGCTGTACTTCACCAGCATACATTGGAAGGAAAGAAGAAGTTTTAGTGCAGAAAGTCTTCAGCATCCTGTCTAAAGGACGGTATAAGGTTCAGAGACGTGCTCCTGCCTATTGATAACTGAGCATCTGTAGCTAACTTCGAAGTAAGGAAGAGAAAGAAGTGACTGCTCGACCCTTGGCTAGTTTGAGTGCTTATGTTACCAGCGTGGACAAGGCGAAAGGCACAGTGGTTTATTGGATTAGTGCTTACGGATTGAAGAAGTCCTGCACATTGCTACCGGTCACTGGGGACCGAAGGATCACTACTGTTTCAAGCAGAGTGGTAAGAAAACCAGGAATCTACCGGACCCTAGGTCGCGGCAGACAGCCCCTTATAGTCAGTACGTAACTGGGGTCAGGGGGAGTGAAGACTTTGGAGTCTCTGCAGGACAAAACAAGAATTCAGCTCCTTCACAGGAAGGCTCCTAACACTAAGCTGACTGGGCAGGTACAGCTATAGATTAGCTGGAGATTTTGAGGGAACTACGCTTCAGGCTGGTTGAACTCGCTGTATTGGAAGTAAAGGAGGCCCCTAACTTGTCCAGCTGCTGTCTCAAGATACACTCTCCTTGGATCAGCCTCCCTGGGACCTGCCTGAACATCTTACAAGTAAAGGTATGGAAAGACGCTGACTGTGTGAGACTGTGTTCTTTATCTGCACCCGACTTCACAAATTCCATAGACTTTGAGGGACCAGTCCCACCTGTAGGGGACCCGACTTCTAGCTGCCTCACCATCCCCTCAGAGATCTACAGCAGCGCTGGTACATATTACCAGAATACTACAGGTGGCGTCACGAACTGTATATAAACCTATCCCCTGTAAATATTCCCCCAACATACGCCAGACCGCCAGGGCCACAGACCGAGCCACAGCTACCTGTGACAAAAACCCCATAGACTTCCATGGGCTCGGCTCTGAGTACCCCATTGCCCTGGTAATCCACAATTGTGGTGGCGGGTCGACACACATCCACCTCGTATACACACGGCTCCGCTCCGTACACCTTGTACACACATGGCTCCGCTCCGTACACCTTGTACACACACGACTCTGCTACATCCAACTTGTACACACTACAGCACTGCTACATCCACACTGTAAACCCGAGTCCCGACCCCCACACACAAACTTACCCTCATCCAGCACCATGACAACCATCACAGCAAAGTCCTGCACACAACGAGGACACTGATCATGTGACGCCTGACTCCTCCCCTCCTGTGACCTCATCACAGGTCCTGTGGGCACAGAAGAGTACAGCATAGCAGCGTCATTGCTAGCTGTGAGAGGCTGAGCTGTAGAGACAGGGAGGGCAGGAAGGGGTGCGTGGGGGGGTGGCGGCTCATCTCACTGAGGGACACATAGTGTCCTGAGTGGGACACGGGACGGGGGGGTCAGAATCGGGACTGTCCCGCTCAATCCGGGACTGTTGGGAGGTATGTAATTCCTCTTCTTTTCTTGTGCACATGTTTATTTCCTTTTTTGTAATGGCATAACAGAAAAAAAAACAGGGAAAAAAGGGCAAATTGGAAAGAATCTCACACAAAATCCCCAGCATGATGCGGACAAAATTGTTCGCACTTTTCCAAAATTGTGGGTAAACAACCTTGTTTCAAGCAAGTGATGCTTATATAAACTCACCTGTGGCAAGCAACAGGTGTCAGCAATATGAAAATCTAAGTACCTTCATTTTATAAGTATACTGTATATCAGGGGTGGGCAGTTAATTTTCCTTAGGGGCCACATGAAAGATTGTGACTGTTGTGGAGGGCCAAACTGATAGGCTCAAATTAATTCTGCTCAATACTAATATTAAACATATAAATTATTTTATATTAATTGTATCACTTAATATTGAACAGAATTAAGTATGCTGACACCCCACCATATACTGTATGAGCCCCCACATAGACCCTCTGTATACTGTAAAAGCCCACACTCAGCCCGCTACATACAGTATGAGCACCCACATAGCCCCCTGTACACAGTGAGCCCCCACATAGCCCCCTGTACACAGTGAGCCCCCACATAGCCCCCTGTATACAGTGAGCCCCCACATAGCCCCTGTACACAGTGAGCCCCCACATAGCCCCCTGTATACAGTGAGCCCCCACATAGCCCCCTGTACACAGTGAGCCCCCACATAGCCCCCTGTATACAGTGAGCCCCCACATAGCCCCCTGTACACAGTGAGCCCCCACATAGCCCCCTGTATACAGTGAGCCCCCACATAGCCCCCTGTATACAGTGAGCCCCCACATAGCCCCCTGTATGCAGTGAGCCCCCACATAGCCCCCCTGTACACAGTGAGCCCCCTCATAGCCCCCTGTACACAGTGAGTCCCCTCATAGCCCCTCTATGTAAAGTATGAGCCCTCTGTATTCAGCATGAGCACCCACATACATTCATGGCTGAAATTTCTCCCGGAAAATTATTGTAATTATACATGATTTGTTATACACAGGTTTATTTCTTTTGTGTGTATTGAAACAATAAAAAAATAAAACAGAGAAAAAAATATACAATTGGACACAATTGTTGGCACCCTTAACCTAATATTTGGTTGCTCACTCTTTGACATAAATAACTGCAATCAATCCAATCTCATCCTATAACCATCAACAAGCTTCTTACTGTCATGTGTGCATTGCCACGAAGATCGTCGCGGTTGCACATTCTGACTTCTCACAGCTGAGTTGCTGTTTCTTTGTGTTTGGCAGTTAGGGAGTTAATTCTGTCTGTGCTCAGTTCTGGGACTGGGTGCAGTTTCTCCCGGCTGCAATTAATTATTTGTTGATTGGTTTCCTTTAAATCTCTGGTTGTCTGTGTTGGGAGTTGCCAGTGAAATTCTTCATGCAGACCACAGATAGGATTGTATCTGTATAGACTTAAGTTAAAGAGCTCCTTAGTTGTTTTAAGCTCACCTTGCTTAGAGTTTAATATCCCAGATCATTTATGTTCCTTCTGTGTTTGAGTGTGTATGCAAGTCTGTGTTTTCTCCAGTCTGTCTAATATGTCTAATCTGTGTATTTAGCAGAGATCAGCCCGTATTCCTTTGGTGGTAATCAGTATCCTTCTTAGGACTGATTACAGGGTTCAGGGACTGATAGGAGACAGGGTTAGGCTGGAGACTTGGACCTCTGAACCATTATCAGTACCTCCAAGGTGAGGGATTAGTTAGGACCCCAGTTTAGGGTCAGGTTAGACCCCCGGTCCTCCTCTTTCCTGTGACAGTGTATCAAGTCCTCAAGATTAACCCTGAGTTCAACGGATATCGTGTCAGGTAAATCTATTCTATATTTACATGCTGATGTTGCTAATCTATATGTTGTATAGAGTGTTGTTCTTTTAAGAATAGTTTACTGACATCGTACACATATCATAAGACCGCGTGACATTTTCACTGGCCCATAAAATTATTCCCAGTTGCCATGGATCCAGTAGCCCAGCTGGCTCTGCAGTTGCAGGGATTATCCATGGAGCTGACGGACATTAAGTCCAAAGTTTTGTCTCCCTCGGAGCAAACCAGATTTGAACCTAAAGTAGCTCTCCCGGACAGGTTCACTGGTGGGCGAGACAAATTTTTTACCTTCAGGGAAGCATGTAAATTGTATTTTCGGCTTCGGCCTCGATCATCAGGGAGTGAAGAGCAGAGAGTGGGAATTGTTATCTCGCTCCTACAAGGGGACCCTCAATCCTGGGCCTTCTCCCTTCCTCCGGGATCCCCGGCTCTACAGTCAGTAGATCGATTTTTTACTGCCCTGGGTTTGGTATATGATGACCCAGATCGGGTCTCTCTTGCTGAGACAAAATTACGTAAGATACAGCAGGGAGATCGTCCGGCGGAGGAATTTGCTTCTGAGTTCCGTAGATGGGCCACAGATACTCAGTGGAATGACCCAGCTCTTAGAAGCCAGTTTTGTCATGGGCTTTCTGACAAATTAAAGGACGTTTTGGCTCAGTATGATTCTCCTCCATCACTGGAGGCTGCTATGGCCCTAGCTATCCGTACTGATAGACGGCTCCGGGAGAGGTGCGAGGTAACTCCGCCCCCTGTTGTTACTCCTCCTACTACTAAAGTCCCTTATGTTGAGGTTCCCCTTGTCTGTTCGGAGGAGCCTATGCAGTTGGGAGGGACATCATTTCGTAGGAGGGGATTGGCGGTACGCCGCAGGACTAGAAGGTGTTTCTTCTGCGGGAAAGAGGGACATTTTGTTGGGGGATGTCCATCCCGTGCCTTGTTGAGCAAAAAGTCGCCGGAAAACTGTTAATCCCAGGTTGTGTGGTGGACGACAACCTGGGAGTATGTATTTCGTCCGCTAGTTCTTCTCAGTTCCTTGTACCAGTGGAGGTGGTGGTTGGTACGAGAGTGGAGAGATTTTCTGTTCTTCTTGATAGTGGGTCCGGGGCTAATCTGGTTGACGCTCAGTTTGCTCAGGCTCAAGGTATGCATCTGAGTGTATTGGTCAAACCGATCCCTATATTCTCCATTGACGCCAGGCCTCTCGGCCAAGGTAGCTTTGTTCATGAGGTTCATAACATTGACCTTCGGGTAGGGGCAATACATAGGGAACTATTATCTTGTTATGTGTTGGAGGGTCTACCTACTCCTATTGTGTTGGGACTTCCTTGGTTGGTTAAACATAACCCTGTGATTAATTGGCAGTCCAGAGATATAAGCCAATGGGGGGAGTTTTGCAAAAGTAACTGCATGAACACAGTCATCAGTGCGGTCGTGCCTAGTACTTTGCCTCCTTTTTTGGAGGACTTTGGGGATGTGTTCTCTGAGGAGGGGTGTCAGGAGTTGCCTCCTCATCGCGTGTATGACTGCTCTATTAATTTACTTCCTGATGCTAAGTTACCTAAAGCTAGGTTATATAACCTTTCTGGTCCTGAGAGGCAGGCTATGAAAGATTATATTTCGGAGAGTCTGGCCAAAGGGCATATTAGACCTTCATCTTCACCAGTGGCCGCGGGTTCTTCTTTGTGAAGAAAAAAGATGGAGGCCTACGCCCTTGCTTGGATTTCCGCGAACTTAATCGGATTACTGTTCGAGATCCGTATCCACTCCCTCTGATTCCTGATCTCTTCAATCAAATTGTTGGCGCCAAATGGTTCTCTAAATTGGATCTCAGGGGGGCGTATAATCTGATTAGGATAAAAGAGGGGGATGAGTGGAAAACGGCGTTTAACACGCCGGAGGGACATTATGAGAACCTTGTCATGCCTTTTGGTCTGACTACTGCACCAGCAGTGTTCCAACATTTTGTTAATGACATTTTTCGTCATCTGGTGGGGCTGTTTGTGGTCGTATATTTGGATGACATTTTAATTTACTCACCAGATCTTGTGTCTCACCAGGAGCATGTGAGACAGGTGTTGCAGATCTTGCGAGACAATAAACTATACGCCAAACTGGAAAAGTGTGTATTCGCCGTACAGGAACTTCAGTTTTGGGTTTCTTGGTGTCAGCCTCCGGTTTCCGTATGGACCCTGAAAAGGTGAGAGCAGTGCTTGAATGGGATCAGCCAGAGGATCTTAAGGCTCTGCAGCGTTTTCTGGGGTTTGCTAACTACTACCGGAAATTTATTTGTAATTTCTCATCTGTTGTCAAACCTCTCACTGACATGACAAGAAAAGGGACGGATTTTTCTAAATGGTCGGACAAAGCTTGCCAAGCTTTTTCCTCTTTGAAAAAATGTTTTGCTTCGGCACCCGTTCTCATCCAACCAGATGCATCACAGCCGTTCGTTGTGGAGGTGGACGCGTCTGACGTAGGGGTGGGTGCAATATTGTCCCAGGGTCCGTCCCCTGGTAAATGGCATCCGTGCGCTTTCTTTTCTAAAAAATTGTCGTCCGCCGAAAGGAATTATGATATCGGCAATAGGGAACTTTTGGCCATTAAGTTGGCTTTTGAAGAATGGCGTCACTTTTTGGAGGGGGCAGTCCACCCGGTCACCGTCATTACTGATCACAAGAACCTGCTGTATTTGGAATCTGCTAAGCGTCTGAATTCCAGACAAGCTCGATGGTCGTTGTTTTTTACCAGGTTTAATTTTGTTGTCACTTATCGCCCTGGATCTAAGAATGTTAAGGCGGATGCCTTGTCTCGCAGTTTCCCAGGGGCCGGGAAAATGGATGACCCGATTCCTATCCTTCAGGAGGGGGTGGTAGTGTCGGCTGTATGTTCTGAGCTTGAGGAGGAGGTGTTAGAGGCTCAGGGGGACGCCCCTGCAGGACCTCCAGGGAGACTGTTTGTCCCAAATCAGTTGAGACAAAAGGTTATTGAGGCACATCATAATTCTGCTTTAGCAGGACATCCAGGGAGTAAGGCTACTTTAGATCTCCTTTCTCGCCGGTTTTGGTGGCCTAACGTTAATAAAGATGTTTTAACTTTGTTGCGTCCTGTGGGGTTTGTGCTCGCTCTAAGACCCCTCATACCCGTCCGTCTGGGACCCTCTTACCCTTGAAACTTCCGGAGCGTCCATGGACTCATTTGTCTATGGACTTCATCACGGACCTTCCTCAGTCGTCAGGGAAGACTGTCATACTGGTGGTTGTTGACAGGTTCAGTAAGATGGCACATTTCATTGCTCTTCCTGCCCTCCCTAATGCTAAAACTCTGGCGCAGGTGTTCATTGGGGAGATTGTGAGACTTCATGGGTTGCCTTCTGATGTGGTGTCAGATAGGGGGTCTCAGTTTGTGTCCAAGTTTTGGAGGGCATTTTGTTTACGTCGGGGGATGCAATTGTCATTTTCCTCGGCTTTTCATCCGCAGACCAATGGTCAGACAGAGCGTCTGAATCAAAGCCTAGAGACTTATCTTCGGTGTTTTGTCTCAGAGAACCAGGAGGACTGGTCTTCTTTCTTGCCTCTGGCAGAGTTCGCTCTTAACAACAGGCGGAGCGAGTCCACTGGTAAGTCCCCGTTTTTTGGGGCATATGGTTTTCATCCCCAGTTTTGTACATTCAATGGGGGGGTCCCTTCTGGGGTTCCTGAGGAGGAGCGTTTCTCGTCGTCACTTGCTTCAGTGTGGAGAGGTGTATTGAATAATCTGAGTGCTATGGGGAACCGTTATAAACGTATGGCTGATAGGAGGAGAGTTTCTGGTCCAGATCTTAATGTGAACGATCTGGTATGGTTGTCTACCAGGAATATAAAACTTAAAGTTCCCTCCTGGAAACTGGGTCCCAGATTCATCGGGCCGTACAGGATCAGTTCCATAATTAATCCTGTGGCATTTCGTCTGGACCTCCCTCCTACGTTTAAAATCCACAATGTGTTCCACAAGTCATTACTTAAGAGGTACGTGGCACCAGTCATACCATCACCTCTACCTCCTCCTCCAGTGGTGGTCAATGGTAACTTGGAGTTTCAAGTGTCAAAGATCATTGACTCACGTCTGAATCGCCGGTCCCTTCAGTACTTGGTGCATTGGAAGGGTATGGTCCAGAGGAGAGGACGTGGGTTCCTGCGTCTGACATTAACGCAGATCGTTTGGTGCGGACCTTCCACAGAACTCACCCGGGCAAACCTGGCCCTGAGGGTCCGGAGGCCCCTCGTAGAAGGGGGGGTACTGTCATGTGTGCATTGCCACGAAGATCGTCGCGGTTGCACATTCTGACTTCTCACAGCTGAGTTGCTGTTTCTTTGTGTTTGGCAGTTAGGGAGTTAATTCTGTCTGTGCTCAGTTCTGGGACTGGGTGCAGTTTCTCCCGGCTGCAATTAATTATTTGTTGATTGGTTTCCTTTAAATCTCTGGTTGTCTGTGTTGGGAGTTGCCAGTGAAATTCTTCATGCAGACCACAGATAGGATTGTATCTGTATAGACTTAAGTTAAAGAGCTCCTTAGTTGTTTTAAGCTCACCTTGCTTAGAGTTTAATATCCCAGATCATTTATGTTCCTTCTGTGTTTGAGTGTGTATGCAAGTCTGTGTTTTCTCCAGTCTGTCTAATATGTCTAATCTGTGTATTTAGCAGAGATCAGCCCGTATTCCTTTGGTGGTAATCAGTATCCTTCTTAGGACTGATTACAGGGTTCAGGGACTGATAGGAGACAGGGTTAGGCTGGAGACTTGGACCTCTGAACCATTATCAGTACCTCCAAGGTGAGGGATTAGTTAGGACCCCAGTTTAGGGTCAGGTTAGACCCCCGGTCCTCCTCTTTCCTGTGACAGTGTATCAAGTCCTCAAGATTAACCCTGAGTTCAACGGATATCGTGTCAGGTAAATCTATTCTATATTTACATGCTGATGTTGCTAATCTATATGTTGTATAGAGTGTTGTTCTTTTAAGAATAGTTTACTGACATCGTACACATATCATAAGACCGCGTGACACTTACCTCTCAGCAAAATATATATACTGGCTAACACGGTACGAAGATATACATCTTTACTGTACCTCTCAGCAGGAATTTTGGACTCTTCTTTTGCAAACTGCTCTAGTTCTCTCATATTTGAAGGCGCCTTCTCCCAACAGCAATTGTAAGATCTCTCCACAGGTGTTCAATGGGATTTAGATCCGGACTCATTGCTGGCCACTTCACAACTCTCCAGCACTTTGTTTCCATCCATCTCTATTTGCTTATTGAAGCATGTTTGGGGTCATTGTCCTGCTCAGGGGTGGACATATAGCGGTGCAGCTGCGCTTGCGCTCGGACTGTTAAGCGCGAGTGTGGATCGTGGCCCCACTGTGCCAAGGACCAGACTTACCCCGGAGGGGCGTGGCTAAGCAGCTACCTTGGTGTCCGCTGGAGCCTCTAGTGGTGAGGTCAGGCTTGTGCGGCAGGTATCTGCCAGGTACTACTCCAGGGCAGCGTCCTGCAATAGCAACTGACTCCCAAAGGGACAAGAAGCTGTAACGACAGATGCTGTCAGCAACAGTAGAGATACTGGCGATCACAGCAGGTGCAGGCAGGTGAAAGAGGTATACTGACTGGCAGGACCGATTCACAGGCAACCAGATAGTGGCAGACACGGTTGGTTATGCAGACAGGCGGTTGCTGACTGGCACAGCCGATATACAGGCAGGTAGATGCTGGCAAGCATGGCTGACACACAGGCAGGCACGTGCCGGTAGGCACAGCTGACACACAGGCACCGGTAGGACCCAGTTCAGACTGGACGAACAGGAACAGCTTCAGGAAGAGCTGTGTCACTGGCAGGTACAACAGGAATAAAGGAACTGGTTGGAGCCAGTTCAGACTGGACATATCAAAAAACTGACCGGCACATCCAAACATAGATCCAGTGTGAACAGGTGCTAAAACCTAGAGTCACCAACTTATACACATTCAAGAAAAAAAAGGAAGCACACTGTAGCGCTATAGCGTGCGGACACAAAATATGAAAATATGAATAATTTATTGCATCACTGCCTTAGAAATATGAAAAATTGAGAAGTCTTAGCACATAAAAAGGCCAATATATGTGTACCTGGAAGCCATGTTAAGGCTCTTCTCGTATCCCAGGTCCTAACTATGCCAATCCTCAATTAGAAAAGTCTGTCTGCATGGGAACATATGAATCCTCTCTTCAGACTAAAATCTACATCTCTGTGGAGAGGTAATGAACCTGGTATAATTAAAACGCCTGTGACCAACAGGTGGAGTGCTCAGGTAGAAGGTAAATGAATACATATCAAAAAACTGACCGGCACATCCAAACATAGATCCAGTGTGAACAGGTGCTGAAACCTATAGTCACCAACTCATACACATTCAAGAAAAAAAGGTAGCACACTGTAGCGCTATAGCTTGTGGACACAAAATATGAAAAATGAATTGCATCACTGCCTTAGAAATATGAAAAATTGAGAAGTCTTAGCGCATAAAAAGGCCAATTTATGTGTACCTGGAAGCCACGTTAAGGCTCTTCTCGTATCCCAGGTCCTAACTATGCCAATCCTCACTTAGAAAAGTCTGTCTGCATGGGAACATATGAATCCTCTCTTCAGACTAAATTCTACATCTCTGTGGAGGGGCAATGAACCTGGTATAATTAAAATGCCTGTGACCAACAGGTGGAGTGCTCAGGTAGAAGGTAAACGAATACATATCAAAAAACTGACCGGCACATCCAAACATAGATCCAGTGTGAACAGGTGCTTACACCTAGAGTCACCAACTCATACACATTCAAGAAAAAAAGGTAGCACACTGTAGCACTATAGCTTGCGGACACAAAATATGAAAATATGAAAAATGAATTGCATCACTGCCTTAGAAATATGAAAAATTGAAAAGTCTTAGAGCATAAAAAGGCCAATTTATGTGTACCTGGAAGCCACGTTAAGGCTTTTCTCGTATCCCAGGTCCTAACTATGCCAATCCTCACTTAGAAAAGTCTGTCTGCATGGGAACATATGAATCCTTAGGACCTGGGATACGAGAAGAGCCTTAACGTGGCTTCCAGGTACACATAAATTGGCCTTTTTATGCGCTAAGACTTCTCAATTTTTCATATTTCAAAGGCAGTGATGCAATTCATTTTTCATATTTTCATATTTTGTGTCCGCAAGCTATAGCGCTACAGTGTGCTACCTTTTTTCTTGAATGTGTATGAGTTGGTGACTCTAGGTTTTATCACCTGTTCACACTGGATCTATGTTTGGATGTGACAGTCAGTTTTTTGATATGTAATTATTTATCTTAGCATGCGGCGCATCCGTTTTTCATCAGATCTGGCGTCTGGTCTCAATCCGGCGTCTGGGAAAAACGTCTCATGTAACGTTTTTTGTCTCCGGCAAAAAGGCCGGATGCGCCTGATCCAACGCTTCCGGCTTTTTTTTTACAATGAAAGGAGAGGAGGACAGGAGGCCAGACCAGCACCACCACCAATAGCACGACCCCAAGAATCTGTGGCCATGATGCAGCCGGGACCAGATGCAAGACGGTAAATATCACAGACAAGCACTTTCAGCGAGGGCTATGCAATATTAATATATTCATGGCCCTTTTTTTTCCTCTTTATTCAACAGCACAAGCCGGTCACCAGGAGCACCTACACCCCCAGGACTCCAACAGATGCGGCTGCTGATGGAGAGCATGGGAGCAGAGGCCAGACGGTAAATATCACACACTACCCCTTCCAGCCAGGGCCATGCAATATCAATTGATATTGCATGGCCTTTTTATTCCACAGAACAAGCCGACCAGCAACTTCGACCCCAGCAGTACCACCACCACCACCAGCCCAAGAAGAGCAGGAGAGCACGTCAGCAGACAACAGACGGTAAATATCACACACTACCCCTTCCAGCGAGGGCCATGCAATATCACTTGATATTGCATGGCCTTTGTTTGTCTTTATTCCACAGCAGAAGACGGCCCTCAACGCCAGCACTAGAAAGTTCAGACAGTGAGGAGACCACAGCAGCAGACAGCAGACGGTAAATATCACACACTACCCCTTCCAGCCAGGGCCATGCAATATCACTTGATATTGCATGGCCTTTGTTTGTCTTTATTCCACAGCAGAAGACGGCCATCAACGCCACCAGCACAGGACACGTCTTCTTCTGGGAGCCCTCCGACACATCGTCAGCGTTTAGAGGTATTTTTTTTTTATTGCACAATCGCATCTCTGTTATTTATATATTAATGGCATTACTTTTTATTTATAACAGGAAATGGAACCTGAAGAGGAGCTCCCAGGAGAAGAACGAAGGTGTGGAGAGATACCCGGAGTGGGCTCGCAATTCGTAAGTTTCCTGTATGCATCGCTCAAACATAACATCACACTACACACAACACATAGAAAACAATTTAGTACAGACATCACACTGCACCCAAACACATATGCCTACATCCAAGCACAATTTTTTTTTTTTATAGTGTTCTGGAAATGGTGCTCGGCAAAGAGGTCCTCGCAGTGCCTCCCAGGGTCGTCGGCGTGAGCAACGTGGCGGTCACCATCATGTAAGTTATTTTTTTAATTCTTTTTTTTTTAACATTTTTTTTGGCAAACTTTTTTGTTTCACTTTTTTATTTACATGTTTTTTTTTTCCTTGGTAGTTTGGAGACTAAAGTATATTTTTTTCTCTTTTCTTTAACAGGCTTCACAGCGTGCTCCCGCCTCGGACGGTGAGGAGGGGGTTCACAACGTGGACCTCCTCATTGATCTGGTCGGGGAAAGGAAGCCACTGTGGAACATGGGGGACCGCAGCCATGCTGATGTCATAGTGACCGGCGGCTCTGGGAGGAGATCCTTTCACAACTCGTGGACCGCTGGGAGGACCTCGACGCTCGGGCCAAGATTGAACACCGTAAGTACATACAGTTCAGGTTGCTGGACTCAAAGCTGTGTTTCCCAAACTCCAGTCCTCGCCCCCACGGGTCATGTTTTAATGATTTACTTTAGTGCAACACTGGAAATCCTGAGAACATAAAGGTACTGTCACACTAAGCGAGATCGCTAACGAGATCGCTACTGCGTCACGGTATTTTTTCTCTTTATTCCACAGAACGGTGACCAGCACTCGGGCGCCCGCAGAGTTGTACCATTCTGGGGCGATCCCTCATGAGACCGGCACCGAGGGACCCTTTGACAGCCCCGGCCGATCCGCACCTTCCCAGACACGTGAGCCCTCTGTCCCCTCCACCAGCGCTGAAGCATCGTGGCCGAGTGCATTGCATGAGGCTGCTGGTCAGGAGATAGATTTCCCTTTACCCCACCCATCTGCCGCTGCCACCTCTAGTACACCTGTGGCTACTGGGCGGCTGCGGTAGAGGGGTCAGGAAAAGATCTATGCGCCCGAATTTTTGCATCTTAATGCATCATTTCAGAACTGTCTTAAAGTCTGGTCAGAGCAAATGGCTGCAGGCTTTAATCAGCTCAACTCCAGCATTCTGGAGGTTAAGACACTTCTGCAAACGATGCATTCAGAAGCAAGAAGTTCGCCAACCACAGTTTTTTCCGGTCTGTAGCCGAGCGCATGGATACGCCATCTCCTAGCCAGCAGATGCATGTAATGCATACGTACCACGGTGCTCTAGAGCAGGTTACCTCCCAACCTACACCCACCCCACTCGTTTCTCCCACACCTGCCCCCCCTCCAGCCAGCGTCCCTCCTCCCCCTCCCATTCAATACCAACAACCTCCCCAGTACCAACAACCTTCCCACTTCCAGCAACCTTCCCACTTCCAGCAACCTTGCCACTTACAGCAACCTCCCCACTTACAGCAACCTCCTGTCAAGATCCCGTCTGGGTTGGAGCCGATGTTACTGCAAACACTAGGGAAAGCAGAGGCAGGTAGCGTAGTCAGATGGCAGCCGGAGGTCGGTACACAGGAAAGCAGTGTTTGTAGCAATGGATCAGGCGGATAACGTAGTCAGGTGGCAGCCGGAGGTCGGTACACAGGAAAGGCAGTTCGGTAACAGAGGAGCAGGCAGATAACGTAGTCAGAAGGCAGGCCGAGGTCGGTTCACAGGAGAGCAGTGTTTGTAGCAATGGATCAGGCGGAGAGCGTAGTCAGAAGGCAGGCCGAGGTCGGTTCACAGGAGAGCAGTGTTTGTAGCAATGGATCAGGAGGAAACGCTTGACTAAAGGCTTGGAGCTCAATAATCTCGCAATGACACACCCACAGGGCCAGGTTTATATAGGGTGTGTAATTGGCAATCAGAGGCCCAATCAAGAGAGCATTAGGTGTAGCCAATCAGGAAGAACAGTCAATGGTATCTGGATTCAGCAAGGAACTTTGCAGCCAGCAGAATAGCTCAGATGGTAGAGCTGCTGGCCAGTGGACAAGAGGTACTGGGTTCGACTCCTGACAGTACTCCCCTCCTTCCAGGATGGCCTCTGGACATCTCAGGAGCTGGCTTATCCAGGTACCTCTGATGAAAGGCTCTTGTTAGTCTAGGAGCATGGACGTTCTCCCTTGGTTCCCATGAATTTTCCTCTGGTCCGTAACCCTTCCACTGCACCAGATACTGCAGTTTACCTCTGAATTTTCGGGAGTCCAGAATCTTATCCACAATGTATTCTTCTTCACCACGGATCCTTTCTGGTGGAGGAGGTGGCTGAATTCTTCCTGGAAACGGGTTTTCACAGAAGGGTTTGAGCAAGGATATGTGAAACACTGGATGAATCTTTAGATTGTTGGGAAGTTTTAAACGAAAAGCAACCTGGTTAATTTTTGCAGAAATTTGAAAAGGTCCAATGAATTTCTGACCCAATTTGGAGGATGGCACATGTGTCTTAAGGTTTTTAGTGGACAGCCAAACTTTGTCTCCAACCTGAAGAGCAGGGGGCACTCTCCGATGTTTATCTGCTGCTTCCTTATATTCTTCCTGGGTCTTGAGCAATATCTCTGATAATTCCTTCTGGGATTCCTGTAATTTTGTAAGCCTGTCATTAACAGCAGGAATGGGAGTGTTCACTGGCAGATTAGGGATAAATACTGGATGTACTCCATAATTAGCAAAAAATGGGGTTTGAGATGTAGCGCTATGTATGGAGTTGTTGTAGGCAAACTCTGCTGTTGGTAAATAGTCCACCCAGTCATCCTGAAGATAGGAAATGAAGCAACGGAGGTATTGCTCCAAAGTCTGGTTCGTTCTCTCCGTCTGGCCATTGGACTGAGGATGGAAAGCGGTAGAAAGATTCACCGTGACTCCCAAGGCTGTACAGAAACTCTTCCAAAATTTTGATGTAAACTGAACGCCTCTGTCAGACACCACGCTGTCAGGAATTCCATGTAACCTGAATACCTCTTTGATCATCAGTTCTGCAGTTTTTTCAGCAGTAGGAATTCCTTCAGTTGGAATAAAGTGGGCCATTTTTGTGAGTCGGTCCACTATGACAAGGATGACAGTCATCTGTTTAGAAGGGGGTAGTTCCACAATAAAATCCATGGAAATAGATCCCCAAGGCCTGGATGGAACTGGGAGTGGTTGTAAGAGTCCTAGAGGAGACGATCGTGGGGTCTTGTTTCGTGCGCATGTTAAACAGGTTGAAACATATTTCCTCACGTCCTTCCTACAATTAGGCCACCAAAAGAAACGAAGTAGTAAGTCTTGTGTTTTTGCAACTCCAGGATGTCCTGCCAGTTTAGAATCATGGACACTTTTGAGGACTTCAAGGCGAGAAGATTCAGGTACATATATTTGGTGTTTCTGCATCCAAAACCCCTCTTTGAATGAAAGATCGACGTCTTCCGAAGGATGATTAAGGAAAGAGTCCTCTTGATATCCATCTTTAATTCTATTACATAGTCCTTTAGAGTGCAATATTCCCAAAAAATTTTTAGGGCCTAGAATTGTATCATCATTACTAGACCTCTCCTGAGGTTCCGAACACATCCTGGACAGGGCGTCAGCCTTGCCATTTCTTGAACCAGGCCGGTAAGAGATTATAAAATTGAATCTTGAGAAAAATAAGGCCCATCGTGCTTGTCTTGCAGACAATCTTTTTGCTGTACGGAGGAATTCAAGATTCTTGTGGTCCGTGAGAACAGTCACAGGGTGATTGGCACCTTCCAGAAGATGTCTCCACTCGGAGAAGGCAACTTTAATGGCTAACAGTTCTTTATTACCAATGTCGTAGTTCTTTTCTGCAGATGACATGGTGTGGGAAAGAAACGCACATGGGTGAAGTTGCATCTTGTCCCCAACTCGCTGAGACAGAATGGCTCCCACTGCAGAGTCCGAGGCGTCCACTTCGACAGTAAATGGCAATTCAGGATTTGGGTGTACTAACAATGGAGCAGACGTAAAAAGAGTTTTCAACTTGTCAAAAGCCTCCTGTGCCTCCGGAGACCAGAAAAATGCTTTGGTCTTTTTTGTTAGTGTAGTAATTGGTAGTATGATCCGTGAAAAGTTCTTTATAAATTTTCGGTAAAAATTTGCAAATCCTATGAAACGCTGGACGTCTTTTAAATTTCTTGGAACAGGCCAGTCTACTACAGCATTGATTTTGCCGGGATCCATGCTCAGACCTTCTGGGAGATGATATATCCCAGAAATTGGATACTGGTTTGTTCAAACTCACATTTTTCAAGTTTAATGTAGAGATGGTTCTCCTGTAGTCGTTCCAAGACTAACTGGACGTGCCTGCGATGCTCTTCCAAGGTGTCTGAAAATATAAGAATGTCATCGAGATAAGCCACAACGAATTGGTCCAAGAAATCTCGAAATACATCATTAATAAAATGTTGAAAGGTGGCTGGGGCATTGCTAAGGCCAAAGGTCATAACAAGAGATTCAAAATGTCCATATCTCGTTCTGAAGGCGGTCTTCCACTCATCTCCTGGGCGAATCCGTATGAGGTTGTAAGCCCCTCTAAGATCCAGCTTCGTAAAGATTTTCGCAGAACGGAGTCTCTCAAATAGTTCAGGAATCAAGGGTAGCGGGTAGCGATTCTTGACAGTGATATTATTCATCTCTCTGTAGTCAATACATGGCCGCAGAGTGGAGTCTTTCTTTTCAACAAAGAACAGGGGTGCCCCAGCTGGAGATGTGGAAGGTCGAATAAAGCCTTTCTCTAAATTTTCATCCAGGAACTTTCTTAATACCTTCAATTCAGGTTCGGAAAGATTGTAAATCCGTCCAAATGGAATGGTTGCTCCTGGCAGCAATTCAATGGGACAGTCGTAAGGACGGTGAGGAGGTAATTGATCTGCTTTCTTCTTACTGCAGACATCAGAGAACTGCTGATATTGAGGTGGTAGTTTCTCTTCCTTCTCATGCGAAATCTCAGAGATTTGGACTTGTTGGAGAACAGGGGGTTCCTTATGACAATTATTCTTACAGTAGTCAGATGGAAAGGTGATGGTCCTTGATGCCCAGTTGATAGAAGGGTTATGGACTGAAAACCAGGGGATCCCTAGAATAACCGGAAATTTCGGAGATGAAATAAGGTGGAAACTGACAGCTTCATGATGATCCGGGTCGATACAAATCTCCAGTTCGATTGTCTCATGCGTGACAGGTCCAGAAGACAAAGGTGATCCATCCACAGTTTCCATTTCAATTGGTGTGGATTTGGTCCTACTGGAAATATTATTATCACGTGTAAATTTTAAGTCCATAAAATTTCCTCCTGCTCCCGAATCCAACAGGGCAGAGCATTGTATTTTTTGGGTGCCCATTACAACCTGAATGGGGATTACAAAATGAGATGATGTGGTATGTATTTTGTCTATTTCTGGCGTTACTGATGAGATAGTCTGCAAGATGGAATCCGACTGCTGAGAAAGGTCCGTATTGCTGGCAGACCTGTTGTTGGTAAAGGCTATAGTCCTTTTGTTAGGACAGTTGATGGCATAGTGTCCAGGGTCCCCACAATAGAGGCAGAGATGTTCTGCACGTCGCCTCTCCTTCTCCTGTGCAGAGAGTGGTCTTCGGATGACGTCGATCTGCATCGGTTCAGACACAACTTGCGTCTTTTCTTGGTGGTCTGATGCTGAAAATGAGAAGCCAGGGCTATTCCCAAGTGCTCGCAGTCTCTCCTTTCTCCTTTCAGTAAGTCTCTGGTCAATCCGGATACATAGTTGAATAAAGTCCTCCAACTGGTCAGGGGTCTCAACCCTGGCAAGCTCGTCTTTCACTGGTTCTGATAGCCCTCGTCGAAATTGACTTCTCTGGGCCGCTGGATTCCAGGTGGTGTCGGCCACCCAGCGACGGAACTCCGATGTATATTCCGCAACAGAGCGACGTCCTTGGCGCAAATTATGTAATTTGGTTTCTGCTGTGGCACAGCGGTTTGGGTCATCAAAAACTTGATTCATAGCTGCGGTGAAGGCTTCCAGGTCATTAAGGAGGGCATAGTCCTTTTCTACATAAGGTGAAGCCCAAGCAAGAGCTTCATCCGTCAGGAGATTTATCATGAAAAAAACTTTCTTCCTCTCACTGGTAAAGGGAGCAGGTTGCATCTGGAAGTATATGCGGCATTGATTGAGGAATCCTCGGTACTGCTTGCGATCCCCACTGAACTTTGCAGGCAGCGGCAGCCGCGCGTTTGATTCGGACCCTGAATTGCGCACGTCCAGAAGTTGTTTTTGTAGCTCAATTACTTCCTGTTGTATCGCCGTGAAATCAGTTTGTAACTTGGCATATTTTCCTTGAGAGTCAGTACAAAAACTTTGAAGCTCCGTAACTTGCCGTCTCAGGGTGTTCACAGCGGACTCCATTTTGGCGCGAGATTATTCTGTCAAGATCCCGTCTGGGTTGGAGCCGATGTTACTGCAAACACTAGGGAAAGCAGAGGCAGGTAGCGTAGTCAGATGGCAGCCGGAGGTCGGTACACAGGAAAGCAGTGTTTGTAGCAATGGATCAGGCGGATAACGTAGTCAGGTGGCAGCCGGAGGTCGGTACACAGGAAAGGCAGTTCGGTAACAGAGGAGCAGGCAGATAACGTAGTCAGAAGGCAGGCCGAGGTCGGTTCACAGGAGAGCAGTGTTTGTAGCAATGGATCAGGCGGAGAGCGTAGTCAGAAGGCAGGCCGAGGTCGGTTCACAGGAGAGCAGTGTTTGTAGCAATGGATCAGGAGGAAACGCTTGACTAAAGGCTTGGAGCTCAATAATCTCGCAATGACACACCCACAGGGCCAGGTTTATATAGGGTGTGTAATTGGCAATCAGAGGCCCAATCAAGAGAGCATTAGGTGTAGCCAATCAGGAAGAACAGTCAATGGTATCTGGATTCAGCAAGGAACTTTGCAGCCAGCAGAATAGCTCAGATGGTAGAGCTGCTGGCCAGTGGACAAGAGGTACTGGGTTCGACTCCTGACACCTCCCCACTTCCAACAACCTGCCCCATACCAACAACCTGCCCAATACCAGTTCCCAACCACATCTGCTCCTGTACTACCTGCCCAATCCTCCTCTCCACCACCTACCTGTTCTGCCTCCCACCTCTCCACCCATTCCATTTCTTTTTCAACCCCTTCACCTCTTTTACCTGATCCTTCCCCAACACCATCCAGTCCGCTCTCCACACTCCCACTGTTGAAGGGTCCCACAGCCCCTCCAGTAGTATCTCCATCCCACATTACACAAACCTGTGATTTTGTGTTTAATAAAAAATTTTATTCCAAAAAAAAAATTCTTTTCACATTGAAAAAAATAAAGCTTTTTCTCATTGAAAACAAAGAAGTTAAACATTTTTGACATTGTTAAACATTTTCAAAAAATAAAAGTTTATTTGATTGATTAAAATGGTTGTCTGTCATTTATTTCTAAGGTAAAATAAAGGTAAAATTTATTGGTTATACAAATAAAGGTACAGAAGGTACAACGGTCACAGAGCAGTTTATTAAACTCTGTCATCCTGCCAGTCTACTCTTCCTTCAGGGGACATAAAGTATTCGGCAAATTTGTCCCTCATTCGGGAAACAGTCACAGAAGTTCTATTGGTAACGTTCTGTTAATCATGCAAGGTGGTTTCTTCACAGTGTTCCTCAATGGAAATCTGTTCCTTGCTGATGACAAAATTGTGTAGAACCACACAAGCTTTGATTACCTCGTCCACAGTTTCAGTTTTTAGGTTGATAGCGGTCAATAGAACACGCCATTTTGCTGTCAGAATCCCAAAAGCGCACTCCACCATTCTTCTGGCTCTTGTGAGGCGGTAATTAAAAATTCTTTTGGTGTGTGTCAATCCTCTGCTGGAGTATGGTTTTAGCAGGTGTTCTGACAGCTGGAAGGCTTCATCCCCTACACAAACAAAAGGCATTGGTGGGCCAGAAGTTTGAGGCAGTGTCTAGGGGGTGGGAAATGGAAGTTGTTTCCATACAGCTGACGGCCCATTGCTGACAGTTTGAATCCTTGAGAGTCATTAGAGCGGCCATAGGCACCAATATCTACGGCAATAAATTTGTATTCTGCGTCAGCGATGGCCATGAGGACAATGGAGAAATATTTCTTGTAATTAAAATATTCGGATCCAGATCCTGCTGGCTTGACAATCCTGATATGTTTCCCGTCCACAGCGCCCAGGCAACTAGGAAACTGACATATTTGAAGAAACTTTTCTGCAATTGCAATCCAACTGTCTGTTGTGGGCTCTGGTAGAAATTCCGCAACTAGAGAGTCCCACAATGCACGGCATGTGTGCTTCATAATTCCAGAGATGGTGGAAATACCAAGTCTGTATTGAAAATGGAATGAGGAAAGAGATTCTCCAGTTGCCAGGAATCTGTGTATAAACAAAACAAAAAGTTTAAAATCACAGCATTACATACCACACATAAGCTTTAACAATTGGAGATACTATAAAAATACATTTATTTTATAGTATCTCCAATTGTTCAAGCTGAGTCAGATAGCCGTATACAAACTACCAGCAACAACATTCCAGGACAAGTGTGCTCTGAAGCAAGCAGATGCAATAAATATGGCTTACCGAAGAGTCACCATCAGACGCTCTGCCGGTGAAATGGAGAAGCGGCAATAGGTGTCCCATCTTCTTATGAGGTCTTCATCACGCTCCACCAACAAATCAAAGTTCTCCATTTTCATGCGAAGATATGCAAAAAAATTCTGAGGGTTTCCTCGTAGCTCTATGTACAGTGTAGAAAACACCCCACGTGTCATTCTCTGGGCTGTGATGGGGTGGATCCAGAAACGGAGGCGTTGACGTTGTCGCTGCAGTCTCTTTCTCTCCTTCTCCAGAACAATCGCTTTCAGACGATTCGCCTCCACCATGAAATCCACCAAATTCTTCAGAATGTTTCCTATCACAACATCCATCTTCAGCAGAAACTTGCTCTTCTCTCCAACCGGCACTTGCTCCTATACAACAAGATGGGCTATAGGAACAGTGTATATATAGGTTTTCAGTAGCCAACCATGTTTTTAACCCCAAAAAGGGCGTTTTTAAATACTGGATCCGGCGTAATCCGTCAAAAAAAACCGGATACACCGGATGAGATGGATCCAGTTTTCCGCCGGATCCGTTGGAATAATCCGGCAAAAAACCGGATCCGTTGTATCCGGTTTTACATATCAAAAACCTGATCCGGCGATCAGGCGAGACGCCGCATCGCGCCTGACGCCGAAAAACTGATGTGTGAAAGAGGCCTTAATGTGTTGGCAGGAATAATGCTACACAAAAAAAAACATTTTTTTTGCCATGTATTTAACATGACTTTGTTTAGTATTTTCCCCACTCATTAGTATGAGTGAAATAGGCTGTAAGAACCTGCTGCAAATCTGCAAGGATAAAATAAGCAACGTGTGCATGAGACTTCAGAGATCTCGCTCTCTTTGCTTGTACTGTAAAACCTTGTATATTTTCCATAACAAAAACTAGCGTGTGCACATAGCCTTTCAGTAATTGAGGAAAGTCACAGAGACTGAATAATTTATAGTGGAAGAAAAGGATCTCTCCGGTACAACAGCGAGGTAAGTGAAAAAATTCTCTATATTCAGGCATGTAGTGCTAAATAAAACTGAAGTGGATTAAAAAACCTGACGCGTCATAGGCTATCAATAGAACAATGCAGTTAAGTATATATAGCAATTACTATCCAATCAAAAAGACACAAGAAAATAAGATTGTCTATGCACCATGTGTGTGAGGGTATGTTTCCACGGTCAGGAAACGCTGGGGATTGGACGCTGTGCACAGCCGCAGCGTCCAATCTGCAGTGGTCAGATGTTACAGCATAATGGAGGGGATTTTATGAAATCCCATCTCCACTAGGCGTACAAACCAGACCCGCGTATACGCACATGTGGCGCGTCTTTCTAGACCGCAGCGTGTCTATTTATCTTGAGGACGCACAGTCTCCGCAAGATAAATAGCACTGTTCTATGTATAGGATGCGGTGATTCAATGAACACATGCGGAATCACCGCGCGTACAAAAGCCAGCAGCACTTTGGACGGAGCAGGTATCTGCTGCGTCCAAAGTGCTGTCATTCCGGACCGTGGAAGCACAATATCACACCGACGGAAAAAGATAATTATAAAAGGAAACAAGAAGAAAAAATAAAAGAGGGGAGGAGAACAGGGGAAAATACAAATCAAATCAAAAAATTAAATCAATAAATAAATGTAAAATAAATTGTTCCTAAAGTTCATTCCCTTGAGGTATTTTGTGTCCAATTTCAGTGTCCAGAAAGCTTCTCGGACAGTGAGAAGTTTATGCCGATTGCCACCACGTTCAGGGCAAGATACCTTTACAAGACCAAAAAACCCAAAGTGTGTTAAATCCCCTTTGTGAACATTCACAAAATGTTTGTATGCTCCAGAATAGGAGCCGTTGTAGATAAATGTTCAACTATGCGTTTCTTTAGTTTGCAGATAGTGCAAACTAAAGCCCCCGTCTCACACAGCGATCTCGCTAGCGAGATCGCTGCTGAGTCACTAGTTTTGTGACGCAGCAGCGATCTCCCCAGCGATATCGCCGTGTGTGATATTCAGCGATGATCAGCCCCCCTGCTGGGTATCGCTGATCGTCGCTGAATGTCCTGGACATTTTTTTGATCGCTGGTCTCCCGCTAGCAGGCACGCATCGCTGCGTGTGACAGGCGGGAGACCAGCGATCCACTGGTAACCAAGGTACACAGCTGGTTTCCAGGCACCGCGCAGCGCCTGGAAACCCGATGTGTACCTTGGTTACCAGCTCCCTGCATCAGGGCGCTGGTATCCAACGTACACTGCAGGTAACTAAGCGATGTTACCCGCAGTGTCGCTGTGCTGATCACTGCCTGAGCTGCCTGTTTGGCAGCTCAGCAGCGATCATGTAGCGATACACCAGCGATCCTGATCATTGTCGGGATCGCTGGTGTATCGCTATGTGAGACCCGGGCTTAAAGGATATATTAAAGGATTATCTAGTGCAAATGCACACACGTTACATCTGCCATTGGCACATTTGTGGAAACCTTTAACAGATAACCAATTGTTAGTTTTTCGGGGGCTTTTTAGGAGGTTCGGGGAAAGGGAGTTACCCAAGGTGATACCCCTTTTGGCCACACATCTGCTTTCATTGGCAATAATGTTGTGTGAAACATCATAATGGTTCATAACCGGTAAATATTTAAGAATAATGGATTTGATCAAATTAAATTGCGGACTGTAAGGGGTAGAGAATGTAAGTTGTGTATCATTTTTATTGGAAACAAATTTGGGCTTATTCGGTGTGAGGGTCCTAGATTTATTTGCCACTGTAGTGTAGGCACGTTTTATATCCCATTTATTGTATCCCGTTTTCCTTAAACGTGAGTTGATGTTAATGTTTTCTTGGGTAAAAAAAATAATTTGAAGAAGAAATACGTTTCACCCTGTTAAACTCACCATATGGTGTGATGTGGGTGCGAGGAGGATGATAGAAGGACAGAATTGCCTGGAATTTCTTTCTATACAGAGATGTTTCAACCTTATTAGTAGTGAAGTTGCCAACGAAGTAAATATCCAAAAAGGGAGTTTCAGTAGTGGGGTGTTAACAATGAATTTGAGATTCAGCTTAATGGTATTTAAATATAATACAAATTCTGAAAACTTCTCAAGACCTCCCTGCCATACAAACATCAAGTCATCCACGTATCTGACAAACAAATATACAGGTGCTTCTCACAAAATTAGAATATCATCAAAAAGTTAATTTATTTCAGTTGTTCAATACAAAAAGTGAATCTCATATATTATATACAGTCACTACACACAGAGTGATCTATTTCACGTGTTTATTTCTGTTAATGTTGATGATTATGGCTTACAGCCAATGAAAACCAAAAAGTCATTATCTCAGTAAAAAACGCAGAGTTTTCTGTGTGGATTTTCCTCATAAACTTGCATTAAGTTCGGAAATTCTGCAGGTTTAAAACGCACGTGTGTTTTTAGTGCATTTCTGTGGCGACAAGGCATCAAAAACTCATGTAAACCGGACCTAAGTATAGCAATAAAGTTTTATTAAACCAAATACCAGGAAGTAACAAAAAGGCACAAGGCACCTTTATTTAAAGCACCACCAACTAACAAGAGACAAAAAAAACGCACTCAAAAATGCAATGAAAAATGCAAGTAACCTAATTTAGGCTACGTTCCCACTATGAGTTTTTGGTGAGTATTTTACTCTGCGTATTTTAGAAAAAATGCAAGTAACCTATTTTACTTAATGGGTGCAGAAAATCTGTGACATCAAAAGCTCCCCAAAGCTCATCGTCTGATTTATGTGCTCGTCTGCATGAGCACAAAGGGAGAATTCACACTGCTTCTTCCACGCTGTCTTCCTGCACGTAAGGCAACGTTCACACATTCAGTATTTGGTGAGTTTTTTACCTCAGTATTTTGGTGTACAATAATAAATTATATTGTGGTACCGTGTTAGCCAGAAAAATCGATGTGAATACTTTTCTGTCCAATTATGACAAGAGCATTCTTAACCCCTCTCTGCCATCAGACGTACTATTCCGTCCATGTGACCCTGGACCTAATTCCCATGGACGGAATAGTACGTCATGGGCGATCAGCTGCGCTCCCGGGGGGAGCGCAGCTGATCGCCGCCGGGTGTCAGCTGATTATCACAGCTGACACCCGTGACTGTGTGTCAGGAGCGGTCACGGACCGCTCCCGGCACATTAACCCTTGGCACACCGCGATCAAACATGATCGCGGTGTACCGGGGCACAGGGGAGGATCGCGCAGGCAGGGGGCTCCCTGCGCGCTCCCCTGAGACCCTCAGAGCAGCGCGATGTGTCGCGCTGTTCCGAGGGTCCGTCCTCCCTCCAGGTCCCCGGATCCAAGATGGCGCCGGGGTCCTGCAGGGAGGCGGCTTCCTCAGTGCCTGCTGAGAGCAGGCGCTGGGGAAGCCTGCAGCAGTGCCAGAGCGATCGCTGGTGTTACAGAGTGCTGTGCACACTGTCACACCAGCGATCTGCTAAAATACTGTGATGTCCCACCCTGGGACAAAGTAAAAAAGTAAAAAAAGTAAAAATAAAAAGTGTAAAAAAAATCATAAAAAAAAAAAAAAAATATTCCCCAATAAATTCATTTTTTCCTGTAAATAAAAAAAACAAAACAATAAAAGTACACATATTTGGTATCGCCGCGTCCGTAACGACCCCCCCTATAAAACTGTCCCACTAGTTAACCCCTTTAGTGAACCCCTTAAAAAAAAAAAAAAAAAAAAAAACGAAGCAAAAAATCAATGCTTTATCATCATACCGCCGAACAAAAAGTGAAATAACACGCGATCAAAAAGACCGATATAAATAAACATGGTACCACTGAAAACGTCATCTTGTCCCGCAAAAAACGAGCCGTCACACAGCATCATGAGCGAAAAAATAAAAAAGTTATAGCTCGCAGAATAAAGCGATGCAAAAATAATGATTTTTTATATAAAATTGTTTTCATTCTATAAAAGCGCCAAAACCTAAAAAAATGATATAAATGAGGTATCGCCATAATCGTACTGACCCGAAGAATAAAACTGCTTTATCAATTTTACCACACGCGGAACGGTATAAACGCCTCCCCCAAAAGAAATTCATGAATTGCTGATTTTTGTTCATTCTAACCACCCAAAAATCGAAATAAAAAGCGATCAAAAAATGTCACGTGCTCAAAAATGGTACAAATAAAAACGTCAACTCGTCCCGCAAAAAATAAGACCTCACATGACTCTCTGGGCCAAAATATGCAAAAATTATAGCTCTCAAAATGTGGTGATGCAAAAAACTATTTTTTGCAATAAAAAGCGTCTTTTAGCGTGACAGCTGCCAATCACAAAAACCCGCTATAAATAGTAAATCAAACCCCCTTTATCACCCCCTTAGTTAGGGAAAAATAATAAAATTAAAAAAATGTATTTATTTCGATTTTCCCGTTAGGGTTAGGGTTGCGGCTAAAGTTAGGGTTAGGGTTGGCGCTAACGTTAGTATTAGGGTTAGGGTTGGCGCTAACGTTAGGATTAGGGTTGGGATTAGGGTTATGGGTGTGTTAGGGTTAGGTTTGTGGTTAGGGTTGGGACTAGGGTTATTGGTGTTTGGGGTTAGGGTTGGAGTTAGAATTGGGGGGTTTCTGCTGTTTAGGCACATCAGGGGCTCTCGAAATGTGACATGGCGTCTGATCTCAATTCCAGCCAATTCTGCGTTGAAAAAGTCAAATGGTGCTCCTTCACTTCTGAGCTCTGCCATGCGCCCAAACAGTAGTTTACCCCACATATGGGGTATCAGCATACTCTGGACCCCAAGAGTTATTGTGCAATTTGGCCTATTTCTCCTGTAACCCTTGGGAAAATAAAAAACTGGGGGCGACAAAATCATTTTTGTAAAAAAAAAAATGATTTTTTTGTTTTTACGGCTGTATGTTATAAAACTTCTGTGAAGTACTTGGGGCTTCATAGCGCTCACCACACATCTAGATAAGTTCCTTGTGGGGTCTATTTTCCAAAATGGGGTCACTTGTGGGGGGTTTCCACTGTTTAGGCGCATCAGGGGCTCTCCAAATGCGACATGACTCCCCCAGACCATTCCATCAAAGTCTGCAATCCAAAACGTCACTACTTCCCTTCCGAGCCCCGACGTGCGCCCATACAGTAGTTTACTCCCACATATTGGGTATCAGCGTACTCAAGACAAATTGGACAACAACTTTTGGGGTCCAATTTCTCCTGTAACCCTTGTGAAAATAAAATATTGGGGGCGAAAAAATCATTTTTGTAAAAAAAAAAAGGATTTTTTATTTTTACGGCTGTACGTTATAAACTTCTGTGAGCACTTCGGGGTTCAAAGTGCTCACCACACATCTAGATAAGTTCCTTGTGGGGTCTATTTTCCAAAATGGGGTCACTTGTGGGGGGTTTCCACTGTTTAGGCGCATCAGGGGCTCTCCAAATGCGACATGACTCCCCCAGACCATTCCATCAAAGTCTGCAATCCAAAACGTCACTACTTCCCTTCCGAGCCCCGACGTGCGCCCATACAGTAGTTTACTCCCACATATTGGGTATCAGCATACTCAGGACAAATTGGACAACAACTTTTGGGGTCCAATTTCTCCTGTACCCTTGTGAAAATAAAATATTGGGGGCTAAAAAATCATTTTTGTAAAAAAAAAAATAATTTTTTTATTTTACGGCTGTACGTTATAAACTTCTGTGAAGCACTTTGGGGTTCAAAGTGCTCACCACACATCTAGATAAGTTCCTTGAGGGGTCTAGTTTCCAAAATGGTGTCATTTGTGGGGGTTTCCACTGTTTAGGCAGATCAGGAGCTCTCCAAACACGACATGGCATCCAGCCAATTCTGCGTTGAAAAAGTCAAACGGCGCTCCTTCCCTTCCAAACTCTGCCATGCACCCAAACAGTGGTTTACCCCACATATGGGGTATCAGCGCACTCAGGACAAATTGCACAATAACTTTTGGAGTCTTGTTTCCCTTGGGAAAATAAAAATTGGGGTGAAAAGATCAATTTTGTGGAAAAAATATAATTTTTTAATTTTACGGCTCTACGTTATAAACTTGTGTGAAGCACTTGGGGGTTCAAATTGCTCACCAAAGATCTAGATAAGTTCCTTAGGGGGTCTAGTTTCCCAAATGGGGTCACTTGTGGGGGGTTTCCACTGTTTAGGCACATCAGGGGCTCTCCAAATGCAACATGGCGTCCAATCTCAATTCCAGCCAATTTTGGTTGGAAAAAGTCAAATAGTGCTCCTTCCATTCCGAGCTCTGCCATGCGCCCAAACAGTGGTTCCCCCCCACATATGGGGTATCAGCGTACTCAGGACAAATTGGACAACAAATTTTGTGGTCCAATTTCTCCTGTTACCTATGGGAAAATAAAAAATTAGTGACTAAGAGATAATTTTTGTGGGAAAAAAATAGGATTTTTTATTTTCATGCCCGGGCATTATAAACTTGTGTGAAGCACTTGGGGGTTCAAAGTGCTCACCAAAGATCTAGATAAGTTCCTTAGGGGGTCTAGCTTCCAAAATGGGGTCACTTGTGGGGGGTTTCCACTGTTTAGGCTCATCTGGGGCACTACAAACGGAACATGACCCCATCAATGTTTGCATTCCAAAACGTTACTGCTTCTTTTCCAAGCCCTGCCGTGCGCCCAAACAGTTCCCCCCCCCCACATATGGGGTATCAACGTACTCAGGACAAATTGGACAACAAGTTTTGGGGTCCAATTTCCTTGGGAAAAATCAAAAATTTGGGACTAAAAAATCATTTTTGTGGAAAATTGTTTTTTTTTTTTTTCACACCCAGGCATTATAAACTTTTGTGAAACACTTTGGGGTTCAAAGTGCTCACAACAGATCTAGATAAGTTCCTTAGGGGGTCTAGTTTCCAAAATGGTGTCACTTGTGGGGGGTTTCCACTGTTTAGGCGTATCAGGGGCTCTCCAAACACGACATGGCGTCCAATCTCAATTCCAGCCAATTTTAGTTTGAAAAAGTCAAACGGCGCTCCTTCCCTTACGAGCTCTGCTGTGTGCCCAAACAGTGGTTTTCCCCCACATATGGGGTATTGGCGTACTCAGGAGAAATTGCACAACAACTTTATCTGTCCATTTTCTCCTTTTATCCTTGTGAAAATAAAAAAAGTTTGTAAAAGATCATTTTTGTGGCTAAAAAGTTAAATATTAATTTTTTCCATCCACGTTGCTTCAGCTCCTGTGAAGCACCTGAAGGGTTAATAAACTTCTTGAATGTAGTTTTGAGTACCTTGAGGGGTGCAGTTTTTATAATGGTGTCATTTTTTGGTATTTTCTGCCATATAGACCCTCAAAGTGACTTCAAATGTGAGGTGGTCCCTAAAAAAATGGCTTTGTAAATTTTGTTGTAAAAATGAGAAATCACTGGTCAACTTTTAACCCTTCTAATTTCCTAACAAAGAAAAATTTTGGTTCCAAAATTGTGCTGATGTAAAGTAGACATGTGGGAAATGTTATTTCTTAACTATTTTGTGTGACATATTTCTCTGTTTTAAGGGAAAAAAAATTCAAAGTTTGAAAATTGCAAAATTTTTAAAATTTTCGCCATATTTGCGTTTTTTTCAAAAATAAACGCAAGTTATATCGAAGAAATTTTACCACTAACATGAAGTACAATATGTCACGAGAAAACAATCTCAGAATCGTGAAGATCCGTTGAAGCGTTCCAGAGTTATAACCTCATAAAGAGACAGTGGTCAGAATTGTAAAAATTGGCCCGGTCATTAACGTGCAAACCACCCTTGGGGGTGAAGGGGTTAAAGTGATACCTTTATTGGCTAACCAGAAAATTATATGTTCGCAAGCTGAAAGCTTGCGAACATATAATTTTCTGGTTAGCCAATAAAGGTATCACTTTAAGAATGCTCTTGTCATAATTGGACGGAAAAGTATTCACATCGATTACCTCAGTATTTGTAAGTCAAAACCAGGAGTGGGTGATAAATGCAGAAGTGGTGACGTGTTTCTGTTATACTTTTCCTCCGACAAATACTGAGGTAAAAAACTGACCAAATACTGAACGTGTGAATGTGGCCTTAAAAAAAAGACTCAAGAATTCAAGAATGAAACGACACGCCAACATCTTTTGTCCTGAAACATCTTTATGATCGTTTTTTTTGTGTGTTGTTTTAATCTGCATTTTTTTTAAGCTTTCATAAAAACTGTTGAGCAGCTCCCAATTGAAGAATGGACAGGTCAATTCTTCTAGCTCCCTCACAGCTTTTGAAGCCTGAAGCAGTGAAAAGAAGCTCAAGAAGCCTGAACATGTGTACAGCAAGTCATTTCCACACTGCAATGCATGTATTTGGCTTTTTTTTTTTTTTAGAATTTTTTAAGCTGTTTTTCATGCTTAATCCACTTAAGAAAACATTGTGTGCACATACTCCAACTCTCCAATCAAAACTCGTTGTGAGTTTTGGAGTTTCTTCTCCAAAAACTTAGCAAAAAAGTCGTTGTTCACTGCATATGGAGTCATTTTGAAGGGTTTATAGAGTAAATACTGACCACAGCTTCCAAAGTTTAGAGGAGTTTTGAATTTTTGGAGAGTTGGGCTATGTGCTCATGGGATCTTTTTCTGGTAGATTCAGCTGTAGAAACCACCTGAAGAACCTATCAAAAAACATTAAAAAACATAAGCAATTCTATGTAAAAAAAAAAAAAAAAAAAAAAAAGACTTGCTGATCATATGTTCAGGCTGCTGAATGTCTTTTAACCATTTCAGGTTTTTAAAAATGTCAAGTGGCTATGTGCACTGTTAAAATGTAAAGCGCTGCGGAATATGTTGGCGCTATATAAATAAAGATTATTATTATTATTATATGTGCACACAAGACAAAACTACTCCAAAACCTACCAAATAACACATGCCCCCAAAAAGAAGGGTTTCCTGAAATCTTTTTGGGTTTATTTGCTTGTAAACTCTTGTTTTTACAACTCTGAAGCAAATACCCTTAGGCCGGGGTCAGACACAACTACAAAAAATCGGACCGTTTTAGTCGGTCGATTATCGTACCAAAATGAAAACATCACACATCCGCCTGGCATCCGATTTTCCTTCAAAGATGCGATTTAGTCGCATGTGTGTGTACCTTGTAACATCCGATTTTCATCCGACTTGCGAGAATTTCTCGCAGGCTTTCAAAACTGACATATAATGGATCCAAAAGAATAGTATTTAAATCACAAAAGAAAAAATAGATATATACACATAGAACACATATATATATATATACATGTCATTGTGACATATATATATATATATACATATATTTATAGTTCTTACACTTCTACATACTGTAATAGCCGCTAATTCAATTGCCGGCTTTTGTGAAATCACAGAAGCCGACATGAAATGATACATTGTTTACACACAGTTAACCATGTCATTGCCTGTATTTTGATATATGGTTTGAACTTACAATTACATAAGTGTATGTGTACCAAATTTCAGACATGTAGGGGTTAATTAAAGGTGTAAATTCGTTGAAAAAAAATGCGTGGGCTCCCGCTGTATTTTCTCCACCAGACAGACAAAGCAAGCGAGTGGGGGCAGATAATAATAGCCTAGGGAGGGTACATTTTTTTGTGCCCCCCTGGCTACTAACATCTGCCCCCAGACACCCCAGAAAGGGCAAATCTATAATTAGATTTGCCCTTTCTGGCACTTTGCCCGTCTATTGCCATTGCCCTGTAGCGGTGGCGAATGGGTTAATAAGGGGTTACAGCCACCTTGCAATTGAAAGGTGACTGTAAGCCAGGTTAATAATTGAGAGCTGTCAATTAGACAACTATCAATTATTAATCCTATTGTATGAAAGAAAAATCAAACACACGCAGTTTAATAAAAAAGAAGTTTAATGAAATAATCACAAGTTTTTGACCATATTTTATTTTCCTGCTAAAACCATTTCCTGTAATAAAAATAAAATAAAAAAGCAAAATTATTCTTACCAATCCGATGTACAGTCAGGTCCCACGGTGTAATCCATCAGAAAGGGTTAACAGGTTACAGCTCGCAGAGAGCTATAATGCTGTCTCTGAGCTATAACCTCCTGAATGAATAACTTCCTCTACCAGCGAAAGGAGAGGAAGAGATGAATGAATGAAGCTTAATTGATTTATTGCCACTTTCACTTCAGTGACCTGACCTAAGGTGAAAGTGGGATACAATCAATTAAGCTTCATTCATTAATCACATCCTCTCCTGTCGGCAGGAGATAAGCTCATTCATTCAGGAGCTATCAGCTGAGCACGCAGGATTACTTGCGCTGCTTAGCTGATTGCTAGTTAACACTTTGTGAAGGATTACATCGTGGGACGTGACAGATCGCCAGATAGGTAAGAATAATGTTGTTTTATTATTTTATATTTATTTTAGGAGATCAAGGGCTTCGCACGGATTAAGAGTAAAATAAAAGATGGTCAAAAAAATGTGTTTTTATTTCATTAAAATTATTTATTCTTAAAGTGTGTGTGTTTTTTTATTTACTTCAATAGGATTAATAATTGATAGTTGTCTAATTGACAGCTCTCAATTATTAACCTGGCTTACAGTCACCTTTCAATTGCAAGGTGGCTGTAACCCCTTATTAACCCATTCGCCACCGCTACAGGGCAATGGGAATAGACGGGCAAAGTGCCAGAAAGGGCAAATCTAATTATAGATTTGCCCTTTCTGGGGTGTCTGGGGGCAGATGTTAGTAGCCAGGGGGGGCACAAAAAAAATGTACCCTCCCTAGGCTATCATTATCTGCCCCCAGTCACTTGCTTTGTCTGTCTGGTGGAGAAAATACAGCGGGAGCCCACGCATTTTTTTTCAACGAATTTACACCTTTAAATAACCCCTACATGTCTGAAATTTGGCACACATACACTTATGTAATTGTAAGTTCAAACCATATATCAAAATACAGGAAATTACATGGTTAACTGTGTCTAAACAATGTATCATTTCATGTCTGCTTCTGTGATTTCACAAAAGCCGGCAATTGAATTAGCGGCTATTACAGTATGTAGAAGTGTAAGAACTATAAATATATGTATATATATATGTCACAATGACATATATATATATAATATATATATATATATATATATTGTGTTCTATGTGTGTATATCTATTCTTTCTATTCTTTATTAAAGCTGTCAGTGTGATTTTACAGTATAGCCGGGGATGAATTGCCGGCTTTTCTAAAGGACACCGATGCGATTTAATCGCAAGTCACACGTGCGGTCCGTTTGTAATCCGATTTTTCATCGCTCCCATAGACTTGCATTGGCGATAGTCGACCCACAATCGGTGACAATCGCAGCATGCTGCGATTGCACTCGGACGTTTAAAACGGACCACAAAAAATCTGATACTGGGAGTTGCTCCATAGATTAACATAGGGCAGACTGCAATGCGATATTTCATCGTATTGCAGTCGTCCGATTCTGTCGCCAGTGTGACGCCGGCCTTAGGGTATTTGCACACAACTTTTCTACATGCCAGCATGCCCCTATTGTTTTAAACATAGGATGCTTTACGAAACCCTGAAGTGTTTTTTTTACCTGAAATCTTCTGGGATTTTTGCCACTAGAGTTTTTTTCTTAATTTCATATATAACATACTTACAAAAAGCAGAACATAAGCACAAGTCATTTTGACATTGCAGGGCGTATTTTAATTATTTTTTGGGGGGTTTTTGCACTTTTTCAGGCTTGTTCCAGCAGGAAAATACCTGAAGAAGACGTTGTGTGCACATACCCTAAGGCTGTGGTTCCACGGTCCGGAACCACAGTGCTTTGGACGGAGCGGAAATTCCGCACCGCCCAAAGCCCCGCCCCCTTTCTGACACGCGCTCTTTCCGGATGTGTTCCGGACACCTCCGGAACACATCCGGAAAGAACCAGGGCGCATAGCCCTGTGTTATCTACCTTGCGGCGACGCTGCGTCGCCGCAAGACGCTAGGACATGCTGCGGTCTGAAAAGACGCGCCGCATGTCCGGAAACGCAGGTATTCCGCCTGCGTATTTTTACGCATAGTGGAGACGGGATTTCTTGAAATCCCCTCCACTATGCTGTAACATCTGGATGCTGCGTGTTTGGCGCTGCGCCAACGCACAGCGTCAAACACGCAGCAAATCCGGAGTGTTTCCTTATCGTGGAAACATACCCTTAGATTGATGGGAGGGGTGCTCAGCCAACTAAGGAGGCAGTCCCTATCTCCAAATGTATACTGCTCATAGTAAACTGACTAATACCTCCTAAAGCCGGTTTCACACATCAGTGGCTCCGGTACGTGTAGTGACAGTTTCCTCATGTACCGGAGACACTGACACACGTAGACACATTAAAATGAATGTGTCTGTGTACATGTCAGTGTGTTTTCATGGACCGTGTGTCCGTGTGCAAAACACGGAGACATGTCAGTGTTCGTGTGAGCACACGAACTGCAAGACGTGCTGTACACATGCACACGGAGAACAGTTCACACTGTCCTCCGTGCGCACGGACAGCTACAGTAAGCGCTGTCCCGTGCCTGTGGTGCTGAAGCTTCCTGTCATTATTCTCCCTGCTCTGCCGGCAACAGCGAGCAGGGAGAATAAATGAAAAACCCGACGTGGGGTCCCCCTTAGGTTTTGAACCAACCCGGCAAAAATATACAGCTGAGGGCTGCTATTCTTAGACTGGTAAGGGGCCATGAATATGGGCCCCCAGCCTAAAAACAGCAGCCCACAGCTGCCCAGAAAAGGCACTTCTATAAGATGCACCTATTCTGGAGCTTTGTTGGGTTCTTCCCACTTGCCCTGTAGTGGTGGCAAGTGGGCTTAATAAGGGGTTAATGTCACCTTTCTATTGTAAGGTGACATTAAGCCAGGCTTAGTAATGAAGAGGTGTCAACAAGACACCTATTCATTACTAATCCTATAGTAAATAAAGGGTTAAATAAGCACACACAATAAGAATAAAGTATTTTAATGAATGAATGCACGACACAGTTTTTAAATATTTATTATACTTCCATTCCATTATCAAAGACCTCGATCTCCTGTAAAAAATATTATAAAATAAAACAGCAACAATATCCCATACCTGTCCGCCGTACAGTCAAGTCCCACAGCGCAATCCATCTCAGGGGGGTTAATTAGTTTACAGCCGGAGCGCAGTAAATGCAGCCGCTCTGACTGTAAACTACTGGGGAATGATTGGGAGCAGCGCGCACAGGCTCAGTGACTGGGGGTGACATCACTGAGCCTGTGCTCACTGACAGCTGAACTCCTGTAACCTCAGCACCATCATTTTCCTATGGTGCTGAGGTTACAGGAGTTCAGCTGTCAGCGAGCACAGGCTCAGTGACGTCACTGTTTGTCATTGAGCCTGTGCGTGCTGCTTCCCAGTAATTCCCAGTAGTTTACAGTCGGAGCGGCTGCATTAGTGGCACTCCGGCTGTAAAATGATTAACCCCCCGAGATGGATTTACTCCCTGGGACTTGACTGTATGGCAGACAGGTATGGGATATTGTTGCTTTATTTTATATTTTTTACAGGAGATCGAGGGCTTTGATAATGGAATGGGAGTGTAATAAAGATTTAAAAACTGTGTAGTGTATTCTTTCATTAAAAGACTTTATTCTTATTGTGTGTGTGCTTATTTAACCTTTTATTTACTATTGGATTAGTAATGAAGAGGTGTCTTATTGACACCTCTTCATTACTAAGCCTGACTTAAGGTACTGCCACACTTAGCGATCTCGTTAGCGATCACGATAACATCGCAAGCTAACGAGATCGTTGGTGTGATCGCTTTTAGGTCGCTAGTAGCTGCCAAACAGGAGATCTCATAAACGACACATCAGCGGTCAGCGATCTCTTTAACGACTTTGGCGGTCGTTAGGATCTGTCATTAGCATGTACTGAGCACTTCTGATTCATAGGAATTTCCAGCATCGCTCCTGCTCTCTGCGTCCTGCTAGCCTGCTTTGCAACTTCTGCGATCCTCTCTGTGACGCAAAAGAGAACCTACAGATATTGCGATCCACTCTGTGACACTAAAAGCCCTAGTCCCGCCTGCGCCGCTGTCATATGCGTCACAAACGAGGTCGCTTGTCGTTCGCAAAAGGTGCCAAACATAGCGATATAGGCTCACCAGCGGGACGCCAATGATCAAAAAACGGTCCAGAACGCCAGTGAACGATCAGCGACATCACAGCAGGGGCCACATCGTTGCTACATGCCACACAACGAGGTCGCTAACGAGATCGCTAAATAGTGACGTTTTAGCAATCTCGTTAGCGATCTCGTTAGCAATCTCGTTTAGTGTGGCATACCCTTTAATGTCACCTTACAATAGAAATGTGACATTAACCCCTTATTAACCCCACTTGCCACCACTACAGGGCAAGTGGGAAGAACCCCACAAAGCTCCAGAATTTTCTGGGCAGCTGCGGGCTGCTGTTTTTAGGCTAGGGGGTCCAAATTCATTATATGGGTGATGAGGGGGAGACTATGTGGTGCCCATAATATTGTATGGAGGACTGTATTGTCCAGTCTGTACTGTGCGCTGTGAGGATTTGGTGGTTTTTGAGCTATTGTACAATTTACAATAGGTATCAGTCATGTAATGGAAGAAGAGAAGTGTTTGGCGTTGTGCTATACCCATATTTCTCTGCAGTATCTGTGCATCATGAATCGTAGTCTGTGTTAAGGGGGCCCACTGAGACTCTTTCGCCCGGGGCCCATAAAAACCTGGAGCCGGCCCTGGGTATGCCATAACATATCTTCCCACAAGCTTTTGTGAATGTGAGTAGGAGTTCATTAACAGGAGAAAATGGAAAGCTGGTAATCCCTGATTTATGGGTATCACAGCTGATGTGGGGGGATTGCTTGATTATATATGTTCATTCACGTACCCATACACATACATTCAGTTTTCTTATATGTCTATCAGTAGAACTGGATTCTTCCCTGTTCTTTTTTATATTTAGAAAAATGAACAAATCAATTAGAAATTTCAGAACAACGAAAATCAAATTATTGGGAAACTAAAAATTGGGATCACGGACAAATTTGGGAAAGCTTTTAAATCCTTGAAAGCAATCTGAACTATGAAAACCTTCTAACATATTATTTCAGTTCGTTTAGAGATTTGTGAGCCATTTGCTTTTATGCTACACAGCCAGGAGCTCTTGGTAGAGTCCAAATTCATGATTTCTGCATTTTTTTAAAATTATGTTAAAAATTGAATGAGATCTGATAGAATGGACATAGAATAGTATGAAAAATTATTTTACATAGAACAGTGTCCCCAACAGTGTCACCAGCAAAGCACCCCCACACCATCACACCACCTCCTCCATGCTTCACGGTGGGAACCAGGCATTTAGAGTCCATCCGTTCACCTCTTCTGCGTGCAAAGCAGTAATCAAAGCAAAAGGTGGCTACTTTGAAGAACCTAGAATATAAGACATATTTTCAGTTGTTTCACACTTTTTTGTAAAGTGCAATGTATAATTCCACATGTGTTAATTCATAGTTTTGATGCCTTCAGTGTGATTCTACAATTTTCATAGTCATAAAAATACAGAAAAATCTTTGAATGAGAAGGTGTGTCCAAACTTTTGGTCTGTACTGTATATATATATATATATATATATATATATATATACAGTGCCAAGCATAAATGAGTACACCTCTTTGGAAGATAAGTTTTTAATCTATACTTCATTAAGTGTTCCGTGTACCGTTGGGATCAGATCAGGAGACATTTGTCCACTGAATCACGTTCACCTTGTTCTTCAGAAAAGCAGCAGATGTGTATTTTGGATCATTTATTCAAAATTGAAGCCGTGAGCGGTCCAGCTCACCCCAAACCATCTCGATTGGGTTCAGGTCTGGTGACTGTGGAGGCCAGGTCATCTGGCGTAGCACCCCATCACTTTCCTTCTTGGTCAAATAGCCCTTACACAGCCTGGAGGTGTGTTTGGGGTCATTGTCCTGTTGAAAAATAAATGATGGTCCAACTAAACGCAAACCAGATGGAATAGCATGCCGCTGCAAGATGCTGTGGTAGCCATGCTGGTTCACTATGCCTTCAATTTTGAATAAATCCCCAACAGTGTCACCAGCAAAGCACCCCCACACCATCACACCACCTCCTCCATGCTTCACGGTGGGAACCAGGCATGTAGAGTCCATCCGTTCACCTTTTCTGCGTGCAAAGCAGTAATCAAAGCAAAAGGTGGCTACTTGAAGAACCTAGAATATAAGACATATTTTCAGTTGTTTCACACTTTTTTGTAAAGTGTAATGTATAATTCCACATGTGTTAATTCATAGTTTTGATGCCTTCAGTGTGATTCTACAATTTTCATAGTCATGAAAATACAGAAAAATCATTGAGAAGGTGTGTCCAAACTTTTGGTCTGTACTGTAGGTAAGAGTAAAGTTCAATACTTTCAGATTTCATCCAAATTATCCCAATGTTTATTACCTAAACCCCCATATTGGGCAATGTAGCTGTTCCCGTTTTGTCGCCTTCTCTTCTGTCTTTTCTTCGGCAATCTCTTCCCGCCACTTTGCAGCTTCTAAGCTCTGAATAGAGTTTGTACAATCACTCAGCGACACAGAAAGCCAACAACTTACTATTGGTAACAAGACACAAGTTGAGTTGAAAGAGAGGAAATGTGAAAGTCAGCAGGAAGCACAAATGTTCAGATTAAGAATTCACAGGAAACAAAAACACACAGATTGCTGGCAGGGTCAGTGCCGGTTCATAAGAAATCTCCTGCTATTTAGCAGCAGCTGAAAATATGTATAGTTCCCTGTAAGTGCTTTATTGTTACAGTGATATGGGGTCAGTCTGGACATCAAGTGGTAAGTGAAGGCTTTCAAGTGCCAGGCGATTATCACCAGACATCGCCCAGTAGGAGAACGTTACAGAATGAAGCAGGGATTACTGATCTTCAAGACTGTTATTGCCTCAACTGAATATAAATCCTATAATATATTAGGAAGTTTATATAGCAATTGCCAGGACGGACCACGCAGCGTCTTTGCCCTTTATGCCGAATTTGGTGGTGACTTAAGTTGGGTAATATCATAGCTGCTTGGAGGAGCGCTTACCAACACTGTACTGGCGAACTTTTGAAGAAAACCTGTCAAAACGTTTTTCCATATGGAAGTAGTGATGTGGCGTTACAGGCGCTTATCCTATAATATAAATGGTCCCAGTCATGAGAAATCTAGTGTGGAAGTCATATGCAAATCAGGCCGGGGGCGTGTCTGTACACATGGAAGTGATCCAAGTGCAGTGACACGCCCCCAGTGCACTTCCAGCAGGATTTCCATAAGGCTTCTACTCTAGATTTCTCATGACTAGCACATCAGATCTCTACAAAATAGGAACACATTGTTTTGGGGAGGGGAGGAATGCACCTATATAACCATATCCATACTTCAATATATAAAAGCTATTTTTACTGCCATTTTATTCCCTCTGCTACAAAAGTATTTGATTTTTTTTAAAAATCTGCCATATGGTTACAGAGATGTTGCCTTTTATCTATACCTAGGGTGAATGGCTCACAGGATTCTCTGGGGTCATCTCTTTAGGCTGCTTTGATTATTACTCTGTGGGCATTGCTCCCTTGGTAAAGACCATCAAAATTTGCTCTAAATAAAGTGGTCCATATATCGTAGATTCATATTCATAGGAATAAAGTAAAAGTAAAAACGTTTCTGTAACGGGTCTGGGAGGCGGAACCTCTGAGCTATTATACAAGGGGGTGTTCCTTGTAAAGGAGCGGGTGGCGCCCGAGGAAGACGGACAGGTAGTCACGGCAAGTGACCGGGGCAGTCTCTGGATGGACAGGTAGGGAGTCACGGCAAGTGACCGGGGCAGTCTCTGGATGGACAGGTAGGGAGTCACGGCAAGTGACCGGGGCAGTCTCTGGATGGACAGGTAGGGAGTCACGGCAAGTGACCGGGGCAGTCTCTTGATGGACAGGTAGGGAGTCACGGCAAGTGACCGGGGCAGTCTCTGGATAGACAGGCAGGTATATACGACCTGAGATGGTTGAACCTCCTGGTAGGCTAGCAGGCAGAAGACAGATGAGCGCCCCAAGTGAGCAGGCGAGAGTCTCTGGAATAGCCGATGGTCACCGCCTGTGACGGCCGAATCCCCAGGTAGGCTAGCAGGCAGATGGCAGATGAGCGCCCCCAAGTGAGCAGGCGAGAGTCTCTGGAATAGCCGATGGTCACCGCCTGTGACGGCCGAACCTCCAGGTAGGCTAGCAGACTGGCAACCGGTGAAACTCAGCAGATAAACGGACAGGCTGGTCCATAGACAGACTGGCAGGTGATGGCGGGCAGACTGTCGGACGATGAAGCCTCCAGGTAGGCTAGCAGACAGGTAGCAGACAGCAAACTGGCAGGAAACAGGCAGGTAACTGAGAACGGAACCTGAGGGCTGAAGCAGAGTAAAGAACAGTGCAACAACATTGCTCGGGCACCTCCATTAAGGAGGAGGTGCTTTATATAGGGTGGAGTCCACCGGCATTGGCCGGGGACCTTTTTTGAAAGATGGCGCGGCCCCTTTAAGAGCGGGGGAGCGCGCGGGCGCGCGCCCTAAGTCCAGAGGCAGGGAGGGAGCGCGCAGCCCCAGCAGGGTGGGAGGAGGACGCCGAGCGTGGGTAAGAGGAGCGACGTCCCTGCTTGGCAGAGGACGGGGAAGCTGACGCCGAGGAACAGCGTCCCTGCCTGGCAGAGGACAGGGACGCTGACGGTGGCGCTACAGTAACCCCCCTTTAGGCCCCCCCCTTTTTTAGGCCAGAAAGAAATTTAGCTAGGATGAGAGGGGCATGGATGTTCTCCCGAGGCTCCCATGTTCTCTCCTCAGGACCAAACCCCTTCCAATCCACCAGAAAATAGGTCTTTCTCCTTACCCTTTTGGTGGCCAGAATGTTCTCTACCTCAAATTCGTTTTCAGCAGAAACTGGAGCAGGAGGTGTACCTGTAGGCTTGACAAAAGAGTTAAGTACCACCGGTTTGAGGAGAGATACATGGAAGGAGTTAGGAATCCGCAAATTGGCCGGGAGTTTCAATTTATAGGACACCGGGTTGATCTGACTGATGATTTCCAGAGGACCGATGAACCGAGGACCTAACTTGTAGGAAGGAATCTTGAGCCGGACATACTTGGACGAGAGCCAGACCTTATCCCCAGGACGGAATTGAGGAGAATCCAGACGTTTTTTGTCAGCATGTTTCTTCATGCGCTCGGATGACAGAATGAGTGCGGACCGGGTACTCTCCCATATGGAGGAAAATTCGTTAACCAGAGATTCCGCAGCTGGATTGTCCACAGAGGTGGAGACGGGAACAGGGATCCGAGGGTGTTGACCGAAGACTACAAAAAACGGAGATTTGGAGGAAGATTCGCTCTCGTGATTGTTGTAAGAGAATTCGGCCCAAGGCAGGAGATCCACCCAGTCAGAATGGTGGGCATTAATGAAGTGCCGGAGATAACTGGTCAGAATCTGATTGATTCGCTCAACTTGTCCATTGGACTGTGGGTGGTAAGCGGAGGAGAAATCCAGGGTGACGTCTAGCAGCTTACAAGTGGCTCTCCAGAAACGTGAGGTGAACTGTACCCCTCGATCCGACACGATATGGCGAGGCAGACCATGAAGACGGAAGATGTGGCGGATAAAATCTTTAGCCAACTCGGGTGCAGACGGAAGGCCTGGCAGGGGAATGAAGTGAGCCATCTTGGAAAATCGGTCAACGACCACCCAAATGACCGTACAACCAGCGGAGACGGGAAGATCAGTTATGAAGTCCATGGCTATATGCTGCCAGGGGGCAGCGGGTACAGGAAGCGGGAGAAGACGGCCGGCAGGCAGGTGTCTCGGAACTTTATTGCGGACACAGGAGGCACAGGCAGAAACAAAGTCTATTACGTCCTTGTGCAGGGTAGGCCACCAGTAATGCCGGGTAATGAGCTGGAGGGTCTTTTTTTGACCAGCGTGGCCAGCTAGTTTAGACGAATGACCCCAGTGTAGGATCCTCTCCCGATCGGGTACCGATACGAACGTCTTACCAGGAGGGAGACGATTTAGACTCACGGGAGCCACCTGCATCACTCTGGCGGGATCGATGATATGTTTAGGTTCCTCCTCGAGATCCGACACCAGGAAGGACCGGGACAAGGCATCCGCCTTGATGTTCTTGTCGGCCGGGCGAAAATGTAAAAGAAAATCAAAGCGGGCAAAAAACAACGACCACCGGGCTTGGCGAGGGTTAAGTCTCTGGGCATGCTGGAGGTAAGCCAAATTCTTGTGGTCAGTGTAGATGATTACCGGATGAAGAGCCCCCTCGAGCAAGTAACGCCACTCCTCCAATGCCAGCTTGATGGCCAATAACTCTCGGTCTCCTATGGAATAATTGCGCTCAGAAGAGGAGAAGAGTTTGGAGAAGAAGCCGCAAGATACCATCCTCCCGGTCGAAGATTTTTGAGTAAGTACCGCTCCGGCTCCAGAAGAGGAAGCGTCCACCTCCAGGAAGAACTGCTTGTTGCCGTCCGGGCGATGCAGCACTGGAGCGGAAGAGAAGGCCTGTTTTAAGGACAGAAAGGCCTCTTCTGCTTCGGGCGTCCACTGTTTGGGGTTAGCGTCCTTGCGGGTGAGCGCGGAGATTGGAGCAGTCCGGGAAGGAGAAGTGCGGTATGAAGAGGCGGTAATAATTGGCGAATCCCAGGAACCGCTGAATGGCCTTCAATCCCTCCGGTCGGGGCCATTTCTCGATGGCAGATAGTTTCTCCGGATCCATCCGTAGGCCTGTCTGAGAAATGATGTAGCCCAAAAACGGAAGCGAGGTCTGCTCAAAGAGGCACTTCTCAAATTTAGCGAAGAGGTGATTCTGCCTGAGCCTGAGCAGAACCTGACGAACGTCCCTCCGGTGAGACTGGAGATCCGGAGAGAAGACCAAGATGTCGTCTAGGTACACCACAACGCAGGAGTAGAGAAGGTCCCGGAAGATGTCATTGACCAGCTCTTGAAAGACTGCCGGAGCATTACAGAGACCAAAGGGCATCACCAAATACTCGTAGTGGCCGTCCCGGGTGTTGAATGCCGTCTTCCATTCATCTCCCCGACGGATACGGACTAGGTTATAAGCCCACGAAGATCCAGTTTGGTGAAGATTCTAGCCCCCCTCAGACGATCAAACAATTCAGGAATGAGCGGAAGAGGGTACTTATTCTTCACCGTGATCAGGTTTAGACCTCTGTAGTCAATACAGGGACGGAGAGAGCCGTCTTTCTTTTTTACGAAGAAGAAACCTGCTCCCGCTGGGGAGGTAGATTTCCGGATGAATCCCTTGGCCAAATTCTCCTCAATATATTCGGACATCGACCTGGTCTCAGCAGCGGACAAGGGGTAAATATGCCCACGGGGAGGCGTGGTACCGGGTAGCAGGTCGATCGGGCAATCATAAGGTCTGTGAGGGGGTAATGTCTCTGCTTCCTTTTTATTAAAGACATCAGCGAATGACCAATATGGAATCGGGAGCCCTGGTAGATTAGTTGGTGTAGGAGAAGGACGTACGGGATGAACAGTAACCAAACACGTTTTATGACAGTCCTGTCCCCAGCGAAGAATCTCTCCAGTCTGCCAGTCGAGCACGGGTGCATGCTTTTGGAGCCATGGTAGGCCTAATAAGAAAGCGTGAGAGAGACCTGGCAGAACATGAAACGAGATGCTCTCAGAATGCAGCATTCCCACCTACAGGGTTATGGATTCGGTGATAAGTTGGATGGGACGTGGTAGGAGACCCCCATCCACAGCAGCGACAGATACTGGTACAACCAGAGGTTTGGTAGGAATGCGATATTTTTCTACCAGAGCTTGTGAAACGAGATTCCCGGCTGCTCCAGAATCAAGTTGGGCTAGTTCGAAATAACGATTCTCACCAAGAAGAATTGAGACTGACAGCAGCAGAGATGGAGAGGATTTATTCTTGTCTAGGTTAACCTCTCTGAGCGAACCTAGACACAGGCGTTTCCCGACCTCACTGGACAGGTACGGATCAGGTGCTCCTTACTGCCACAGTAGAAGCAACTCCCCTCGGCACGGCGTAAGTCCTGACGGGCTTTGACCATCTTGGTCTGGTCGACCTGCATAGGCTCAGGAGTGTGTACCTGGGGAGAAACGGAAGGAGTTACGGGTCTCTGAAAAGTAGGAGCTAAACGAGGAAGCCTTCTCTCACGGGTGACCTCTTTGGCGCGCTCCTGGAACCGTCGATCAATTCGATTGGCAAGAGTTATTAGGTCATCGAGAGAGGTAGGAATGTCCCGACCGGCAAGTTTATCTTTAATACGACCGGACAGACCCTCCCAGAAGACAGATAACAGAGCGTCATTATCCCAAGCCAGCTCCGAGGCAAGGGTACGGAACTGTATGGCATATTGACCCACGGTGAGACTTCCCTGACGGAGACGTAGCAGAGATGATGCGGAGGAGGTCCTCCGTCCAGGTTCGTCGAATACCTTCTGGAAGGCCGAGAGAAAGGCAGGCAGGTCGGACACCAGGGGGTCTTCTCTCTCCCAAAGAGGATTAAGCCAGGCCAGAGCCTCTCCGGTGAGATGGGACATGATGAAGGCAATTTTGGCCCGGTCGGAGTTAAACTGGTGGGACAGGAGTTCAAAGTACAGGGTGCACTGGTTAATGAAACCCCGAGCCAGAGCAGGGTCGCCTCCAAAACGAGGAGGAGCTGAAAGTCGAGGTCCGGGAACGGAAACCACGGAATTGGTGAGTAGCGGAACTGCCGGATTGCGAGTCATGGCGCCAGCGGTGGTTGCTGGTGAAGTAGTCAGAGTGTCCAGGCGGGAATTAACGTTCCGCAGGTGACCCAGGATGGACTCCTGTTGAGACCTCTGACGAGACAGTTCATGACACAGGTCAGAGAGCGAGGGAGTTTGGGTGCCACCGGGTTCCATGGCCCGAGCAAACTGTAACGGGTCTGGGAGGCGGAACCTCTGAGCTATTATACAAGGGGGTGTTCCTTGTAAAGGAGCGGGTGGCGCCGAGGAAGACGGACAGGTAGTCACGGCAAGTGACCGGGGCAGTCTCTGGATGGACAGGTAGGGAGTCACGGCAAGTGACCGGGGCAGTCTCTGGATGGACAGGTAGGGAGTCACGGCAAGTGACCGGGGTAGTCTCTGGATGGACAGGTAGGGAGTCACGGCAAGTGACCGGGGCAGTCTCTGGATGGACAGGTAGGGAGTCACGGCAAGTGACCGGGGCAGTCTCTGGATAGACAGGCAGGTATATACGACCTGAGATGGTTGAGCCTCCTGGTAGGCTAGCAGGCAGAAGACAGATGAGCGCCCCCAAGTGAGCAGGCGAGAGTCTCTGGAATAGCCGATGGTCACCGCCTGTGACGGCCGAATCCCCAGGTAGGCTAGCAGGCAGATGGCAGATGAGCGCCCCCAAGTGAGCAGGCGAGAGTCTCTGGAATAGCCGATGGTCACCGCCTGTGACGGCCGAACCTCCAGGTAGGCTAGCAGACTGGCAACCGGTGAAACTCAGCAGATAAACGGACAGGCTGGTCCATAGACAGACTGGCAGGTGATGGCGGGCAGACTGTCGGACGATGAAGCCTCCAGGTAGGCTAGAAGACAGGTAGCAGACAGCAAACTGGCAGGAAACAGGCAGGTAACTGAGAACGGAACCTGAGGGCTGAAGCAGAGTAAAGAACAGTGCAACAACATTGCTCGGGCACCTCCATTAAGGAGGAGGTGCTTTATATAGGGTGGAGTCCACCGGCATTGGCCGGGGACCTTTTTTGAAAGATGCGTGCGGCCCCTTTAAGAGCGGGGGAGCGCGCGGGCACGCGCCCTAAGTCCAGAGGCAGGGAAGGAGCGCGCAGCCCCAGCAGGGCGGGAGGAGGACGCCGAGCGTGGGTAAGAGGAGCGACGTCCCTGCTTGGCAGAGGACGGGGAAGCTGACGCCGAGGAACAGCGTCCCTGCCTGGCAGAGGACAGGGACGCTGACGGTGGCGCTACAGTTTCCACATTTGACCTGGTGATACATCAAGGAAATTGTCACAAGAAACCCATCATTTTAATTAGAAATAGTCATCACACCCCAACAATAATACAAACCTTCCAGACTAATACAGAATCCTGACCTAATAAACTAATAGGGACTGCAGACTTGACCACCTAAAGTAATGCAAAGCCCAGACCACCGGCATCAGAGTGTCTGTAAGTCCTTTATTTAGCTGAGTGCTCTGAAAAACTGATACAAATCCATTAGGCCTCTTTCACACTTCAGTCGTGCAACGTCAGTCAAAATCCGTCAAAATGTGAAAAAAACGGATCCGCCATTTTTTTTTGGCGGATCCGTTTTTTTCCCATTGACTTGCATTAGTGACGGATTTTGACGGATGGTTGTCCGTTAGGTCCGTTTTTTGACGGATCCGCCAAAAAATTGGCGTCCGTCATTTCAGAAAAACGTCCAATGCAACGCTTTTTTGGTCCGCCAAAATGGCGGAGTGTGGCGTATCCACCGCATCCGCCCTTTTGTATAATGGCCGCCTATGGGCGGCGGATCCGCTGGCATCCGTCTTTGACGGAATCTGCCAGCGGATCCGTCGCCCGCATAGAAAACCATTGAAAATGCTGCCAAAACTGTCCGGGGCCTCTCTCTCTCCCTTCTCTCTCTGTCTCTCCTCGGTCCGGACTTGCAAACTTACATTTTCCGGAATGAAAATTTCATCATTTCCGGGTGAAAACTTCTTGGCGGATCCGTCAGAAAACTGATCCGTTTTACATCCGTTTTTACACTTTTCTGACGGATCCGCCATTTTCACACTTGGGCGGACGTTGCCCAACTGAAGTGTGAAAGAGGCCTTAGAGCTCCTGGCTCTGGTGGCTTACTTTGCTGTCTCCTCCGTTTTTGCACAGATCTGCAGTGGAGAGGGAATATTGTATCTAAAATCTTCTGGAAAGCGGAGAATACAGGCCATCCATAGAGCTAATTCTGCATGGTGTGGCTATTGATAATGAAGTATGAAAGCCGGAGAGATGTCCAGATTGGAAACGTCACATCAACAATATAACAATGCCGTCCTCACTCTAGAATAGTGAGACCTGTTCCCACAGAATCCGCCTCTAATTTTAGCTTCTAACCAGAATATATGGTGGGGTTTACTCCACATCTAAATTTATGTGCAGCACATGGAGAAATGCACAGATTTAATTACAGGGGATTTGCAGCATGTTAGAAATTTGATATTTTTCCAGAACCTTTTATTTTGAAGCACATATTTAAAGTGTCTGTGGAAGTACCCAAGGCCTTATTCTGTCCACTGGCTTCAGATATAATTACTTGGTTTATACCACTGGCAGGCTGGTGATGGAAGCAGAATACTAGGATGAGCCTACTTGGCAACTATGATCAATACATAAGTTGAGTGGATCACTGTATGCCGCTGTGGCACTGCAACATAGTGTAAGTGAATGGTGTCCTATTGCGACCTGCAACATACCGTGACTGTGACAAAATTGCCACAAAAAGTAGGAATCAGTTGGATTTCTCGCAATTTTTCTCTGTACCAACCCCTATAATGCCCTTGTGTAATCACTTCAGCTGCATGATCTGCAAACGAGGGTCGGGAATCTCTCGGCCAGAAGTTGTTTGGCCATTTTTCTGTCCACCGGACCTATAATTCTTACGTAGTGTACGAGCGCACAGCATTCACTACTGAATGCCAACGTGCCGCACTGCCAATGTCAGCGTCAGGATGGTCTTTGTGAGCAGATTAGTATCGTCTACTCCTGCCTGAGATGAATGCAGCAGTCTCAGTGTATTCAACGTGATATATATAGAAATGAATATACCAACAAAAGTCCAAAATATGGAAATTTTAAAATAATTTTATTCATCACAACATTAAAAACGAGGGGAAGCTGACAAAAAATGACATAAAAAATAACATAGCAGCAGGAAACAGTATATCAAATACATATTTGGGAACACGGACTAAAAAACATGATCATAAATAATCCCTTAACAAATAATCTTCATAAAGTGCAAAAAGATAAACAGACAAAGTCTGAAATAAAGTACCCTCTCTGGTGTTGGAGTCATTTTGCACTTAGCGATATCAAAGGTGCACCAAAATCCCCTCATTTGTATTTGAAGAAAAAGTTTTTCTCAGGCACTGTGTGTCACGCACAGTGCCTGAGGGGTGTGGAGACCCCTAGGCAGATCTAAAGTCACCCTGTCTGGCCTAAGCGTCCTTATATAGGTTCTGCACTTATCGCCGAGCAGGAACCTAATCCTTGCCTGACCCTGGCGATAAGCCCTATTTAGGAAATGAAGGGGTGAGCACTAGTTGATCCCCACTACCACTAAAGACAGCTGGGATAGATGAACAAGGGGAACACATATCTTACGTACACTCAGAGATGTAACACAGACGTCCTCCAGCAACACCAAAGAGGAAGATAGCCAACTGCTATAGCTTCAAGCCTCAACAGGGAGAAATGGAAATATCAACGGCAACTGCCAGCAGTTGGCTGTGAGTCTATAAACACCCAGGTCCAGGTGTGTCAATTAGAGCTGGAGAAAGGTTGCCACTGGGTCAAAGAGTCAGAAGGATTAAGAAGGTGTCTGCAAGGCCAAACACAAAGATCTTCTGCAGCTAGATGCAGTATGACTGTCTGCAGCCTCTGACACACCCGTGACACTGTGCCACTAAAGTGCTAGTATGATTTTTAATAGGGTATCAGTCCCCTGTATAAGTATATGCAGAGGACTGTAATATGCATTTTGGAGGTTATGTACAGTATATGTGGGACACAGAGATTGTCCCATTTGGGACATTTATGGCAAATTGAAAGGATATAGTGTTTGTACGATTAGGGCCGGGACAAAGCATTTTAGTAACCTAGGCAGATGAAGCCATTGGCACCACCCCCTCAGCCCCGCCCCCACCTTAAAGCAAAGGAATATTTCAGAGATCACGGTAACAGGACCCCTAATGAAAATTCCCCTTTCTTTGCCGATGGGCTAGGTAGCAAACTCCGATGACCACTTCCACAAGAATTATTACCTTTATCACCAAAAAATTTATAAAAAATAAAAAAGTGGTATACTATAGGGGTGTGACTTAATAGGGAGTGCAATTTCAAAGTTCAATACAGAATCAATCATTTTTGTCTGACCATTTACGCAATACAGGGGAAAAAAAGCGATATTCATCCTTGTTGTCCTATATTTTAAATGAAGAACCCAAGTATAATTATGGAAACATAATTATAAAGCATATCTATCGGGGCTGCTTGGTTTCAATTAAGGTGTCCAGCATTTGGCAAATACACTAATGTTACAACCCTGCCGGCATCACTGCATGGCCTCCCATCCCCCCACCTGCCTTACACACCAGTTTACTCACTACTCCGGGCCATGCTGTGAGTTCTGTTTTCTGCCAGCTCCTGCTGTGTGTATCCTTGTGCCTACTGTGGTTCTGCCTTGCTCCGCTCCTTGCGATCCTGCCTTGCTCTGCTCCTTGCGGTTCTGCTCTGCACTTGCTCCACCTACCTGCGGTTCTGCTCTGCACTTGGTCCGCCTACCTGCGGTTCTGCTCACCGCGCTCAGTGGCTCTGTTCTGCTTGCTGCGCTTAGCAGCTCTGCTTTTCGCACCCAGCGACTCTGCTCTGCACTTGCTCCGCCTACCTGCAGTTCTGTTCTGCATTTGCTCCGCCTACCTTCGGTTCTGTTCTGCACTTGCTCCGCTTACCTGCGGTTCTGTTTTGCACGTGCTCCGCTTACCTGCGGTTCTGTTCTGCACTTGCTCCCCCTACCTGCAGTGCTGTTCTGCTCTTTGCACCGCTATCCGCAACTTGCGGTTCTGTTCCGCTTTCCGTTCCGCATCCTGCGGGTCTTTCTCCTCCAGTCTGAACAGGTCCCTACCTGTTCCCATATACCACTTACATCTGTCCATATTCCTGTCCCTCTTGAATCAGTTCCTGTACCTCCAGTGTAAACAGCTCCCTACCTGTTCCTATCTACCACTCATACCTGCCCGTGTTCCTGTGCCTTCCAAGTCAGTTCCTGTCCCTTTTGTCTCAACCGTGCCCGCCTGCCAGTGTCTCAGCTGTGCCCGCCTGCCAGTGTCTCAGCCGTGCCCGCCTGCCTGCCAGTGTCTCAGCCGAGCCCACCTGTCTGCCAGTGTCTCAGCCATGCCCGCCTGTCTGCCAGAGTCTCAGCCGTGCCCGCCTGTCTGCCAGTGTCTCAGCCGTACCCGCCTGTCTGCCAGTATTTCAACCGTGCCCGCCTGTCCGCCAATAGTACCAGCCGTGCCCGCCATAGTACCAGTCGTGCCTGTCTGTACTTGCCCGCACCTGTCATAGCCTTCTGTTCCCCAGTGGGATCAGCAGCCACAGCCAGACACCACCCTGGAGTGGTACCTGGCAGCTAACTGCCGCACAAGCCTGACTTCACCATCAGAGGCTCCAGTGAACACCAATGTAGCTGCTTAGTCACGCCCCTTCCAGGGTAGTCTGGTTTGTGGCACGCCCCACGCTTGCGTCACCCAGCCAGGGTGCAAGCGTAACACCTAATGGAAAATAAACAGACCCCATTATAAATAAAGGGATATGTCTCATGGTTTTTGCATCCCTCATGCGACAAATACCGCTTGCACAAAACTGATGGTGGTTCTGGTGATGTGTTCTGGTTCTAGTTACATATTCATGTAGTGATGATGATTCTAGGTATATATTCATCACCATCAGTACACCAGACCAGGATGGATGAACACAAAACTTAAACAGTTGTTAAAAAGGAAAAAATAAAAGTAAATTAAACAGGGGCACATATCTAAAGACAAATATAATGCTGTCTGCAGGGAATGAAGAGCAAGAGTTAGAAGAGCTAAAGCCAGTAATGAAGTGAGGCTTGCAAGGGAGACCAAAAGAAAAAGGGATTGTGGTGCTATGGCAAAAGAAATGTCTAAGATGCTATAGGATTTTTACAGGATAAAAAGGGTGAAGTGGTCAAAACTGATGTTATGTAGGCTGAACTTTTAAAATTCCTATTTTGCATCTTTGTTCTCTAAGAAAGCAAATGTAACATCAACATATCTTCACGGTGCTATCGAAGGAAACAGAGATGGTGAGGGAACATTCAGCTAATTTAAATCCCCTGGTCCAGATGAATTACATCCTAGAGTACTGAAATAGTAAGCAGAGGAAATTGCAGAACCACTAGCCAGAATCTTTTAAAAATCCTGGAGAACAGGAGAAGTCCCAGAAAATTGTAGAAGGGCAAATGTCTCTACCTTCAAAAAAGGAAAGAAGACGGAGCCAGGAAATTACAGGCCAGTGAGCCCTACTTCTATTCCAGAAAAGATCTTTGAACAAATTATTAAACAGCATGTATGTAAATACTTGTATAAAAAATTAACCAGAGCCAGCATGGGTTTGTAGCAAACAAGTCATGCCAGACTAATCTAATTTCCTTCTATAAGTGAATCACTAACTGGGTGGATCAGGCAAATGTGGTAGATATAGCATATCTTGACTTCAGCAAAGCAATAATAAAGAATCTCATACTATTCTTATTGAAAAATTACCAAGTATGGGACTGACAAGGCTACAGTTAGGTGAATTCCTCCACCATGTTTTCCAGAAGATGTAGTGAGCTTTGGATCATGAGCCGTTCCAAGCCTTCTCCATAGTTCCATCTTCCCAAACTTCTTGTACAGGTTGAGCTTAGTTAATGGCTTGCATATTATGATTAACCCACTCTATTTTCTCTTGAAAGAAGTCTCTTTATGGTAGACTTAGATACTGAAACAACTACTTCCTGGAGAGTGTTCTTCACTTGAGTGGATGTTGAGAATGACTTTTTCTTCACCATGAAAAAGATTTTGCAATAATCCAGCACTGTTATCTTCCACAGATGTCTAGGCCTTTTATTTAGTTCCCAAGCTCACTAGTGCTCTTATTTTTGCAGAATGAACCAATCTATTTGATTTGCCCACTCATAACGTTTCTGCTATCTCTCTGATGGATTTTTTTTATTTTTTTCAGCCTATTGATGCCCTGTTTCTCTTCCATTGAGAGGTTCTTTGACCACATGTTGTTGTGGATTCACAGCAACAGTTCCAAATGTAAATTACACACCTGGGATTGTTGAGGTAGGATCTAAGTGACCCTTCATGGTTGACCTAGTGATTTCCAAATTAATAAACAGAACGTTGCTAGCAACATAAATAACCAGACGAAGACGTGTTTCTGTCTGGAAGAATCGAGCAAGATTCCTATCCCATGTATTACATCATCATCTTTTATAGTATTTAGTGAGCTTGTACTTCAACCAATAGTATAAAACCACACCTACAACATTTAACCAATGAAAATACAAGAAAATTGACCTATAAGAATACAAGAAAATTAACCTATAAGAATACAAGAAAATAGGAAACTACATATATGGTCATGTCTACGTAACACAGAAGAGAACAATAACATACTCATTTCTCAAAGTATTCTACAGTGATACATCCCAAGGTCTCATATCTTGTCCAAACTGGAGCAGTCTAGTTTTTATTACAGCCCGTGACCTTTACTCCAGTAGAAAAACTATTTGGATTTATAACAGCCAGAAACTATTGCCTAGTAACAGAATTTATCTCATAAAGACAAGATGGAGTTACAAACACAAAATGGAACATTCATTTTGATCTTTCTTAATTTAGTCCTTCACATTCCCCCTAGATACATTTTGTTAACTTATGTCCAGCATCAGAGGTACTATCCCAAGCTATAAGCTCGAGGGGTACTGGTCTTCACATATCTGATGCCATGTTACCAGACATGGCTGTTGCGGCGTACCCATCCCCCCTGTATACTACAATTTACAAATAACAATTTTTGATAACGGTGGTGGAGATCTTTTGAAGATAGCCATGTGCTTGGCTTCAACATCTTCATCAGATAACTTCTTGAAATCGATATAGAGAAAAGCAGGGGTAACAACGCCTTTTGGTATCATTAGCTGGCCAAGTACAGAATTTCCTAATACATACAGAAATACACCAAAAAAAACAAGTTTTAGTATTACATACATAACAAGAATAAGGGCAGCGATGTGTAACAAACTTTTCAAGATTCCAGCTATCTAGCCCCCAATTCCCTTAAACTAATTATTTGGATTAAAAAGAAAATATCTGCCAGAG
>JARQOD010000004.1:479302726-479467579 GCA_033576555.1 Oophaga sylvatica
AAAACTACTGCAATGCCCTGACGGGAGTAAGAGACACAGAGAATCAGAACTTTACTACATTTCTAACTGGAGGTATTTGCTAATATTATTATTATAATCGGTCACCAGGTTTTTGCTTCCTCATCTGAGAGCATTATGTAGGGGCAGAGACTCTGATTCCAGTGATGTGTCACTTAGTTTACTGGGTGCAGCAAAGTGTTTAGATGTAGGATGTACTGTAGCAGAACTCAGAAACTGCCCCCGCCAACACCACAGCTTTTTATGTACATTGTATATTGACAGTGCGCAGCTTATCAGAGGAGGGCATGTCGTCGGTCTAGTAGGCACGTGAGCACCAGTCCTAGCAGTGATAAAACCTTCATTGTAAGTAAACAACAGAACACAGCCAATAAGTGTCACATGCCTGAAATCTGTGTTTATAACACCACATCATGCTGTCCACAGATTACATAGCAAAATCCTGCTGACAGATTACCTGTAAGTATCGACCACATAATAAGACAATTGCTTCTTGTTTAAAGGGAATCTGATCTAGGCAAAAAGAAGCTAAATCCAACGATGTATCGCTTAGAGTATTCAGTGTAGCTGTTCTCACACAATCAGAGCTTTTAGACTTAGCAATGAAACTGAGCTGAAAAGCTGTCCCCGCCCCCACCAGGCTCTGTATATACAATGTCCATAGACAGTGAGCTGCCTGTCAAAGGACCAGCTAGTCACACAGCAATGATAAGTTACTGGTGCTAAAACAATCATTGTAAGCAAACAAAACCGGAGCTTGATAAGAGAGGCATTGCTTTAATCTGTGTTTTAACCCCTGCCTCCTGATGTCTTCAGATTACATATCCAAAACCTGCTGACAGATTCCCTTTAAGGCCCCTTTTGTACAAGACCATGCAATCTATGCTCAGTCCCCATACAGCTTGCATGTTGTAAACCTCCCAATCATCTCAGATCCAGCAGGATTGTCCCGAATTTGTCCAGTGAAGTTGCAGGTATTTCCTGACTTCAGCTTTATTCTTGTATTCAGCGCAGCGTACTATTGTGAGGGGCTATAGGAGCATCATCCTATGTGTGGGGGGTCTGTAAGAGCATCATACTGTGTGGGGGGGACTGTAGAAGTGTAAGATGCCCACACAAGGTAGTCATGGGTGAGCTTCAGTCCCCACTCACTTTGGCATCCTACAGGACAACTCGTGTCCCAGTCCCGGAGTGCTGCTGTGTGTGAGGTGCATCTCACTTGCTTCAGGGCCCCAGGCCTCCTCTGACTCCAGGAATCCCTCTTCTGGAACTAGGGCAGCAATCAATCCAGGAGACACGAGGTTCAAAAAAATAACCAAACTTTTACTTGGTGAATGGCAGTATTTTCAGGCAGGTATAGAGGATAAAGCCCAATGGATTGTCATCCTTCCCACAGGTCCGGTATGGACACCACTTCAGCTCTGTTTCTCGGTATAGGTAGAACATCTCTTTTACTATTTATTCTAGTTCTACAGTCATGGCCAAAAGTTTTGAGAATGACACAAATATTATATTTTCACATGATCTGCTGCCCTCTGGTTTTTATGTGTGTTGACAGATGTTTTTATCACAGACAGAAATATAATAATCAGGGTGGATTGATTTAAATCACGCCGATTTAAATCAACGATTTAAATCATGATTTAAATCAAATTATTTTTTCTATTTAAATCAGATCGATTTAAATCGTGATTTTAATCATGATTTAAATCACTGATTTAAATCAAAAGATTTTTTTAATATAAATCACGATTAAAATCTAAAACTTTCAATCATTGTTCAATTAACTCCACACTTCTAGCTTGGTTTCACTTTCTGTAGCTTGGTTTCAGTTTCTTTTTCCATTCAGTTGACATGCCCAAACTTGTTGGATAGTCAGTCAGCAGTACTTGGCTGTAGTAACAATCAAACTTCAGAAGTGATCTGCGTGAGCCATGGCAGGTCGTAAGAGAGACCCTATTTGGGTTCATTTTGCTGAGATGCCAGCAGAGCTTGGAAAGAAAGGTGGGAGAGCAAAGTGCAAACACATCGGGATAAAATTGATGCTAATATACGAAGCAAAGTATTAAATCTTGGTGTGAAGAGAAATGCCGAGGACCTTTTGGAAAGGTTAAAGCCAATATCTATTGCGTTGGATAAAATGCAGAAAGATACTGCAACCATAGCTGATGCCACAGAAGTTTGGAAAGATTTAGAAGGTTCGCTAGATCGCTTGAACCTCTCAAACAATGTAAAGGTTGCAATACACCACCGCAAGGACCAAGCATTAAAAGAAGAACACTATTTAGCCAATATCTTGCATCCCATCTACAGAGGGAAAAAACTATCTGAGGCGGAAATCAACTCTGCAATGGAGTGGCTCGCCAATACTAACCATGACATTGTGGCAACTGTGCTGAAATTGAAGTGTGAATCTGCACCATTTCAAAAATACATGTTTGCAGATAACGTCGTTAATGAACTAAAACCACTGGACTGGTGGAAGTCGCAATCACTTGTTCTTCCAGCGAAGATAATAAATGTAGCTACTCAGCTACTGACTGCATCGGCTTCATCGGCAGGAGTAGAGAGATTGTTTTCTTCATTTGGTTTTGTGCACAAAAGTCCGAAACCGCTTAGGAACTGCTAAAGCAGGACAACTAGTTTTCCTATTAAAAGTCCTAAATAAACAGTAGGCTTAAAGGACTGATGTATTCACTGAAGATGTTTGCTTACTTCAAACGTTAGAGATAGGCTATTGTTAAAAAGTACTTACTCTCTGTAGTTCAATTCTGATTGTTTAATAGTGCAAATAAAAATTATTAGGTTTCATAATCATCAACTGTTTTAATATTTTTATTTGTGTAAAATAATTTGATTTGCAAAAAGACAAAGTTTTGCTTGTGTACAACTTGATTAAAAAATCCTATTTAAATCAAAAAAATCCGATTTTTTTAAAAAAATCATGATTTTTATCCACCCTGATAATAATTGCAAACATATGAGTAACAAAAGCTTATATTGACAGTTAGAATGAATTAATGCAGCAAGTCAATATTTGAAGTGTTGACCCTTCTTCTTCAGGACCTCTGCAATTCTCCCTGGCATGCTCTCAATCAACTTCTGGACCAAATCCTGACTGATAGCAGTCCATTCTTGCACAATCAATGCTTTCATTTTGTCAGAATTTTTAGGTTTTTGTTTGTCCACCCGTCTCTTGATGATTGACCACAAGTTCTCAATGGGATTAAGATCTGGGGAGTTTCCAGGCCATGGACCCAAAATCTCTATGTTTTGTTCCCTGAGCCATTTAGTTATCACCTTTGCTTTATGGCAAGGTGCTCCATCATGCTGGAAAAGGCATTGTTGATCACCAAACTGCTCTTGGAGGGTTGGGAGAAGTTGCTCTTGGAGGACATTCTGGTACCATTCTTTATTCATGGCTGTGTTTTTTTGGCAAGACTGTGAGAGAGCTGATTCCCTTGGCTGAGAAGCAACCCCACACATGAATGGTTTCAGGATGCTTAAGTAGTTAGCATGAGACAAGACTGGTGGTAGCGCTCACCTTGTCTTCTCTGAATGAGGCGTTTTCCTGATGTCCCAAACAATCGAAAAGGGGATTCATCAGAGAAAATAACTTTACCCCAGTCCTCAGCAGTCCACTGCCTGTACCTTTTGCACAATATCAATCTGTCCATGATGTTTTTTCTGGAGAGAAGTGGCTTCTTTGCTGCCCTCCTTGAGACCAGGCCTTGCTCCAAGAGTCTCTGCCTCACAGTGCGTGCAGATGCACTCACACTTGCCTGCTGCCATTCCTGAGCAAGCTCTGCACTGCTGGTAGCCCGATCCCGCAGCTGAAACACTTTTAAGAGACGGTCCTGGCGCTTGCTGGTCTTTCTTGGGCGCCCTGAAGCCTTTTTGGCAACAATGGAACCTCTCTCCTTGAAGTTCTTGATGATGCGATAGATTGTTGACTGAGGTGCAATCTTTCTAGCTGCGATACTCTTCCCTGTTAGGCCATTTTTGTGCACTGCAATGATGACTGCACGTGCTTCTTTAGAGATAACCATGGTTAACAGAAGAGAAACAATGATGCCAAGCACCAGCCTCCTTTTAAAGTGTCCAGTGGTGTCATTCTTACTTAATCATGACAGATTGATCTCCAGCCATGTCCTCATCAACACCCTCACCTGTGTTAATGGAGCAATCACTGAAAAGAGGTTAGCTGGTCCTTTTAAGGCAGGGCTGCAATGATGTTGAAATGTGTTTTGGGGGATAAAGTTCATTTTCTAGCCAAATATTGACTTTGCAAGTAATTGCTGTTAAGCTGATCACTCTTTATAACATTCTGGTATATGCAAATTGCCATTAGAAAAAGTGAAGCAGTAGACTTTGTAAAAATTAATATTTGTGTCATTCTCAAAACTTTTGGCCTTGACTGTAGAGATCCTCTTCTTTTTCTAGCAGTATATTTGGATTCCATCTCACTCCGCCACTAGAGGTTTGAGTTCAGTTTGTCCTGCAGCTTCGCAGAAGGAGTGTGCCCCCGGCCCTGGCGTTTATCTTGAGGTTCCCAGGCTGGCAAAGGGGACTCATGCAGAGGGGTTCTCTGGTCATGCACTGCCCTGAGGTTCTGGGCTCACGCTGTCCCTAGCAGCCCCTCTCCAGGGGCTGTCACTCATCACTGCTCAGCACTCACTCAGTCACTTCCTGTCTTTGACACTAACTCTCCGTTCCCCCTCCCAAACTGGGCCGGCCATTACAGTTAACCCTGTCTAAGCTAACTGCAGCCCCAGTGAGTGTTATCCTTTTACAACATACGTGAACATCAAATACCTTGAACCCTTTTAGAAAGCTAGGGAGCAAACCATAAGCCCCACCATGCCTACATTCCCGCACACTTTAATTATGGTCGTCCCCGACCATGTCAGACCATAAAAGAAGAATTAGTGCAGAGGTAAGACATTGTAAAACTCAGTAAAATATTATAAAACATCAGAATGCATGATGGTCCAGACGTCTTCTTCCTTGTGTAGCTCCATCCCTTCTCGGTAAAGGGCCCCAGAACAGCAAGTGTGACAGTCCATAACCATAAATTTTTTAGTAGCAACGGTCCTTCTCGGTAAGGACCCTGGAAACAAAATGTGCAAGTTGCTTTTTATCAATAGAGCCTGCAGACTCATACAGTTGTAGTTTTCTTTAAAACACAGTCCAGGAAACACACAGTCTTTGTTATTAACGATATCAAACCCTCAAAAATCACCAGCATCTGCTAATCCAGCAGAAAAAGGCACAATGGGGCAACAAAATAAAAAAATAAACAAACACTGGTGACAAATAAACTGGACGGCTTCAGGCCTTTTTGGCCCCAAAAGGAAAATAGAAAGCAGTCCTTAAAACTTCCTTTGGTCAACATCAGCAACGTTCAACTAAAACTTCAGGAACAGTCCTTTGTTATGATGGGGCAGTCTGCCCCTCAACAGGGAATTTACAACAAATATCTCTCCAGACCATCTGAGGCAGCTCTCTATGAAACTTCAAGATTCAGGAAACAGTGGATGTTGAGTCCCAAATTACTTCTCCCTTCAAGGCTTTTTCCGGGCCTTACTCCTCTGTTGTGAATGTGCTGGAAATGAATTCTGAGCAGAAGCCCCTCTGGTGGTTACAAACAGTACTGAACTATCCAATGAAGATTGTGAAGATTGGCGATCAGGTGTTACTGACTGGTCTTATATAAGGGAGGTTCCCTCCCATCAGGGTTGCCGGTGATCAATTGTTCTGGTCTCATCTTTGATTCCTGTTCACTTTGTGGCTTGCTGTTTCGTGCCTGCATCTTCTGCTAACAGATAAGACATTTTCTTCTTTTAGTTTTTTGTGCTTGCTTTTTGCATTTTGTCCTGCACTTCTGTGGGGGTCTGCCGGGTCCCCTCCGGGGCTTGTGCTCCTCTCAGTTTAGTTCAGCCACTGTTGTTTGTTCATTTGCCTTTTCCAGTTATTTCAGTGGCTGCTGTTTAGTTTTTTTTTACACCAGAGAACTAATTTAGGTGGTAGAGGTCGTGTGATCTCAGGTGTTTTTTGTAATTAGTAGTGTTGGTACTTTTCAGGGTTTTTTGGGATTGCAGTAAGTGCCCTTCCTATCCTTTTCTATTTAGGAAGTTTGGGCCCCAACGTTTGCTCATACTATTTTCTGTCTGTGTCTGTATTTTCCTCGTGTCTAACCGCCATTACATGTTTGGGGGCTTTCTATGTTCTTTGGGGATCTGCTCCAGGGCAGATAGTTTTCCTCTTTCTGTCTTTAGGTGTAGTTAGCTTCTCAGGCTGTGACGAGGCGTCTAGGACCAACGTAGGTACGCTCCACGGCTGCCTTTAGTTGTGGTGGTTAGTCAGGGTACTGCAATCCCATAGATTCCAACCTCTCTGGTGTATTTCCTTTTTTGCCTGCTCTCCTCAGCTACCAAATCATAACACTCCTCTCCTTCATGAAAGAGGCCCAAGCCTTCGCCAAGGATGGTGGTCTCCTAAATTTCCAGGGCTGGTCTGGGAACTTAGTTGGGCCAGGGTCCTCCTCCCATTCTAACGTTCCCACAGCAAACCTGGGTAGGGCCAAGCTGGTGACCCTAAACTTCTGCACCACATCCCCTGTTGTGGGCTTGATATTCTTAAGTGACCCCGACGTTGTGAGGGCCATACCTCCAGCTTAGGTGTCCCGTAAGCTGAACATCGGCGCCTTGCTAAGAGATTCAGCGGGTCTACGGCCTGTCGAGGGGTTTTGACCAGCACCCCCCAGCTCTTCTGGAGACCCTTCGGGTTAGCTTCCACTCACTAGGATGCCTGGTCCCAGGCACCTGCACCATTTCCACGGGGGGCTGTTCCAGCTCCCCCTTGGCGGGCCTCTCTCTGGGCCATTCACCCAAGGACCTCCTGATCCCTTTGTAAGATATCTTCATAAATGTAGGGATGCACGATGGCCGCTGTGTACCAACCTTTTCCTGCTTCACACTTCACGAACTCCACCACCTCGCCCGAAAGTAGATTATGGTGTCTGGAAGGCAGGTACTTATGCTTGACCACTTCGCTACTCACATACATTTCATACCCCGTCCACTCCTCTTCCAGGAACCTGAATTCCTTCCGGATGTCAAATGCGGTGACCCGCTAAGCTTCCTGTCTTTGACACTATCAGTTCCCCATCCCAAACTGAACCGGCCATTACAGTTAACCCTATCTTAGCGTACTGCAGCCCCAGTGAGTGTTATACTTTTACAACATACATGAACATCAAATACCTTGAACTTCTTTAGAGTGTCCGGGAGCAAACCATCAGCCCCACCACTCCCACAGCAGCAACACATTGTGTGTATGGGGCTGTGGGGGCATCATACTTTGTGTTTGGGGGCTGTAGAAGCATTGTACCATGTGGTGCTGTACGAGCTTCGTACTCTGTTGGGGGCTGTGGAAACCCTGTGGGCATCATACAGTATGTAGGAGAAAAATACCATGGTGGCATCATACTGTGTGTGTGTGTATGTGGGAAGGCTGTAGGGGCATCATACTGTGTGTGTGATGGGGGAAGTTGTGGGGGCATCATACTGTGTGTGAGAGACATTGGGTGCATCATACTTTATGTGGATAAATGTACAGTGGGGCATTATATATGAGGAGCACTAAGGGTCATCATTAGAGTTGAGCGATACTTTCCGATATCCTAAAGTATCGGAATCGGAATGGTATCGCCGATATCACTAAAAAATCGGCGATACCCGATACCGATACCGGAAGTCCCATGTAAGTCTATGGGAACAAAATATCGCAACTAAAAAAACCCCATTCTTTCCTTGTAAACACTAAATATACACACATAGAATACATATATATATATATACATGTCATTGTGACATATATATATACATATATGTATAGTTTATACACTTCTACATAGTAAAATATCCTTTGATTCAATTGCCGGGTAAAGCCGGCTTCAGTGAAAAGACAGAAGCACCCGACATGAAATGACACTTGGTGTACATAGGGTTAACCATGTCTTTTCATGTCGTTTGCTATCTGATTTGCACAAACAATTAAATCAGACTATGTGTGCAAAATTTCACACCTGTAGGGGTTAATTAAAGGTGTAAATTCGTTGTAAAAAAAAACGGACTTTTTTGCTACGAATTTACACCTTTAATTAACCCCTACAGGTGTGAAATTTTGCACACATAGTCTGATTTAATTGTTTGTGCAAATTAGATAGCAAAGGACATGAAAAGAAATGTTTAACCCTATGTACACCAAGTGTCATTTCATGTCGGGTCACCCGACATGAAATGACACTTGGTGTACATAGGGTTAAACATTTCTTTTCATGTCCTTTGCTATCTAATTTGCACAAACAATTAAATCAGACTATGTGTGCAAAATTTCACACCTGTAGGGGTTAATTAAAGGTGTAAATTCGTTGTAAAAAAAAACGGACTTTTTTGCTACGAATTTACACCTTTAATTAACCCCTACAGGTGTGAAATTTTGCACACATAGTCTGATTTAATTGTTTGTGCAAATTAGATAGCAAAGGACATGAAAAGACATGGTTAACCCTATTACACCAAGTGTCATTCATGTCGGGTTCTGCATTTTCACAAAAGCCGGCAATTGAATTAGCGGCTATTATACAATGTAGAAGTGTATGAACTACAAATATAAATATATATATATTGTGTCACAAATTCAATGACATGTATATATATATATATATGAGGTGTAAAATTGCTGAAAAAAAATGCGTGGGCTCCCGCCCTATTTTCGCAACCAGACAGACAAAGCCAGTGAGTGGGGCAGATAATAATAGCCCAGAGAGGGACCATTATTTTTGGCCCCCCCGGCTACTTAACATCTGCCCCCAGACACCCCAGAAAGGGCAAATCTCTAATTAGATTTGCCCTTTCTGGCACTTTGCCCGTCTATTCCCATTGCCCTGTAGCGGTGGCGAATGGGTTAATAAGGGGTTAAAATGACCTTGCAATTGAAAGGTCACTTTAAGCCAGGTTAATAATTGAGAGCTGTCAATTAGACAACTATCAATTATTAATCCTATTGTATGAAAGAAAAATCAAACACACACACTTTAATAAAAAAGAAGTTTAATGAAATAATCACACAGTTTTTGACCATATTTTATTTACCTGCTAAAACCATTTCCTGTAATAAAAATAAAATAAAAAAGCAAAATTATTCTTACCTATCCCATGCACAGTCAGGTCCCACGGTGAAATCCTTCAGAAAGGGTTAATGTTTACTGCAGGGACCGCAGCTAATGCTGCAGCCTCACAGTAAACCCCAAATGAATGAGTTCCTCTCCTGCCTGACAGGAGAGTAAAGGCTGGGTGTCACATAACGATACACCAGCGATCCCGACAACGATATGCACTTGTCAGGATCGCTGGTGTATCGCTACATGATCGCTGCTGAGCTGCCAAACAGGCAGCTCAGGCAGCGATCTGGGACAGCGACACTGCGGGTAACATCGCTTAAGGGCCCGTCTCACATAGCGATATCGCTAACCGAGATCGCTGCTGAGTCACTAGTTTTGTGACGCAGCAGCGAGCTCACCAGCGATATCGCTGTGTGTGACATTCAGCGACGATCAGCCCCCCTGCCGGGTATCGCTGATCGTCGCAGAAATGTCAGGACCTTTTTTTGATCGCTGGTTTCCCTCTGACAGGCACGCATCGCTGCGTGTGACAGGCGGGAGACCAGCGATCCGCTGGTAACCAAGGTACACAGCGGGTTTCCAGGCACCGCGCAGCGCTTGGAAACCCGCTGTGTACCTTGGATACCAGCTCCCTGCATCAGGGCGCTGGTATCCAAGGTACACAGCGGGTTTCTAGGCACAGCCCCGCGCCTGGAAACCCGCTGTGTACCTTGGTTACCAGCGGATCGCTGGTCTCCCGCCTGTCACACGCAGCGATGTGTGCCTGTCAGCGGGAAACCAGCGATCAAAAAAAGGTCCTGACATTTCAGCGACGATCAGCGATACCCGGCAGGGGGGCTGATCGTCGCTGAATGTCACACACAGCGATATCGCTGGTGAGCTCGCTGCTGCGTCACAAAACTAGTGACTCAGCAGCGATTCGGTAGCGATTATCGCTATGTGAGACGGGCCCTTAAGTGGAAAGCTTAATTGATTGCTTTCCACTTTCACTTCAGGTCAGCCAGGGACACAATCAGTGACGTCAGAGGGAACTGATTAACAAAAATAGGGGTTCCCTTCGAAAAAAAAATGGCGTGGGGTCCCCCCTATTTTTGTTAACCAGCCAGATGAAGCAGACCGCTGAGGCCTGGATTTTCAGGCTGTTAAGGAGCCAAGATCCATGGACCTTGCCAGCCTGATAATACCAGGCCACAGCAGTCTGCATATCTTGGCTGATTAACAAAAATAGGGGATCCCCTCGAAAAAAATTGGCGTGGGGTCCCCCATATTTTTGTTAACCAGCCAGATGAAGCAGACCGCTGAGGCCTGGATTTTCAGGCTGTTAAGGAGCCAAGATCCATGGACCTTGCCAGCCTGATAATACCAGGCCACAGCAGTCTGCATATCTTGGCTGATTAACAAAAATAGGGGATCCCCTCGAAAAAAATTGGCGTGGGGTCCCCCCTATTTTTGTTAACCAGCCAGATGAAGCAGACCGCTGAGGCCTGGATTTTCAGGCTGTTAAGGAGCCAAGATCCATGGACCTTGCCAGCCTGATAATACCAGGCCACAGCAGTCTGCATATCTTGGCTGATTAACAAAAATAGGGGATCCCCTCGAAAAAAATTGGCGTGGGGTCCCCCCTATTTTTGTTAACCAGCCAGATGAAGCAGACCGCTGAGGCCTGGATTTTCAGGCTGTTAAGGAGCCAAGATCCATGGACCTTGCCAGCCTGATAATACCAGGCCACAGCAGTCTGCATATCTTGGCTGATTAACAAAAATAGGGGATCCCCTCGAAAAAAATTGGCGTGGGGTCCCCCCTATTTTTGTTAACCAGCCAGATGAAGCAGACCGCTGAGGCCTGGTTTTTCAGGCTGGTAAGGATCCAATATCCATGGACCTTGCAAGCCTGATAATACAAGGCCACAGCAGTCTGCTTAGCTTGGCTGGTTAACAAAAATAGGGGATCCCCTCGAAAAAAAAACGGCGTGGGGATCCCCCCTATTTTTGTTAACCAGCCAAGTAAAATGCAGACTGCTGCGGCCTGGTATTAAAAGACTGTCAAGGCCCATGGATTTTGGCCCTCAACAGCCTGATAATACCAGGCTACAGCAGCCCCACATTTGGCGCATCAAAAGATGTGCCAATTGTGGCACTTTACCCGGCTCTTCCCACTTGCCCTGTAGCGGTGGCAAGCGGGGTAATAAGGGGTTAATGTCACCGTTGATTGCACGGTGACAATAAGCCCGGTTAATAATGGAGAGGCGTCAATAAGACACCGATCCATTATTAATCCCAAAGTTATTAAATGTATAAAAAAAAGACAAAGCAAGAAAAAAGTATTTTAATGAAATAAAAGAGACAACACAGTTTTCATTAATTTTATTATACTCTCATTCCTGCGACGCCATCGATCTCCTGTAAAAAAAGAAAAAAAACAAACCAACAGTATACCACATGTCCGACGCAGTCCATAGTAACGACAGTCCCACGACGATCCAGCTGTGCTACATCGCAATGACAGGCAGAGCCTGACATCCCGGCGCAGCACAGCTGATTACCTGCTTCCCCGGCGGTGACGTCATCGGACTGACTGCTTTACGGCCGGGATTACCCAGCAGTCACTGCAGTTATCGCGAGAAACTGCATGTGACCGCCGGGGAAAGAAGATGGCGGCCATGAAGCAGTCCAGGCCGTGACCGCCGGAGATCTTCTGCCAGGTAAGTGCCGCTGACTCCTGACAGACCCGACCGACGGACACTGACAGTGACAGTGACAATCCCGATTCCGGTATCCGATAAGACGAAAATATCGGAACTCGGAATCGGAATTCCGATACAGCCAATATCGGCCGATACCCGATATTTGCAGTATCGGAATGCTCAACACTAGTCATCATAGTGTGTGTGTGGAGGCACGGTGGAGAGCCAAGAAAGGGGTACCATACTGTGTGGAAACACTAATGGGCTTCCCTAGGAGCAGTATTTCTGTGTGCCACATAAATAACTGGGTGAGGTTGTAGTACTGACCTAGTGTGAAGATGGCTACAAGCACCCCAGTATGAGTCTGTCTTTCTTATCTTTTATAGTTAGGAGATATGACATTGTCTGTAGCACGTCTTATATTTACAGGAGGAGATGTGCTGCAGACAAGGATGATTTAGAAGACACATAAAAGATGCAATTAGCCAGTGGATGTTTGCTTGTTTGCTGTGTGATTGCTGCCATCTTTTCTCCCGTCTATGATCAGGAACTGGTCTATATACAATAGTTGTCATAATGTGGCTCATAATTAAAGATCGCAAACAAACCGCAATAAATCTGATCCTTGCATTTTTTCTGAAAGTCTATCAAAGAAAACCAATGACGCCTGAGGTAGAAACATAAAGTTATGGAGCTGTAATTTTATGCTTGAAGGTCGAGCGTGTCTGTAAGTGATTGCTGTATGAGCAGTGACGGGTAAAAAGCGATGCCTCCCATTTTCCCCCATACACGTATATGAGCAGTGGTAGAAGAACAGAGGGGATCATTGTACCAGCTCGGGTCTACACATCACAGGATAATGGCATTTTTATTTTGCCACTCCTGGGTGGCATGGTGCACAATGCCTTATTCAGTGGCACATTTAAGGACATCACATTGCCAATATTTATTTGCACTCTGGGACCAATTTGTTTTTGCATTTGCACCTTCTTTTTTTTTCTATTTTTTTGTGTTTTTGATTTGCAACAAGTTCTGTTAATTTGCTCCTTTTTAAAGTTTAATTTATGTGTTTGGTGCATTTCTTTTACATTTGCCATTGCGAGCATGTTTTTTGCAAAAAAAAAGTCGCAACATTTTTGCACAAATGTACAAACACCAAACCACGTTTGATTGTACGTACGCTTGAATTTTTGGCACAAATTTTGTGACAGTTTAGCACAAAATGTGACTTTTTGCTCTAAAAATAAGCAAAAAAAGGTAAAAAACAAAAATGAAGAGCATTTTATTTTTTTTGCAAGATTCATGAACCATTTGTGCCATTTTGATGAATTTGGTGTAAAAACGGCAATGGGTGCAAAAAGACAATATAGGTAAAGTGAGTTTAAACCCTCCACAAATAATGAACTGGATCTTTTATTACAATTCTTCCCACCTAAGACCAAAAATAAAACCCATTTTAAATTTGATCTATTAGGCTTATGTTGGACTTCGGGACATATATCTTCATTTTTATGTCAATGTAGCTGCATGAGAACTTTTTCCATTTTCTATAAGATTTTCAGTTTATATTTTTCAAATACAGCAGGTGAAATAAGTATTGAACACGTCACCAACTTTTTAAGTAAATATATTTCTAAAGGTGTTATTGACATGAAATTCTCACCAGATGTCAGTAACAACCCAACCAGTCCACACAGGTAAAGAAATCAAACCATAGATGTCCATAAATTAGGATGCGGATGTTCAGTACCCGGCCGCGACCACTATCAGAAGATGGAGCAGATCTGTTATTGAGCATTTCTGGCTGCCACCACCGACACCGAGAACAGCTGATCAGAGGGGTGTCGGACCCTGACCGATCAGACATTGATGACCTGTCCTAATGGACAACCTCTTTAATGGCTAGGAACAAAGTTATCTCCAGTCTCGGCTGTAAAGGTATGTTCACACGGATTATTTTGAGATGGACAAATTCAACAAATTTTTAAACTGGAAAGCCTCTTTTTTAAGGAGTTTTTATTTTTCCAAAGCAGTTTTGATGGATTTGTAAGATTTTTTTTTCCGAAGTGTTCTGATTTAACAGACACAGATTTGGAGCAGATTCCATCAGGATCTCCATCAAAGACGTGACTGCGTTTTTATTTCAAAACCACTTCATGGAGAGATAAAGCTCAAAAACTCTTCATAAGAACAGTAAGTCGATTTATCATAGAAATTAATAGAATTTTGGACATGATCCATTCCAAGAAACCTTGTCAAAACCTTCATGTGATCATAACCTAAGGGAAGGGCGTATCCGGTCTAAACAGCCGACACTCGCAGGCCATCACTACGACGTATTAGTACAGAGACAGGTATGAATTACACAGATCCAGTGCTGATCTGTTAAAGGACACAAATGTAATTATTAATAGGTGAGTATTTTCACATCATTTTATGCAGATTCTCCATGTGGTATACACTTGAATGCTTATTGGATGAAGCAGATCAGGTGATGTGTATTTGTGTAATTAGGGAGGGTGCGACCTACGGAGACAACGCCCTGTATCAATGTGTGCAGGATTATTAGGCAGCTTGTTTTCCTCGGGCAAAATTGGCCACAAAGATTTAACTGAAAATTCAAAAATTGTTACAAGTCTTGCAGAGGGATTCAGCAATCCTGAAATTGCTAAGATATTGGGTTGCGATCACAGAGCCATCAAAGGTTTTGTTGAGAATTGTCAACAGGGTCGTAAAAAATATGGTGATAAAAAAAGACATTAACTGCCAAAGATTAGCATGAAGCCACCAGGAACCCATTATCATCTAGTGCTGTCATATTCCAGAGCTACCGCCTCCTCGGAGCCCCAGAAGTACAAGGTGTTCATTGCTCATAAACATGGCCGAGGAACGGAAGTCTGAAACCCAACTCCCCCTGAGCAAGACACAGAAGGGAAACGTCAAGACTGGGCCAAGACATACCTGAAGACAGATATTTAAAAGGATTTATGGACTAATGAGATCAAAGTGACTCTTAGCGGACTAGATGGATAAGTTCATGGCTGGAGCGATTTTTGTTTTCCTTTCTTCCTCCCTTCTTCCAAGAGCCATAACTTTTTTCTTTATTCCATCAACATGAAAAAAAATTGAAGTTTGAAAGAATTTTTTTTTGCTTTTGTCACCATTTTCTGAGACCCATAACATTTTCTTTTTTCAGGATATGGGGTTGTGTTAGGGCTTATTTTTGTGCCCTGAGCCAGGGTCGGCGTCACCATCCGGCGCACCCGGGCAAATGTCGGGGCCCTGAGCAAGCGAGGAGGGGCTCATTCGCCGTTGCGGACACTTGCACGCTATGGAGCACGAGTCAGGGGAGCCCAGTGCCAGCGCCCAACAGTGGGCTCCCCAGCTTACTCAGGGCCCCGGCACTTGCAATACTTACCTCTCCCTATTCCTGCACAGCTCTAGTGTCATGTCTTCTGACTCTGTGACAGCTCAGGGCAGAGGGCGTGATGACATTACTACAGTGCGCTCTCTGCTCTGAGCAGTCACAGTGAAGAAAACCGGAAGACGGTGACACTGATAAGTCCAGACCTGTGGCCAGCGCGAGAGGTGAGCATTTCATTTTTTTTATGTATGGAGCATTAAATGGGGTCCATTCTATATGGGGCATTATATGGGGTCTAATAAGTATGGAGCATTATATGGGGCTCATTATTCTGTATGGAGTGTTATATGAGGCCCATTATTGTGTATGGAGCACTATATGGGGTCCATTATTCTGTATGGATCATTATGAGTTCCATTATACTGTATGGAGCATTATATGGGGTATATTATTGTGTGTGGAGCATTATATGGTGTCCATTATTCTGTATGGAGCATTATATGGAGTCCATTATTGTGTATGGAGCATTATAAGACCCATTATACTGTATGGAACATTATATGGGGCTCATTATCCTGTATGGAGCATTATATGGGGTCCATTATTCTGTATGGAGCATTATATGAGGCCCATTATACTGTATAGAGCATTATATGAGCCCCATTATACCGTATGAATCATTATATGAAGTCCATTATACCATATGGAGCATTATATGGGGCCCATTATACCGTATGGAACATTTATGGGATCCATTATTCTGTATGGAGCATTATACAGTGTCCATTATTCTGTATGGAACATTATACGAGGTGCATTATACTGTATGGAGCATTATATGGGGTCCATTCTTCATATGGCATTAGGCCATTTTCAGTATGGGCATTATATGGGGTCCATTATTCTGTATGGAGCATTATATGGGGCCTATTATCCTGTATGGAGCATTATATGTAGTCCAGTATTCTGTATGGAGCATTATATGGGGTCCAGTATTCTGTATGGAGCATTATATTGGGTCCAGTATTCTGTATGGAGCATTATATGGGGATGGGGGGACTATGTGGTGCCCATAATATTGTATGGAGGACTGTACTGTCCGGTCTGTACTGTGCGCTGTGAGGATTCGGCGTTTTTTGAGCTATTGTACAATTTACAATAGATATCACTCATGTAATGTAAGAAGTGAAGTATTTGGTATTGTACTATACCTATATTTCTGTGCCGTATCGGAGCATCATGAATTGTGGTCTGTGTTAAAGGGGCGCACTGAGACTCTTTTGCCCGGAGCCCACAAAAGCCTGGAGCCAGCCCTGGCCTGAGCTGATGTTTTTATTGATACCATTATACAGTACAGTAGATACGATGTTTTGATCGCCTCTTACTGCATTTTACTGCAATGCTGCGACGGCCAAAAACAAGTAATTCTTGCGTTTTGCTTTTCTTTTGTTACGCCGTTCAGATTAATTTTCTTTTTATGTTGTTAGATCAGATTTTTACGAACGCATGATCCCAAATGTGTATTTTTTTAAATATTTATAATGATTTTATTTTTAATGGAGCAAAAGGGGGTGATTTGAACTTCTTTCGCCCGGCAATGTGCATGGTGCAAGAGGCGTCATCCACATCAATTAAATAAGGAGGACGGCTAGCAGCAGCTGGGGGGATGAGAGCCCAAACTGCACCCATCGCACCAGACTGACCGGATTACCAGACAGTGCGGGAGAACTTAGAAAGGTTGTTGGGGGGTAAATAGAGGGAGTCAGCAGGTCATATAACCATATGTGGTAAGCAGCACGGAATAAAGTGATAGTTGCAGCTGATATACGACAATACTGGTGCCAGGCTCCCTTTAATGTCAGTCAGTCTCTTGCGGCTGCTTCCTTACACTGCGACCTTTATTCGCAGGTGATAAAATGACTGAATGATGATTAAGTGAGTGGAAAGATCAATCTAATTAAAAAGTCAGACTGGCTCTGGACAACGTGCTAATCCCTGATGCCGATATTCTCTCGGACCTGACCCGATGACTCTGTCCTGACTCCATCTTTACATTGTGCTCAGTTTATGAACAGTCAGGTGACGAGTGCGATGACAGGATGAGCAGCACCATCTACTGGCAGTCATTGAGAATACAGCAGAGCTGTAATAAAGCGTCTCAGTGGGTGTGCGACTAATTGAGAGTTATGACCTCTTTGGGAGTAAAGCCCAGAAAAGAAAGGATGTAATCTATGGACAATAAATATTCTGTTCCTTCTTCTATAAAACCAAGCCTCATTCATTACTTAGAAGAGGGGTCAGACAGATGCTGGGGCCCCAGACGATTACACATAGCAGGCTGTGCCTACATCACATAAAGAAGGACATATTATACTAAACTCTATAAAATAGGATTTTTTTTTTTTTTTAGAATTTCAGCAGAGACCGGATATTAGACTTCTCTGAAGAGGAAACACTCATTTAACTAAATATAAGAAGCTCGTTGGCTCTGTTCTGCAGCTAGATTACCAACTGGGTGTAAGGCCAGGGCCACACAACCGATCTGAGAAAATCCGATCCCACTCTGACCAGTGTGATTAGTATAATCGCACCTATTTTCTCGGAGGTGGAGGAAACAAAAAAAGTTTCTCCACCTTCTCCATTCAGTGTGACCATGAGAACCGGCCAGCATTATATCATCCACGTGCGGTCTCACATTTTCCACGGACTCAGACATGAATGTCCACGTGCTATCCGATTCTTGGAGGCAAATCATGTGAGTTTTTTGCTTGGACATGTGCGTGGCTTCTTTGAATGAATCGGTCAAAATGAAAGGTAGCACTTGTCCGATTCCACCAGCCCTTATGGTTTTCAGGGCGTCTCCACAGTCAGCTGGAGGTGGAAAGTCAATGTGTGCGGTGCACGGTCACGCCGAGTCATCAATTTATAAAATTCCAGGTGGAATAACTGAGGAAAGGCGCAACGCCGAGATCCAAGAAGGATGCTCTAGAATGGTTATCTCACGAGGAGGATATAACAGAAATGGTAGGAGAGCCAACAGATTCGCTTACAATAAACGGCCGGTACATGTTTTCATTTGGATCTTTTTTTTAATGATTTTATATTTTATTTTGTTCGTCAATTCCAGACATTTTTTGCATAATTTATCATTTCCATTTTTTAAAAAAAGTGCATGTTTTTTGTGAAAACACATGCCACTAGCCCCCTGGTTCATTTTTTGCGCAGTTGAAGATTAATGTGTGACTTTTAACGCTAAAGACACAGTTGAAGTCGTCCATATTGTTTCCCAATGTATGTGCGGATGTCAGTTACACTGGATGGGGAAACACTGCGATATTTCTATGGTGAGCATCAAGGACAATGATTTCACGAGGAAGCCCCTGCAGATGATGGCACACCCTCTGGGTGAAAGGCAAAGCTACTTCAGGAAAACCCCAGAGGTCATTTTCCTGATGCGGCTTCACCAACATCTTTTCAGACGTTTTTGTGGCGGCAGCGCTGCCGGCAGCTTTTACTCTATGCAGTCATGTTGATGAATGGACAGGAGTGATGAGCGAACGTGCTCGGATAAAGCGTTATCTGACCATGCTCGTGTGCTAACCGAGAGACTTCAGCATGCTCGAAAAATAAAGCGTCCCCACAGCTGCGAGTCTCACGGCTGTATGACAGTCACAACACATGCAGAGGTTGCCTAACAAACAGGGAATTCCAGCATGTGTAACAGCCATTAGACATGCAGCCACGGCGACTCCAACAGATTATTCAAGCATGCCGAATACACTCTGCTAGCACCCGAGCCCGCTCAGATAGCACCTTATCCCAGCACATTCGCTCATCACTGATGGACAGGTCACCTTTTTTTTTTTGCTTTTTAGATATCCGAACCTTGAAGCGGTTAAAACACATGACGTTAAAAAAAAGGGAACAAATGCACAGCAATGTCGTTTTCCCATTGCTGTGCCCTATGTTCAATTTATGGGTGCATGTTACTCACTTATATAGTGCCATTAATTCCACAGCGCTTCACAGACATCCCCAACAGGGCTCACAATCTAAAAGAAGATTGCTACAACTGAGTCCAGTGTAGACAGAGTTCTAGGAAGGTAAGTGGTCACCTCACACTGCATACGGACACTAGGCTGATTGGCTACAGAAATTACTGTAATGAAGTTCAGTTCTATACATGCGAGTGGGGTGATTTCGGGCCAACTATGTGCATTTTTTTTAAAGCTCTATTTAGATGTGTGCAACAGTTGCAAACATTTCTATCGTTAAAAAGTACACCTAAAACTCTGTGATATTATTCTTTGAGTACAAAGTCATAAATCTGTATGAACAATAAAACATTAATATCTAAATGGTAAGTGTTTGGATGAATCATTTCTAAGTTGTTCATTTCTGTCCAGTGCTACAGCGAAGCCTCCACACTGTGCCAGTTATTACACTGGTTGCTAATCTGCTATAGAATACATTTATCCTACACAACTCTCCACAGTGCTGCACCACAGTTCATCTCTGTCTACCCCCTATCTATCCTGTGCTCTCTGTTCTGCTAATGAACTTTCCCATTCCCTGTCTCCAAGACTTTTCTGGTTTCTCCAGTTCTCTGAAATTCGCTACTCCAGATAATCTGGTCAATTCCCAGTGTCCACAGTTTTAATTGTGCCTTAAAACACATCTCTTTAGGCAATGCTATCCCCCTCACTATTCTAGCTGGTCTCCCTATGCCCATGCACTCTGTACCACAAAAACTTCATGCATCCTTACACGTAAAACATTATTATATAGACGACCCGTCTATAAACTACGGGTGCGTTTTACGTTTTTGTGTCAGCCCAATTTCCTTATAGATTATAGTCTCTTGTGAACAGGACACTCACTCTTGAATTGATGAATTATACTCTATGCGACTCTAATATCATATTTTTTTGTACATATCCCCTCTGAATTGTACAGTGCTGCAGAATATATTGGTGCTATTTAAATACAAAAAAGGATTACCGTATATACTCGTGTATAAGCCGACCCGTGTATAAGCCGACCCCCCTAATTTTGCCACAAAAAACTGGGAAAAATTATTGACTCTTGTATAAGCCGGGTAATAAACTGCCCTCCTGCTCTGTGCTGCCCCCGTCCTGCTCCTTGCTCCCCCATCCAGCTCTGTGCTCCCCCATTCTCCTCTGTACTCCCCCCTCCTGCTCCGTCCTCCGCTGTGCTCCCCCATTCCTTCTCCGTCCTCCTGTGCCCCCCGTTTCCCGCTCAGTGCTCCTGTGTGCCCTCCATCCTCCCCTGTCCTGCTCCATGCTTCCCCCGTCCTCCTCCACGCTTCCCCCGTCCACCGATCTCCCCCCCCGTCCTGCTCCATGCTTCCCCCGTCCTCGTCCTATGCTTCCCCCGTCCCCGATCTTCCCCGTCCTCCTCCTGCTTCCCTCTCCACCGTCCCCCCCCCTCCTGCTCACTCCCCGTCCACCGTTCTCCCCCCCTGTCCTGTTCCGTGCTCCTTGTCCTCTCCTCCATCATACTCACCCCTCCCCGTGCCATCGCTGAGCGTCCCTGCAATCCTGCGTTCTCCCCGTCTTCCTGCAGCTCTTCAGCACTGAGCGGTGATGTAATACCGCTCATTAAGGCCATGAATATGGAGGCCACGCCTATGGGAGTGGCGTCGCGTCCATATTACATGACCTTAATGAGCGGGTATTACATCACCGCTCAGTGCTGAAGAGCTGCAGGAAGGGGAGAACGCAGGATTGCAGGGACGCTCAGCGATGGCAAGGGGAGGGGTGAGTATGATCCCAGCCACCGGCTCCTGCCGCGGCATCCCCTCCCCCGCTGGTTTCTGCCCTATGACTCGTGTATAAGCCGAGGGGCATTTTCAGCACGAAAAAAGGTGCTGAAAATCTCGGCTTATACACGAGTATATACGGTATATTATCGACCTTCTTGGAGATCTCACTAGAAATGACCATTGCAATTGATTATTTTTTTAAATTTTGTTTTATTATAGCCACATTAACCACTATAGTGCCAACTTTAAGGGGGGGGGATCTACAGAAACTGGTGCACCCCAAAGGTGGATAATTAGGTCATAGCAACCAGATACCAGTTCCAAACTTTTCCATCTAACATGTCACTGTGGTAATTGCTCTACTTTCCCAGTGCAATAAATCTGGTTATTGTAATCAGTGGGAGAGTGAACTAAAAAAAATAAATAAATAAAATAACACAAAATGAACTTAGCAGCTTCTTGAATAGACAATTACTTTAATAAAGAAAAAACAACTTTTGTGCATTATTTGCCCAATTCCAGGAGACAACATACATGAATTACAACACCTGCCCAATTCCAGGAGACAACATATATGAATTACAACACCTGCCCAATTCCAGGAGACAACATTTATGAATTACATCTGCACATGTTAAGTACAATCTGCCTACACATCGGGCACAATTATCTGATGTAGGAATAAATTAAACAATCTATCATTTGTGATATGGTCCTGGTCCGTTTACTGAGGCAGTGGAGGAGACTGTGACAAAGCAAAATATCGATAGTTCTTTACGTCAGACTCGCTGATATCACTAGTACTCATCGTAGGAATATTAGTGCGATAGTGTAAAATACATTCACTGTAAATACCTTAATGATGATCGGCGCCTCTGCGGATGTTTTTAAATGTTTCAATGCATCTAAACTGAAAAACAATTTTGTAAGAATTTTAGAGTAAAAATGTAAAATTATTTTATGTCTACAATTCCTAGAGAGACCAATGCAGCCCTATGGTAACAGACTACAATCATTCCTGTGTAGTCTGATCCTGCAGTCATTTTCATTTCCATCTGTACCAAGCCTCATACTAACCTACTAATGTCATATTAATGTATAGCAGGAAATGGATGAACGGCAGCATGATCAGACTGCATAAGTGTTTGTAGTCTGTTACCGTGGAGACGCATAGGTCTGCATAGCAACCGTAGACACAAAATGATGGATTTTTAATCAGGCTATATTTTTTAGTTAGATGCTATGCAACAATTAAAAATATATTAGTTATAATAGACATGGTTTTTAAGTTATTCTTATTTGTGACGTCCTAATGTTCTACAATGGACTTCCCTATTGTTTACTAGTGTCAATCAGGACGGCTTTATAAATGCTTGTGGAATATTGCCTGTATCATCCTATAGATGTTGGGGTATCAATCAGTATGGCTACCATTACAACTTTTTTATGTGCTGTTGTCCAGTTTATCATGTCTTCTGAAAAGTGACTTTACCTACTCTTCACCTGCTCCGCAATGCGATCTCAAGTGTTGGCAAAAGTTAGGTGGCAAATTCTGCGGAAACTGGAATGATGGGCGCATTCAGTGTAGCTTTCCCAGAGATTGACACATTTTTGGATATAACATTATCTTTCATTATTCTATTTAAGGGGCAATGTATATTTTAAGAACAGCAATAATCCTTAGAAGGGTGTCCAGGTGCCTAAAAACAAGGCTGTGCTTCACAGAAACAGCAAGACTAGGTATATGGTAGAGTTGAGCAAAACAATATGCGGGACCTTGGTCCAGAAGCCATGTCGGTAGTCCATGGTCGCTAGTTCAGAGCCTTTAACCTCCCCTCAGTCTTCTGATTAATAGATCTGTGTGATGGATGTCATGAGTGTGTCACCCCAGGTCCACTAACCAGAAGAGACACCAGGGATTGCAGCAGCCAGGATGAGGCTTACAGACCGTAGGTCCAGTAGCTTAAGACTCATGGCCACTGGTCCAGAATCCTGCAAATCTTTTGGTCATCTCTAGTATAAACCCCTATGAAGACTGCTTACAACCTGATGACGCCGAAATGTAGTGACCTGCCCTTCAATGAGCTCATTTACAATACTTTCCATAAATACTGCTCCACCCGTGAGAAAGAAGACCGTGTCCCACAACGTCAAGTCCTCCAGGTCAATCACTGCAGCCACTATGCCAGAAATCCATGATGAGATTATCTCTGTATGGTGGGTTAGATGACTTATGTAATAAGCAGTCACAAAGCACATCACTACCAGACAGTCACAACGCTCTTTGTACATTAGATGTCCGGTAGTTGGGATCGGATTCTCACTGTTCCTTACAAACAGGCATCCCATTTTCTCTTAAGTGCTAGCAACACTCGTTTCTCCTTTCACTGGTTTAGAATACACCCGTTCCCCGAAAATGGTGCTACCAACACGGACATTGGTGGAGCCCACTTCAATCTGGGTAGAGAAAAACAAAGATATATGGTCAACGACTGCAAACATAAAAGACAGGTTCCTCTATGTAAGGTTTGTTATTGAGTCGTTACTGAAGAAAGGGCCCCATTACCATGTAAGTGGCACCACAAGTGGCAGGCAGTGGTTGAGGAGACCCGACACTGATTTAGCATCACACCGGGCCCCGGGACTTTGCCCTCTGATCTGCCAGTAAGTAATCTGTTTTTTTTTCATCTGCACTCAGGCTTGGACTGGCCAACAGGAGAATCCTCCGGTGGGCCGCTCTGCCGGAATGGGTCACCACCCACTGATATAAGCATTCTTGGCACAATATACTTGATTCAGCAGACAAAGGCAACATCTTATTAATTTAACAATCAACCAAGTTTATTGCTATGGAATTTTGTGAATGATAATAAAGTCACATTTGCATGTAGCTTTAAAATGGGGCCCTGGATTTGATGTAATTGGTGGGCCCTTAGGACCCTAGTCCGACACTGCAATATATAACTATACCGGTATAATGTGCACTCACTGCATGTTCAAAGTCTGATGACATCCCCATGCTGAGCTCCACCGCGTCCGGCGACAGCCCCAGCTTCTCACACACTTCTTCACGCTGTTTCAGCAGCAGCTATATATGAGGAGGGAGAAGAACAACTGCTCAACGGGAAGAAGGAAAATGCCCACAGAATCCACCATGCAGCCCCCGCAACACAGGCCCATTTCTGTCCAATGAACCCAACAGACAAGATCAATGATGTTTATAAATTCTATGTATATACACGGCATTGGTGTAATTAGTGAAATATTAGATCTATTAAGGGAATAATGTATCACCAGAAAATGACCTGTTGTGTAGATCAGCTTTCTGTGAGATATATATATATATATATATATATATATATATACAGTACAGACCAAAAGTTTGGACACACCTTCACATTCAAAGATTTTTCTGTATTTTCATGGCTATGAAAATTGTAGATTCACACTGAAGGCATCAAAACTATGAATTAACACATGTGGAATTATACATTACACTTTACAAAAAAGTGTGAAACAACTGAAAATATGTCTTATATTCTAGGTTCTTCAAAGTAGCCACCTTTTGCTTTGATTATTGTTTTGCACGCAGAAAAGGTGAACGGCTGGACTCTACATGCCTAATTCCCACCGTGAAGCATGGAGGAGGTGGTGTGATGGTGTGGGGGTGCTTTGCTGGTGACACTGTTAGGGATTTATTCAAAATTGAAGCGGTGAGCGGTCCAGCTCACCCCAAACCATCTCGATTGGGTTCAGGTCTGGTGACTGTGGAGGCCAGGTCATCAGGCGTAGCACCCCATCACTCTCTTTCTTGGTCAAATAGCCCTTACACAGTCTGGAGGTGTGTTTGGGGTCATTGTCCTGTTGAAAAATAAATGATGGTCCAACAAAACGCAAACCGGATGGAATAGCATGCTGCTGCAAGATGCTGGGGTAGCCATTCTGGTTCACTATGCCTTCAATTTTGAATAAATCCCCAACAGTGTCACCAGCAAAGCACCCCACACATCACACCACCTCCTCCATGCTTCACGGTGGGAACCAGGCATGTAGAGTCCATCCGTTCACCTTTCTGCGTGCAAAGCAGTAATCAAAGAAAAAGGTGGCTACTTTGAAGAACCTAGAATATAAGACATATTTTCAGTTGTTTCACACTTTTTTGTAAAGTGTAATGTATAATTCCACATTTGTTAATTCATAGTTTTGATGCCTTCAGTGTGATTCTACAATTTTCATAGCCATGAAAATACAGAAAAATCTGTGAATGAGAAGGTGTGTCCAAACTTTTGGTCTGTACTGTATATATATATATAATATATATATAAATATATATATATATGGGATTTTTTTCATATTCAAAGTCTGTATTAAAAAAATACTTAGCAATCTAACAATTTTCACAATGGCCACTGTTTTTTTTTTTTTTTTACTCATACTTTGTTCTTGCAGGGAGAATTTTCCAAAATCTAATGATAACTCTTAGGTAGGATTACAATGACTGATGGGATCCATTATTTCCAATAGGCAATGTCACAACGCCTCCCTTCTCCTCCCATTCCTTCACAATGCCAGTGACGCTGACCCAATCTTCTGTATTGATGCATCTAATGAGGGTGTGCACTCTATTGCTGCTAATGCACATTCACATCAGCAGCCTTTTCCCCGTTCAAAAATAAACTAATAAAAAAAAAAAATTATTTGGTATTATCCGGTCCATAAAAGTTCGATCAAAATATATCTTACAATAAAAGTTGAAAAGGAGAGTTGAAAAGTCAGAATTGCTGTTTTATTCAATTGTTGTGCATTCCTAAAAATAACAAACTGGGGGATGCACGGATACTGATCAGGCCTGCCTGTGAAGAGCTCCTAGTATCCTGCGATTAACCCTGAGACAACGATCCCCCTGACACACTACATCACTCCCGGCCTGCTTCGGAGGAAGAGGGGGACAAGCTGTGGAGGCTGAGAGAGCTGGGGACCGCAGAGAGGCCTCGGTGTCTGGCGTGCTGAGGGAAGTAGCGGCCATCTTGGAAGTCTAGGACCAGCGCGCGGAGCGAGACAGCAGGGGAGACACAGTGGAGGAAGCATATCTCCACATTCACTGATACTGTACGTTCCAGTGCCAGGGGAAAGTGTGGCTGGAGAGCAGTGAGGGTAAACAAGCAGCCGAAAGCTGCAGAGTGTGTTACCCATGGGTCCTCAGCATTCTATTACTGCAGCCTATGTGAGACTCTATGAGGAGGCCATAGAGCAGGAAAGTGTTCCTGGTGCAGAGGGGCGGCAGAGTCTACAAGGCTGCTATGACCCGTAGGAAAAAAGGGTCATTAGACCTACCGCTAATTAGGTTTCCAGGAGTCCATCCTGACAGCACCATGGGACGTCCTCCTCTTTGCTGGGACAGGAAACACACAAGAGATTAAAAGTCCCCTCCCCGCCCCCTTTTCCTCAGTGTTGTATCAAGAACCATGACATGTATAATGCACAAAACACTTTAATTATTGAAAATCATATTACAGCATATGACGTATTGAAGAGGGAGGGAGCTACCAGTGCTGTCAGGATGGACTCCTGGAAACCTAATTAGCGGTAGGTCTAATGACCCTTTTCCAGGACGTCCCTCCTGACAGCACCATGGGGAGTACCAAAGAAAGCTCCTTAGGGTGGGATCACCGCCTGCAGAACTTTCCTACCAAAGGCCGTCTGCCGGTTAGAAAGTACATCTATCTTATAATGTTTGCAGAATGTATCAATTCTAGCCCATGTTGCCGCCTTACAAATTTGTTCCAGAGAGGCGCCTGCCCTCTCTGCCCAGGAGGCAGCTAATGCTCTGGTTGAGTGGGCCTTTAGGCCCGCCGGAGGTCCTGACCCTTCAGCTAAGTAGGCCTCTGAAATTAAAGAGGTAATCCATCTAGCGATGGAAGGTTTAGACGCCTTTTTCCCTTTACTGATTCCTCCGTAGAGGACAAATAGGTTCGAATCTATACGCCAGTCTTTAGTGGCATCTATGTAGTCTAGTACCACCTTTCTGACATCCAACGAATGGAGCCTCAGCTCCTTTTCGTTGGAAGGGTTATCACAGAAAGAAGGTAAGATAATCTCCTGATTACGGTTACTATCTGAAGCAACCTTGGGTAAGAAAGCAGGATCCAACCTTAACAGAATGCTGTCGTCCCTAACCTGAAAATATGGGTCTCTAGTGAATAGAGCCTGAATTTCACCTATTCTTTTAGCAGTGGTAATTGCTACCAGGAAAGCTGCTTTCCTGGTAAGCAAGGAAATAGGCATTGTGCTGTTATTACGGAATGAATCATTACATAAAGCCCTGAGTACCAGAGTAAGGTCCCATATTGGGAGACACTGTCTAATCGTGGGCCGTAGTCTCTGAATAGCTTTAACAAATCTTATCACCCATGGGTGAGAAGCTAGTGAGTAGTCTAAGAAGGAGCTTAATGCAGCGATCTGAACTTTTAGGGTACTGGGTCTGAGTCCCATGTTGAAGCCTGACTGGAGGAAATCTAAAATCTTAGGAATGTCCGGAGTGCCTGTCACCAAGTCGGACCCGCCACTCACTGTACAGAAGCGTTTCCAGATTCTGAGATAGATAGCCGATGTGACTGGCTTTCTACTGGCCTGGATTGTGGTTATGACCTGGTCAGATAAGCCTTTGGCCTTCAAGGTCACCCTCTCAGGATCCAGGCTGAGAGATGTAATCTCTTCAGGTCCGGATGATGGATCGGACCTTGATGAATTAAGTCCGGATTCAGAGGCAGCTCTAAGGGGTTTTCGATTGACATGTCTGTTAGTAGAGAAAACCAGCTCCTCTTTGGCCAATAAGGGGCGATCATTATTACTGTAGCCCGATCCTCCTTGATCTTCCGTAATACGGCCGGGATGAGCGCTAGAGGTGGGAATGCATATAACAGATGTTCTTCCCATTTCTGGCTTAAGGCATCCAATCCCTCTGGATCGTCCAAGGGGTTCAGGGAGAAAAACCTGGGAATCTTCGCATTTCTTCTGTTTGCAAATAGGTCTATTTGAGGTGTTCCCCACCTCCGACATAGATCTCTGAAGATATCCTGGTTTAGTTCCCACTCCGTAGGACTCACTTTCTTTCTGCTCAGGTAGTCTGCTATTACATTCTGGGAACCTTCCAGGTGGACTGCCGTTAAGGAAAGGACGACCTGCTCTGCCCAGGTGAATATCATCTCTGCCAACTGTTGAAGGGGTCGATGTCTGGGACCTCCTTGGTGATTCAAAAACGAAACTGCTGTGATGTTGTCCGAGTAAATCCTGATATGCTGATTTTTGAGTTCGGATTGGTTCCTTCTTAGGGCTTCCCATACAGCGTAGAGCTTCTTGAAGTTTGAGGATCGATACTGGATTTCTTCTGGCCATCTGCCCTGTAGTATTCTGCCCTTCAGATGAGCTCCCCAACCCCAGGAACTGGCGTCCGTGGTAACTTTTACATAAGGGGAGGTCGACCATCTTACTCCTAACTTTAGATTGTCTGGCTGCATCCACCAAAGGAGAGATTCTTTTACCGTCTTTGACAGATGTAATGTCCTGTCTATCGAGCTGTAGTTCTGATTCCATGACGAAAGAATGTCTTTCTGAAGGGGTCTTGAGTGGAACTGTGCCCATCTGACGCATGGAATGCAAGCCGTCATCTGACCTAGAACCTTCATGGCGGATCTTATAGAGGGCTGGTGCTTCATTAGAACCTTCGTTACATCCTGTATGGACTCTCGCTTCTTCCGAGGTAAGAAAGAGATTCTTCGACTTGAATCCAGTATAACACCCAGGAAGACTTTCTTTTGTTCGGGAACTAGATCTGACTTTTCCCAATTTATTATCCAACCCAGATAATTGAGTATGGAAATGCAGCGATCTCTGTGTTCGACCAGCGCCTCTTCTGTTCGCGCCACTATAAGAAAATCGTCCAAGTATGGAACAATAATAGTACCTCTGCTTCTTAGAAAGGCCACAATCTCCGAGACCAATTTTGAGAATATTCGGGGAGCCGAGGCCAGCCCGAAGGGTAGGCATTGAAACTGAAAGTGGCAGGTCCGGGTCGGTAACTGCACTGCAAACCTGAGAATACTTTGTGATGAGTGATGAACTGGGACATGGTAGTATGCACTCTTCAGATCGAGAGTGCACATGAACGCGTCCTTGTCTATAAGGTGGGTTGCAGACCTGATTGATTCCATCCGGAACCTCTTGTATGTGACCCAATAGTTTAGGGGTTTCAGATTTATTATAGTACGGGATTCTCCGGACGGTTTTAAGATAGTGAAGAGGGAGGAATAGTGACCCTTGCCTAACTCTGCCCGGGGAACAGGAATTATGACAGAAAGCCTTAGTAGGTCCTGGAGATCTGTCCACATGACCGAGTCTGTGGAGATCACCGTAGGGGGAACATATCTTTCGGGTGGCGGAGCGCAACACTCTATCCGATAACCTTCCGCTATAGTTCTGCGAACCCACTGATTCTGAGTAACCAGTTCCCAGTTTGTTGCAAAATAACGGAGTCGTCCGCCAATAAAGTTGGCGTCATTGTCTCCTTGTTCTATGTGAGGAGCCAAAGAACGTATTCTTGTTCTTTCCTCCCTGGGAATGGTAACTCTTATATGATCCTCTGCTTGATCTTCCCTGACCTCTAGAATCGAACTGTCTTCTAGACAGGGAACCTCGCCGAAAGGATTGAGCTCGGCGGGGTTTATCCTCTGGGAAACCCTTCTTAGCGTCTGATACTGATTCTAAGATAGTATCCAGAGCTGGTCCGAAGACCCTAAGCCCTGAAAATGGAATGGAACATAATTTCATCTTAGAGGCGTTATCTCCGGACCATGATTTTAGCCAGACAGCTCTCCTAGCTGCATTAGATAAGGAGCTGTTTCTAGCAGAAAATCTGACCGATTCTGCAGACATATCAGCCAGGAAAGCCGTGGCTGAATTCATAACCTGCAGAGAGGCTAAAATCTCAGCTCTAGGAGTCTTATTGGATAACTGATCCTCCAATTGACTCATCCAATAAACCATGGATCTCGCTACAGAGGTGGCAGCAATATTAGTCCTAATAAGGGCCGCTGAGGTTTCCCAGGCTCTTTTCAGGAGAATATCGGCCTTTCTGTCCATAGGGTCACGTAGGCTAGAGGAGTCCTCAAATGGGATGGCAGTCTTTTTTGTGACTCTAGCTATTGGGGTATCGATTTTCGGAACTTCTTCCCATAATCTAACATCTTCAGGTTCGAACGGTAGTCTTCCCCTGAAGTCACGTGACAAAACTAGACGCCGTTCCGCACTCTTCCATTCCTCCAGGATCATTGTTTTAATGTGATTGCTAACAGGAAAAACTGTCTCTTTCTGAGACGTAAGTCCCCCGAACATCAAATCCTGTCTAGATTGTGTTCTGGGAGTTTCCTCGATCTCCATGGTGTTCCGTACAGATCTAATCAGATTCTTAGTATCCTCAGTTTGAAATAGAAATTTCTTTTTCCTATCCTGAGTGTCAGGGGAAGTTCTCCTTCTTCCTCTGAAATAGCTTCTTCTAAATCTGATCTATTTTCAGAGCTTAAATCTTGTTCTCTTGAATCCGTTTCCCATCTGGGCCGCTTACGACTAGAGCCAGGACTACATGGCCACTGCTGAGTAAGTGTGGATATAGAGGCCTGAACCTCCTCAGAAATCATGCGCCTCATTTCAGAAAGCAATGAAGGCTGTTCATCTCTCATAACCTTAGAGGTACAAGAAGAACAAAGGGTTCTGTCATAGCCATCTGGCAGTTTGCTGTGACACACCGGACACCTGGCTGATTTTGCTAAGGCTTTACCAGCCTTTTTTGTAGTTATGGGAGCGGACGAAGTTCCTTTGTCCTATAGAAAAGACAGGAACTTAATTAGGTCGGATTCCTGGGTGGCTGTCAGGTTATGGCTGGGTTTTTTGCGCCAAGCGCACTTACCCCACCGCCATCTGCCGCGTCTGTATCCATGAGGAACAAGGTAGGCTGCTTGACCAAATTACTGCGTCCTGCCGATAGGGGAAGCGGCGATATGTCACCTGTCTTGGCGTGTCTCTAGATCACACACCGATACTCACGATTAGGTGCTGTAATGGTCTCCACCAGCTCTCGTCGTTCCAGGAAGCGTCTGCTCTCCATGCGGTGAGCGTCTCCCGGATATGACGTCACCGGAAGTGCGACGCTGAACCGGAAGTGAACCGCTCCCCCGGACGCTGGTCACAGCCGAGGTATGGAAAGTATCCACCGCAAAGCACTCGCCAGGCTGCGGGATGCTGTCCTACCAGGAACCGCCTTGCACCCCTCAGTATGAGGTCCCGGACGAGAGCCTCCCACCTGGAGGAACGTCCGCAATTCAGGGCCTGCCGCACCTGGTCTTTGGAGCTGAGGGACTCCCCACTGGAGAGTTTCAGCCCTGGGCTGCTTCACAGGGGGGAAGGATCTGGCGTGGCCTCACGATCCCCCTGAACCCGGTAAGTCTCCTGTGTGTCCCTCCATGCAGGGACAGGAAACACACTGAGGAAAAGGGGGCGGGGAGGGGACTTTTAATCTCTTGTGTGTTTCCTGTCCCAGCAAAGAGGAGGACGTCCCATGGTGCTGTCAGGAGGGACGTCCTGGAAAGATGGGTCAGAAAGATGGGGGACAGTGTACGGGCTCCCAACATGGCGCCCATGTGTCTAGTGGAAGGAGACATTGCAGCAAGATTGGGGAACTCTGCACATGGAGGGCCTGCTGGTACACAGAGGGCAGGGTCACATTTACAGGGGGCGCAAAATATAACGCCAATAGTATCCCGAAATTCAGCCCTAAAGGTGGAAGAAGGAAAGGCTGAGGATACCCTGACACGATCTGGTTCAACACCTTCAAATGTGGAGAAATCTCCCAAGAGAAAGGACTCCAATCCTGGTGAAACACCCCTGGGGCCTGATTGACACTTCCTCAGCTGTCAGTCAGGACCGGGGGCGCCATTACAGCGGCCCCTCTGTATTCTCAGAGCGGTGACTGAACCCGAATGCTGGAGGGGAGAATAAAGATCATTTTCTGCTGCGTGCAGGCGCCGGACAGCAACATAACACTGTTAACCTGCTGATTAACCCCATATATGCAGGTAAAAAGTGTTATTTCTGGTGACAGGTAGGTTCCCTTTAAAGGCTATGTGCCTACGATGAGTTTTTGCTGATGTGTAGTTTTCGCTGAGAAAATATACAGCATCCATCAGTTCCAACAGAGTGGATGGGAGGTATAGCGATCTCCCGCCCTCCGTGATTTTTTTTTTCTCTCAGTATAAACTGATCCGCGGTGCACATTTCAAATCCGCAGCATGTCAAGTTCTCTTAAGAGTACGCTGAGTTTTACGTGTGGATTTTTCCCATAGACCTATATTAGATGCGGAAAATCTGCAGGTAGAAAACGAACGTGTGTTTTCAGTGACTTTCTGCAGCATGTAAATCGCACACGACCACATCAATAAATTGCGTCGAGTCCGCATCTTTCCCCGCACATGGCGGCTGATGCCATCAGCAGTCACGAGCCTCTAACCGGAGTCACACTAGCATATAGCTTGACCATCGGTTTATGATCTGCTGCGAGTGTGAGCCGAGTGTCAGCGCTCTGTGCTCCCGCATCAGAGACTCACAGCACAGGGGCGGAGGGGACTAAGAAGGTAATTTCTCCATCTCCTCTATTGCCAGCGTCGGCGGTGATATGCTCCCACATACTTGTGTGGGTGTGTGCAATCCGATTCATGCTGCCACTTGCAGCTTGCTGTGATTGCTTTCTTATGCAAAGTCGACATGAGAAAATAATCGCAGATGTGCACTGCCCCATAGAATAACACTGGTCCAAGTGTTATCTGATTTTTTTATCGGATTGCACTCATCCGATTTATTCACTCATGTGAGCGAGCACTAACAGCCGCGGGTGGAGTGAAGGGTACTTTTTAACAGCGCTGAGAAATAAGTGGATAGCGCCCCCCCAGGGTCATAAATTCTCCAGGGTCTCAGCTGTCAGGGGTAGCCGAGACCCCAGAGAACATGATTCGGGTTGGTTTTTACCGACCCCAGTGTTACAATTGCCATTATTCACGGAATAACAGCGACCGCAAAAAAAAAAAAAAAAAGAAGTCCGATTTCCCATTTAATTTCTCTCTCCTTTGATGTGACCGTACATGAGAGGAGAGAGATGAGATACCCCGATCCTCCATGCTACCTCCGGTGTCCCTGGGTCCACCTGCGTCCCTCTGTGATGTCACCCAACCGGCGGAGTCTTCTTCAGGGAAGAAAATGGCGGGCTCATGCGCAGTGCACCTGCCGAGATCTGCCGGTCGATACCCATCAACAATAGGAAATTTTACCTATTGGTTCATTTTGATCACAGTGATTAAAATAAAAAAAAAATAGTAAATCAAACCCCCCTTTATCACCCTCTTAGGTAAAAATAATAAAATTAAAAGAAGTGTATTTATTTCCATTTTTCCATTAGGGTTATGAGTAGGGTTGAAATTACGGTTAGGGGTGTGTTGGGGTTAGAATTGTGGTTAGGGTTGGGATTAAGGGTATGTTAGGGATGGAGTTAGAATTGGGGTTTTCCACTGTTTAGGTATATCAGAGGGTCTCCGCCATTGATTCCAGCCAATTTTGGGTTCAAAAAGTCAAACGGTGCTCCCTCCGTTCTGAGCCCTGCCATGCACCCAAACAGTGGCTTTCGCCCACATACAGGGTATCGCCGAACTCAGGAGAAATTGCACAACAAATTTTGTGGTCCATTTTCTCCTGATACCCTTGTGAAAATAAAAAAATTTGGTTCCAAAATACATTGTTTTGTGAAAAAAGTAAAATGTTAATTTTTTCCTTCCACGTTGCTTTAGTTCTCGTGAAGCACCTGAAGGGTTAATAAACTTCTTGAATGCGATTTTGTGCATATTGGGGGGGTGATGTTTTTAGAATGGTGTCACTTTTGGGTATTTTCTGTTATATTGATCCCCCCAAACTCACTTCAAATGTAAGGTGGTCCCTAAAAAAATGGTTTTGTAAATTTTATTGAAAAAAATGAGAAATCGCTGGTCAACTTTAACCCTTATAACTTCCTAACGAGAAAAAAAATTGTTTCAAAAATTGTGCTGATGTAAAGTAGACATGTGGGAAATGTAATTCATTAACTATTTTTTGTGTGACACCGCTCTCTGATTTAAGGGTACAAAAATTAAAAGTTTGAAAATTGAAAAATTTTCAACATTTTTGCCAATTGTCCTTTCTTTTCATAAATAAATGCAAGTCATATCGAAAAAATTTTATGACTAACATGAAGTACAATACGTCACGAAAAAACATTCCCTAAATCAGTGGGACGCGTTGAAGCGTTCCAGAGTTATAACCTCATAAAGTGACAGTGGTCAGAATTGTAAAAATTGCCTTGGTCATTAAGTACAAAATTGGCTCTGTCACAAAGGGGTTAATCTGATCGTTAAACATCGTAATGAGAAAAACCGAAACCCAAGAATTCCATTTTTTCGGCTGCTGTAACAATGCAACAAAATGCAATATGAGGTGATCAGAACATGGTATGTACCCCAAAATGAAATGTTATTGGCCTCGGAAAACAGTACCAAACACAGGAAAAATAAAAAAGACGGATTTTGGTAAGAACTTACCTGTAAAATCCTTTTCAGCGAAGAAGGAAGGGAGACACAGTCATTACTAGTGGGTAGGCGGAGCCCAGACGAGATAGACACCTCAGATTAAAAAGAGTGTTGACCGGCCCCTCCAGCTCAGGCTCCTCCTACTCAGCTCTCCAGTCGTACACAAGCTTAAGGAAGAGCAATATCACCAGCGGAGCAACATAACCCCTTCTGAAGAAATTCAGAGAAAAAAACACAAAACTACAGGTTATGTATGCATGTAGGCAAAAACCACACAGTTCCAGGTACTACTCACTGGACCTGACCACTGCGATGAGCTGGCGATGCTGGAACAGAGCCTTAGCGCGTCGACCTCAGCCCAGATAATCGCTATCAGAGAAGGGTCACGCCGCATCTGAAAATAACAACACACTTCTGCCATGGGAGGGATCTGTGTCTCCCTTCCTTCTTCGCTGAAAAGGATTTTACAGGTAAGTTCTTACCAAAATCCGTCTTTCAGCTGCAGATGAAGGAAGGGAGACACAGTCATTACTAGTGGGACGTCCCAAAGCAGTCCAAAAATTAAGGGTGGGAAAAAAACAGAAAAGGCAGAACCCAACAACCTAAGAAAATGCGCAACTAGCGCTAAACACAAGTTAACGAGAACTTTAAACCACAGCCGCCTGCAGGACCCTACGTCCTAAGGCTGCATCAGCGGAAGCACTAACGTCCACCTTATAAAATTTTGTAAAGGTGTGGACGGGGCGCCAGGTCGCCGCCCGGCAAAGCTGAGTTTCCGAGGCCCCTTGATGGAAAGCCCACGATGAGCCCACAGCTCTCGTGGAATGAACTCGAACCTTAATCGGGCAAGGTTCGTCCCTTAAGTCGGTAAGCCTCCAAAATGGCCGACCGGATCCAACGAGCTATAGCATCCTTGGAAGCTCGTTGACGTCGACGACCTGCTGGAATCACAAACAGGGAGTCCGACTTCCGAAAACTTTGGGTAACAGACAAATAGAACTTCAAAGCCCGCACCAAATCCAATGTGTGCAAGGCCTGTTCCTTCGCATTACTCGGCCCCGGACAAAGAGAGGGCAACACAATATCCTGGTTAACATGAAATTGCGACACCACCTTAGGTAGAAAGTCGCCCCATGTGCGAAGCACTACGCGATCCGGGTGAAACTCCAGGAAAGGAGGCGAGCAAGAAAGAGCCGCCAACTCAGAAACCCTTCTCAAAGAGGTGACCGCCACTAGGAAGGCAACCTTCCAAGAGAGCAAGGAAAGACTAACAGAGTCCATAGGCTCAAAAAGCCCGTGTTGAAGAGCCTCCAAAACAAGATTGAGACGCCAAAGAGACACAGGCGCCTTCCGCGGCAGAAACTGGCGGGTTACTCTGCGAAAAAAAGGAACGTACGTCCCTACGCGAGGCGATAGCCTTCCGGAACAGCAAGGACAGAAAAGAAACCTGACCCCTCAGGGTGCTCACTGCCAAACCCTTGTCCAGCCCGAATTGCAGGAAAGCCAACAAATTGGGAATGGAAAAAATCCTCGGGTTCCTTGAAGAACCTGAACACCACGAAAATAAGGCTTCCCAAGTCTTGTAGTAAATCCTAGTCGTAGCCGGACCTCTGGCAGCTCGCAAAGTGGCAATGACTTCGGCTGAAAAACCTTGACGGGTCAATATTTCGGTCTCAAGAGCCACGCCGTCAAACGCAGAGACTTCAGGTCCGGATGACGAACGGGCCCTTGGGTTACCAGGTCCGGGCGAAGAGGAAGTGGAAATGGTGGCGCTGACAGGAGCGACACCAGTGTCGAGAACCACGTCCTCCTTGTCCAATCCGGGGCTATCAACATAGTCGGGATTCTCTCTAGTCTGATCCGACGTAGCACCAGAGGAAATAAGGGAATCGGCGGAAACACATAGATTAGCTCGAATTGGTCCCACGGAGCCACTAGAGCATCCACCGCTACAGCCTTCGGGTCCTTGAACTTGGACATGAAGATCGGTAACTTGGCATTGAACCTGGATGCCATCAAATCCACTTGGGGAGTTCCCCAACGGGAGCACAGCAGTGCAAAAATTTTCGGATGAAGACTCCATTCTCCGGGATCCATCTCCTCGCGACTGAGGAAGTCCGCCGTGATATTCCGGACCCCTGGAATGTGGATCACAGAGATGGCTGGCACTCTGTTCTCGGCCTAAATCAGGATCCGAGACACCTCCACCATGAGCCTGGAACTCCTCATCCCGCCTTGGTGGTTGATATACGCGACCGCCGTCGCGTTGTCTGTCTGCACTCGGACTGGCAGACCGCTCAAAGGGACCGTCCAGTGATGGAGCATAAGGAAAAAATTGCCCTCAATTCCAGGATGTTGATCTGTAAAACAGATTCTTCTGATGACCATACTCCCTGAATCCAGAGATCGTTCCAGACACTCCCCCCCCAGCCCGTCAGGCTGGCATGGTGGTTATGAACCGACCACCTCGGGGGGAGGAAAGACTTCCCCAGGGATAACGCTCCTGGACGTAACCACCATACTAGAGATTCTCGCACCCTGTGCGAGAAGATGACACTGCAATCCAGCGGAGCCTGCGGTCGATCCCAACGACTCAGAATGAGCCTTTGGAATGCCCTCGAATGAAACTGGGCAAACGGAAGTGCCTCCATGAACGCCACCATCAAACCCAGAAGGCGCATACACTTCCGAAGGAAAAGTGCTGTCGAAGACTTCATAATCTGTACATGTCGAAGGAGACATGCCCACTTGTCTGGAGGTAGGGACACCACTGCCCGTACCGAGTCGAAATGCATCCCCAAAAACAGGATTTGACTGCAAAGGTTCCAGAGACGACTTCTCCCAATTGACCAGCCACCCGAAGTCCTCTAGGAGCTGAAGGGATAGGTTACGAGCCGTCACCGCCTCCTTCTTTGAGGACGCCACAATCAAAAGGTCGTCCAGATAGGGATGAATCGAAACCCCCTGTCTTCGAAGAAAAGCCATGAAAGGCGCCAGAATTTTTGTAGAAACTCTGAGCGCTGAGGCCAACCCGAATGGTAATGGTCCTGACCTATGGCAAAACGAAGGAAGCGTTGGTGGGCCCTTCCGATTGGAAAGTGCAAATAAGCGTCGCGAATGTCGATTGACACCAAAAGTCGTTTTGCGACAGAGCGCCACAACGGAGAGAAGCGACTCCATGCGGAATTTCCGGGTGTGGACATGCCGATTCGATCTTTTGAGATCCAGAATGGGGCGAAATTTGTCCTCTTTTTTGGGGACCACAAAGAGGTTAAAATATAACCCTCTTCCCCGGCCCTCCGGCGGAACCGGCACCACCAAACCTTTCTGCAGAAAGGAATCTACCTCCCGCAGTAGAGCGGCAAAAAGCTCGGGCTCTGACGGAAAGCGAGATTGACAAAAAAACTGTCTGGAGTTCGAGAAAGAAACTCTATGAAGTAGCCTGCCGACACAACCTGTGTCACCCAGGCGTCCGACACGCGGGAAGCCCAAGTCGGATTGAATTGGAGTAAACGACTCCCCCACTCGAGAGCGCTCGAGTGAGACCCTGACATCAGTCCGTCTTAGCGGGCTATTTGTCTTAACGGAAGTTCTGTTTCCAGGGAATTTTTTTTTTTTTTTTTAAAAAAGAGGGACGACCCGAACCCCCAGAGGGCTGACCGAATCATCCCCTGGACCGAAAGGACCGCCGACAACTAGCCTCAGAAAGGCGCCCGCGCTGTGGGGGTGGAGGGGTTAAGCTTCTGCCCTAGACGGGAAGAAGCGACTCATCCAGCTGGTCGCGGTGCAGCGCTGCCGAGAGGGGAGGAGAGCGATGTCCGAGGGAGCTTTCAGCCTGTCAGTAATGGCCGCCGCGCTGTGCCTCCGTGTGCTTCACGAGAGAAGCCGGAAAAGGAGACTGCCGTAAAGCGCGCGCTCAGAGCGGCGCGAAATTCAAATAAAAAGGCGCGCAGCTCCTCTCTCCCCCGCTCCTATGTCCTGCAGGCATCCACCTGCGGACAAAAAAACACACAGTCACCGCATGTATACTGTAACAGCGACTGCCGCAGCAGTCGCTGAAAACACTCAAACACATATTAAAATGTGGAGTACTCACCCAGCCGAGCGCCACAGGGACCCCAGGGATTTGTGGCGCTATGCCCATCGCTTCCCCCCAGGGTGGGGAACGCAGTGACCCCTGCAGCGCGGTTTGCGTCCCCGCCAGGGAAGCCATCCTCATCCCCCGGGCCGGCAGGGTTCTGCAGGGACCACCATTAGGGTAATACAGATCCGCCAAGGGAGAGGTTGGGGTCCAGCAGCGCTGAGACCCCTGAGACCTCTAGACCACATTTGGTGATCCAAGTCTCTTGTCCGATAAAAAATAATAAAATCTTCTGAGGAGCTGCTTCCAGCAGCGACTATCCTCTGAGACCTCAAATTGAAAACTGGAGAGCTGAGTAGGAGGAGCCCGAGCTGGAGGGGCCGGTCAACACTCTTTTTAATCTGAGGTGTCTATCTCGTCTGGGCTCCGCCTACCCACTAGTAATGACTGTCTCCCTTCCTTCATCTGCAGCTGAAAGTTATGGTTCTTGGAAGAAGGGGAGGGGAAAAAAAAAAGGAAAATGGCCATTGTGTGTAGCGCATGTAAAAACCACACACAAACACGGATTTTGGTAAAAACTTACCTGTAAAATCCTTTTCAGCGAAGGAAGGAAGAGAGACCAGTATTCATTACTGATGGGTAGGCGGAGCCCCAGATCAGGATGTCACCTCAGATCAAAAGAGTGCTGACTGGCTGGCCCCTCCAGCTCGGGCTCCTCCTACTCAGCTCCAGTCGTACCAAAGCTTTTAGGAAAAGAGCCAAGATCACCAGCGGAGCAACATAACCCCTTCTGAAGGAACTTCAGAGAAAAAACACAAGGATACAGGTTATGCATGCAAAGAAAGCCAAAAACCACAGAGTTCCAGGTACTACTCACGGAACCTGACCACTGCGATGAGCTGGCGATGCTGGAATAGAGCCTTAGCGCGCTGACCTCAGCCCAGATAATCGCTATCAGATAAGGGTCGCGCTGCATCTGAAAACATCAACACACTTCTGCCTTGGGAGGGTGCTGTGTCTCCCTTCCTTCGCTGAAAAGGATTTTACAGGTAAGTTTTTACCAAAATCCGTGTTTCAGCTGCAGATGGAAGGAAGAGAGCCACAGTATTCATTACTGATGGGACGTCCCAAAGCAGTTCAAAAATAAGGGTGGGAAAAACCAACAAAAGGCAGAAACCCAACAACCTTAACAACAAAGCGCAACCAGCGCTAAACACAAGTTCATCCAGAACTTTAAACTACAGCTGCCTGCAGGACCCTACGTCCGAGGGCTGCATCAGCGGAAGCACTGACGTCCACTTTATAAAACCTTGTAAACGTGTGGACAGAGCGCCAAGTTGCCGCTCGGCAGAGCTGCACTGCCGAGGCACCTTGATGAAAAGCCCACGATGAGGCCACAGCTCTCGTGGAATGGGCTCGAATCTTAATCGGGCAAGATTCACCCCGAAGGCGGTAAGCTTCCAAAATAGCTGACCGGATCCAACGAGCTATAGAATCCTTGGAAGCTCGTTGACCACGCCGACGACCTGCTGGAACCACAAACAGGGAGTCCGTCTTACGAAAACCTTGAGTAATAGATAGATAAAACTTCAAGGCCCGCACTAAATCCAATGTGTGTAAATCTCGCTCTTTCGCATTCTTCGGATCCGGACAGAGTGAAGGCAACACAATATCCTGGTTAACATGAAATTGTGACACCACTTTAGGCAAAAAATCACCCCGAGTGCGAAGCACTACACGATCCGGAAAAAACTCCAGAAAAGGAGGCGAACAAGAAAGAGCTGCCAACTCAGAAACTCTCCTCAAGGAAGTGACTGCAACAAGGAAAGCCACCTTCCAAGAAAGTAAAGAAAGGCTAGCAGAAACCATAGGCTCAAAAGGTTTATGCTGAAGAGCCTCCAAAACAAGGTTGAGCCGCCAAGGAGACACGGGTGCCTTCCGCGGCGGAAACTTACGAGATATACCTCGGAAAAAGGAGAGCACGTCTCTATTTGAAGCAATGGTTCTCCGGAACAATAAGGACAGAGCAGAAATCTGACCTTTCAGAGTGCTGACTGCCAAACCCTTGTCTAGCCCATGCTGCAGAAAAGCCAACAGGTTGGGAATGGAAAATTTTCTCGGGTTCCGAGAGGACCCCAAACACCACGAAAAGAAGGTTTCCCAAATTTTGTGGTAAATCCTAGTAGTAGCCGGACATCTTGCAGCACGAAAGGTAGCAATGACCTCGGCTGAGAAACCTCTACGGGTCAAGATTTCGGTCTCAAGAGCCACGCCGTCAAACGCAGGGACATCAAGTCCGGATGACAAACGGGCCCCTGAGTCAACAAGTCCGGTTGAAGAGGGAGTGGAAAAGGAGGTGCCGCCAACAGCGACATTATTGTCGAGAACCACACCCTTCTTGGCCAGTCTGGAGCTATCAAAATAGCTGGAATTCTCCTAGTCTGATCCGACGCAGTACTAGAGGAAGTAAGGATATCGGCGGGAATACATAGATCAGCTCGAACTGATCCCACTGAGCCACTAGAGCATCCACCGCCACCGCCTTCGGGTCCTTGTACCTGGACATGAATGTCGGTAACTTGGCATTGGACCTGGATGCCATCAAATCCACTTGGGGGTTCCCCAGCGAGAGCACAGTAGTGCAAAAACTTCCGGGTGGAGGCTCCATTCCCCGGGATCCATCCTTCTGCGACTGAGAAAGTCCGCTGTAATATTCTGAACCCCTGGAATGTGAATCGCCGAAATGGCTGGTACACTGGCCTCTGCCCAAATCAGAATTCGGGACACCTCTACCATGAGTCTGGAACTCCTTGTCCCACCTTGGTGATTGATATACGCGACAGCCGTCGCATTGTCTGTCTGCACTCGGACTGGCAGACCGCTCAAAGGGACCGTCCAATGTTGGAGGCAAAGGAAAATCGCCCTCAATTCCAGGATGTTGATCGGAAGAAAAGACTCTTCCGATGACCATACCCCTGAATCCAGAGATTGTTCCAAACACCCCCCAGCCCGTCAGGCTGGCATCGGTGGTTATGACTGACCACTTCGGAGGGAGGAAAGACTTCCCCAGGGAGAATGCCCCTGGACGTAACCACCATTCTAGAGAATCCCGCACCGCGCGAGAAATGGTGACACTGCAATCCAGCGATTGCGACTGGTTCCATCGACTCAAGATGAACCTTTGGAGAGTCCTGGAATGGAACTGGGCAAAAGGAATTGCCTCCATGGACGCCACCATCAGTCCCAGAAGACGCATACACTTCCGTAGGGACATTGCCGTTGAGGATTTCATAATCTGTACATGTCGAAGAAGACATGACTGTTTGTCTGGTGGTAGGGAAACTACCGACCGAAACGTGTCGAGATGCATTCCCAAAAAGAGGATTGTCCTCGATGGTTCCAGGGACGACTTCTCCCAATTGACCAGCCAACCGAAGTCCTTCAGAAATTGAAGAGACAAATCCCGAGCCGTCAACGCCTCCTCCTCCGAGGAAGCCACGATCAAAAGATCGTCCAGATAAGGGAGAATCGTAATCCCCTGTCTTCGAAGGATTGCCATGAGGGGCGCCAGAATTTTTGTAAAGACCCTTGGCGCTGAGGCTAAGCCGAACGGCAGAGCCACGAACTGGTAATGATTCTGACCTATGGCAAATCGAAGAAAGCGCTGATGAGCCTTTCCGATGGGAATATGCAAATAGGCGTCGCGAATGTCGATTGACACCAGAAAATCGTTCTGTGACAGAGCTGCCACAACGGAACGAAGCGACTCCATGCGAAATTTCCGGGCATGGACATGCCGGTTTAATCGCTTGAGATCCAGAATCGGGCGAAATTTGTTCTCCTTTTTGGGAACTATAAAAAGGTTGGAATAAAAACCTTTCCCTCGGTCCTCTGACGGAACCGGTATCACTACACCCTTTTGTAGCAGAGATTCGACCTCTCGCTGTAGAGCGACAACAAGCTCGGGTTCCGACGGAACGTGAGATTGACAAAAAACATTTGGGGGTCGAGAAGCAAACTCTATGAAATAGCCTGCCGACACTATCCGCGTTACCCAGGAATCTGGAACGCGAGCCATCCAAGTCTCCTTGAAAAGAAGCAGGCGACCCCCACTCGAGAATCCTCGAGTGGACCCCTGGCGTCAATCCGACTTTGCGGGCTTCTTGTCAAGTTCCCGCTTGTCCTGGCGGAAACTCTGCTTCCAGGGAGTACGAGTTTTCTGAGAGGATTTCTTTCCTGAGAAGGAAGGACGACCCGATCCCCACGAGGAGTGACTAGATCGTCCTCGGCCCCGAAAGGACCGCCGACCACTATAGACACCAGGCTTACTGGACACCGAGGCCATGGCCCTACGCTGTGGTAATGCTGATTCCTTCGCCTTAGCCTTGGAAATCAGCTCTGTGAGGTCGGATCCAAAAAGATGGCCACCCTTGTAAGGTAAGGCCAACAACCCTTGTTTGGAAACTGCGTCCCCGGCCCACTGTCTGAGCCATAAAGCTCTTCTGACTGTGACCGCTGAAGCTTGCGCTTTGGCCAGCAGAGATGCCGTATCCAGACCGGCATCAAAGATATAACAGGCTGCCGTTTCTAACCATTCACAAGTTTCCCGTATCTCAGATAACGGAGATTCATTTTTCAACTCCGTCTTCAGACGTGCCAACCAGCTTAGAGAAGCTCTAGCAGCACACATGGATCCTAGCACTGCTCGAAATCCATGACCCGCAGCCTCATAGCTTGCTTTTGCCGCCAATTCTGCCTTTCTATCCAAAGGCTCCTGTAAGCTCGCTTTTCCCTTAATAGGGAGTAGTGAGGATTTACTAAGCTGAGATAAAGACACATCCACTTCAGGAGCAGAAGTCCAATTAGCCTTTAACTCCGCAGAGCAAGGATAAAGTGTATCAAAGAAATGCGTTCCATGAAAACGCTTATCTGGACATAGACGTTCCTCCTCTATTACACTATTAAGCTCATCCAGAGCTGGCAGTGTTGTACGCGAAGCACGGGACTCCTGGAACATGCGTGCTGATTTACCAGGACGACTAGTTACCTCCTCCGGTAACTGTAATATATCTCTCATGGCTTCAATCAATGCCTCCGTACGCTTCGCCATAGAGGAACGCCCCTGCGGCTCGTCCGCATCTGAATCGGATATTTCTCCATCCGAATTTAAAGGGGAACTCTGCCCAATATCAGATACATCTGACTCGCTCCGTGTAGAGGCCGGTAACGGCCTGCGTCGCTTCCTCTGAGAGGAATTAGCAGACACATATTGACCTAAAAGGTCAGACAAGTTGTTGATCGATCGAGCGATATCGTCCAATTTTCCACCGCTGTCGACCGCAGCGCTAGACGCTGTGGAGGTCTGCGTATCTGATTGCCGTAATGGCACTGGGACATGGTCCGCGGCATCTGAACTCTGTTCAGACATGTCTCACCTGTATGAGCAGGTCAAAGCGGTAATACCAGCAAAAACTATGCGTTTTTTTTTTTTTTTTTTAAAACGCTGAAGGGTTAACGCTCCACCAAGCAGGGTTACCCCAGCGGTATTCAGTCAAAAAATTTAGCTGGTAGAAATAACCCTCAGAGGGGTTAATATTGCAAACTCACCACAATATATATATTTGTGAGCCCCAGCCAATTTTTATGTCTCTAATGAGACTGCAGCTGCAGGATAGCGATCGCTGCGCTGCGGGGTGAGGAATCAGCACTCACCCAGCTGGCCGTGGTGTCTTATGAGGAGAGGAGCGGTCTGAGGAGCCCAGGAGCCTGTGTAATGGCCGCCACAGTGAGGGAGTCGCAGGAGAAACGCCAGAGCGCGCGTCTTCCTGCTCAGAAGACCGGGAATAGTTAGGCCACGCCCCCCGCCAGCTCGAATATTGAGCGCGAACTCCCCCGCTCCTGCTCCCTCTCTGTCCTGCAGGTATCTGCCTGCGGACAAAAAATCACCACATCTACTTGTAACAGCGCTGTCACAGCAGCGCTGAAGCATACTGACATACATGTAGTAGCGCTGTCACAGCAGCGCTGAAGCATACTGATATACAAGTAATAGCGCTGCTCACTCAGACGCTAAAGCACTCACACATAATTATAATCAAAAATTTGTGTGGAGTACTCACCAGCCAAGGCGCCACAGGGACCCTCAGGGGTTTCTGGCGCTGTGCCCATGCTTCCCCCAGGGCGAAGAACGCAGTGACCGCACGTGTGGTTTGCGTCCCGCCAGGGAAGCTCTCCTCATCCCCCAGGGCCGGCAAGGATTCTGCAGGGACTTTGAGTAAATACAGATCCGCCAAGGGAGAGGTTGGGGTACAGCAGCGCTGGTACCCCTGAGACCTCTAGACCAACTAGTGATCCAAGTCTCCTGTCCGAATATAAAATAATAAAATCTTCTGAGGAGCTGCATTAGCAGCGACCATCCTCTGGACCTCAAATCTTAGACTGGAGCTGAGTAGGAGGAGCCCGAGCTGGAGGGGCCAGCCAGTCAGCACTCTTTTATCTGAGGTGACATCCTGATCTGGGGCTCCGCCTACCCATCAGTAATGAATACTGTGGCTCTCTTCCTTCCATCTGCAGCTGAAAAATACAATGAAATAATACAAGTAATGTCATTTACTTAATAGGTGCAGAAAATCTGCAACATCAAAAACTCCCCAAAAGCTCATGGTGGGAACATAGCCAAAAGGGGCATTTTCATCAACCCCTCTGTCTGATTCTGTCCTAGCATTACAGGGGTCCATCTACATCAGACAGAGCAAACATCTACTAACAATGGGCGGCCCTGGCTGAGCCTACCGACCGCCATACATCACGGACAGCCACCGATGGGATGACTGCCACGTGCTATAGAGCAGTGGACACAAACCTATGGTCGGCCACAGCGAGTGATCACCGTGCTCCATCACTTACTACAGGGGCAGGATGGGGGTCTCCAGTTCTTTTAGACACCTTTTAAGTAACAGGATATGGTGACATGTCGGCAGTTTTTGTGATGAAACGTGCCTCTATATTTGGAGGTTAATTAGCAGCACTTATGCCGATGTTGCAGCACTTGCCGTGATGAGATCTAGTGGAATATCACACAGAACTTTATAAGTCATATAGCAAATTAAAGCAAGGACAATTGTGGAAGGCTGACCTGGGATAAGCTCATTGCTGCCTTACTGAGGCGTGAGCTAATGACTCATGGAATGTAGGCATCGGCCGTTAATTATTAACCCATGATTTTTCCAGCCTGTTTACCTGAAAATCAGGGTTAGGACCCTGGGTGAGATCATGGCCAAAGCTGCCAATGGTCATCAGACCCACGAACTCCAAACCTGGGCACTTCTCCCGGATATGTTTTACCAGCTCAACAGTGTCTGATGGAGGAAGGCCATGTTTGCCTGGAAGAAAACATGTATCAGATCGTGGATGTGATGGGCAGCAAACTGGCCAAATGGTCCATCAAGACGGAAGCCTGTAAAACGCGTTACTTTCTTCACTGCTGGTGTTGACTTGAACCATGACCTTCAACTTCTCAGGCGATCCCTTTCTCTGCCAGGAGGAGTTGACTTTGTCTGCAAGTTTCACAGAATCTATGGTCTCCAAGATGTGAAGGTTCTGGACAGCTGGGGGAAATAAAGGTGAAATGATGAACTACAGTTAAAGATATTGATTATGTTCTTTTCAGTCACCAAGAGAAGCTCTCAAATTCAGAAGGGAATGATTTTTCTTAGTGTGACGATATAATGTAGGTGCTTCGACTGTAAGGCAGCCAGAATATATTCTACACCTCTTACTGAGTACAGGAACATTGCTATAGTGCCTACCATGGAAAGTCATGAGCCTATTAAGCATTTACCAGATATTCTTCCAAATGTCCAAATAGGGTTTGTAAAAATACCATGAACCTAGGAGCTCTACTATAGGGGTAGAGAGTATGCAATCACACCATTATTTACTGTCCCCCGTACTGTGACATCGCTGCGCCCATTGTCCTCCGTACTGTGACATCTGTGCCTATTGTCCCTGTACTGTAGCATCCCTGTGCCGTCAATGTGCCTATTGTTCCTGTACAGTGGTTGACATCACTGTGCCTATTGTTCCTGTACTGTGGCATCAATGTGGCTACTGTCCTCGTACAGTGGGTGACATCACTGTGCCTATTCTCCCTTTACTGTGGCAGGCATCACTGTGCCGATTGTCCCCCATACTGTGACATCTCTGTGCCTATTGTCCCTGTACGGTAACATTGATGCGCCCATTGTCCTCGCACTGTGACATCACTGTGTCTATTGTCCCTGTACTATGACATCACTGCGCCCATTGCCCCAGTACTGTGACATCTCTGTGCCTATTGCCCCAGTACTGTGACATCTCTGTGCCTATTGCCCCAGTACTGTGACATCTCTGTGCCTATTGCCCCAGTACTGTGACATCTCTGTGCCTATTGCCCCAGTACTGTGACATCTCTGTGCCTATTGCCCCTACTGTGACATCTCTGTGCTATTGCCCAGTACTGTGACATCTCTGTGCCTATTGCCCCAGTACTGTGACATCTCTGTGCCTATTGCCCCAGTACTGTGACATCTCTGTGCCTATTGCCCCAGTACTGTGACATCCCTGTGCCTATTGTCCCTGTACTGTGACATCACTATACATATTGTGCCTCTTCCTGACACATTCTTGTGTGCATTTGCCATTACTCTTGTGCGGTGACATTACTGTGCATTTTCAGGGTAGAAGGTGTATGGAGTTCAGAGGTTGTAGTCTGTAGCTGGTGCCCGAGATCTCTGCATGAGTGAAATAATTCTGAACAATAAGCACAAATGTTCCATGACGCGTCCTCCCAATCACACCCATGGGCTCCTGCACACCACATTATTACTGGTCCACATCACACTATAGATCACACAGAGAACACGTGTGGCACGTCAGACAATGGAGGTCGATGGTTCCTCCTGTAGCATGAAGACAGGGTGTCTGTGCTGCCACGCAGTCCGTGCACACGGCTCTGCCCCGGTACCATGTGTGGTGCAGTATATACAAGAGCGCAGCACACAACTATAAGTCACTCACCGATTAACTTGTTGATGCTGTGTTTCTGCAGATGTCCAATAAAATGCCATTTAATCTCTGGGCAGGAAGACAATATCTAGAACACAGATCAGGAAGACATTACATATTGCACTAACCCAAAAGCATGGCATCTGGCCTATGCTGGGATTAGTGCCATCTACAATGGATGAAGAGCTCCTCAGGAAAAAAAGAAATGCTCTCTTATAGTGCTCCTTTCCACTTGCGAGAAATACGTCCGATTCTCGCATGTGAAATCCCAGCTCTGGCGCCAGCACTCGGGAGTGGAGCGAGAGGCTGCATAGAACTACATGCAGCCGCGCACTCCACTCCCGAGTGCCGGCGCCAGAGCTGGGATTTCACATGTGAGTGTCGGACGACTTCGTCGCATGTGTGATCCCGGCCATAGGGTTAGTCCTGCACGGCACGCGAGATTGGCAGGTATCTGTTCCGTTCTTACGCTAAAAAATAAATGTTGGAGGGAATCCTTAAATAATCCTCTCCAGGATATTTTTTGCTGCAGAAATAGCAAAAAAATAAAATTAATAAATGTTTTAAACCTTTAGAAATTCATCTATTGACCATCAGCAAGCAGAGATGTAAAAACAATGAAGAATTAAAATGATGGAAAAATCATTCGTCAACTATCTACAGCACAAGTGATTCCTGGGACCCCACTGACCATGAGAAGAGGACACCTGAATAGTGCGATGGTCCTGCATGCCCACCCTCTCTAATGGATATCTATGGCTGTGATAGAGCTAGCGGAGTACAGTGCTACAGAGTCGGTGCGGATTTATGTGCACGTCCCATTCCAGCAGAGAGGAAGGACGGCCTCTTACCTGCTGACGGCATAAATTTATCATCTATTCTGTTTTTCGTGGGACAAGCCCTATAAAAGACAATGGGTCTCATTCATCATTCAAGATTTTGGTCTTGACGAGGGGAGTGCTGGAGTCAAGACGCTCCCGATTCATGAAGAGGTGCGTCTGACGAGTGGCATGCGCAGGGTTGGACTGGCCCACTAGAGAACTGGAGAATCCTCGGTGGGCCCTGCCTTCTCCTTCAGGAGAGTTCATAGTGAAAACCTTGCAGCTCCTATGGGGCTCTTGAGTGGGGGGAGAATGGTGGGCCCTCAGAATCAAATCCTCTGGTGGGCCCAATGTTCTTCAGTCTGACACTGGGCATGCGCCCTCGTGCGCCATGCCGGAAAACTCACTACAGTCTTTGAGTGATAAATCAGGAGTTAGACGAGCTGTGGGGTCCCACCCCGGTAACCTCCATTTTGTTGGAGCTGGGAGAAACTGGTGTGAAAACAGCAAACGTCACAAAATTTGGAAGCAGCTTCGAATTGCACCAAAATTTTACAACTTTTCAAAGCTTTTCTGCCAGAACGCTTTGATGAATTGGAACCAAATAATATTAAAAACACGCATAACTTTACATAAAACTAGAACTTTCCGTAGGTCATAGTAAAAACAAAATGGAAATATCTTACATTAGTGTCTGACGCCTTTTCAACAAGTTCCTGAACCTAAAAAAATAATAATAAAAAAAAAAAAAAAAATCAATAAATAAAATTACCGTACTGAAATTTTATTTTTACTGTCAAATGTCTGTTTAATAAAAAGTTGTTTTTGGGTGAGGGACGGCAATGTAGAGGAGCACGCCACCTAACTGAAGATCTAAAGGCCACTGTCATGGGTGCATCGCCACGAAGATCATCGCGATTGCACATTCTGACTTCTCGCAGCTGAGTTGCTGCTACTTTGTGTTTGGTAGTGAGGGAGTTAATTTTACCTAGCTCTTTGCTAAGACTAGGTCCAGCCTCGCTCGGCTGCTTTTGATTATGCACTAATTAGCTTCCTTTATATACCTGCCAGTCTGCTGGTTAGATGCCGGTGAAAGCATTCATACAGACCAGCAGATAGGATTGGTTCTGAGAAGACTTAAGCTAAGAGCTCCTTTGTTGTTTCTCCTCTCCTTGCTTATAGATTATCTCCTAGACCTTTGGTGTTCCCTCGGTGTTTAAGTGTTGTATGCAAGACTGTGTTTACTTTATCCCCTGTCTGTCCCGTTTGTCTTTACTGTTGGTTAACCTTTACCTGTCCATTCCCTATGGTGGTAATCAGGGTCCTTCTAAGGACTAGATTACAGTGGTCAGGGATTTGTAGGAGACAGGGTTTACGCTGGCGGCCTGGACCTCTGTACCATTAACAGTACCTACGGGTAGAGGGACTAGTCAGGACCCCAGTTTAGGGTCAGCATAGACCCCGGTCCACCTCTAGCCAGAGACAGCGTGTAAAGGATTCAGTATTGACCCACAGGATATTATGTCAGGTAATACTATGCTATATGTACATGTTAATATTACTTATTTATATGTTATATAGTAAGTTGACCCACGTGATAGATTACTGACATTATATATATATATATATATATATATATATATATATATATATATATATATATATATATATATATATATATATATCTGCTAGACAGCGTGACATTTTCACCGGCCAAAACTAAAGATTCTCCCCAGCTACCATGGATCCAGTAGCCCAGCTTACCCTGCAGTTGCAGACGTTATCCATGGAGCTTACGGACATTAAGTCCAAGGTTTTGTCCCCCCCGGAGCAAACCAGATCTGAACCTAAGGTTGCTCTCCCGGACAGGTTCACTGGTGGGCGGGACAAATTTTTTACCTTCCGGGAGGCATGTAAATTATACTTTCGGCTGCGGCCTCGGTCATCGGGGAGTGAAGAGCAGAGGGTGGGAATTGTCATCTCGCTCTTACAAGGGGACCCTCAATCCTGGGCATTCTCTCTTCCTCCGGGCTCCCCGGCCCTTCAGTCAGTAGATCGATTTTTTGCTGCCCTGGGTCTGGTGTATGATGACCCGGATCGGGTCTCCCTTGCTGAAACGAAGTTGCGTAGGATACAGCAGGGAGATCGTCCGGCGGAGGAATTTTCTTCTGAGTTCCGTAGATGGGCCACAGATACTCAGTGGAATGACCCAGCTCTTAGGAGCCAGTTTTGTCAAGGGTTATCTGACAAATTAAAAGATGTTTTGGCTCAGTATGATTCTCCCCCGTCACTGGAGGCTGCTATGGCCCTTGCTATTCGTATTGATAGACGGCTTCGGGGGAGGTGCGAGGAAACTCCGCCCCCTGTTATGACTCCACCTACTACTAAAGTCCCTTATATTGAGGTTCCCCTGGCCTGTTCTGAGGAACCTATGCAGTTGGGAGGGACATCATTTTGTAGGAGGGAATCAGCGGTGCGCCGCAAGACAAGAAGGTGTTTCTTCTGCGGGAGAGAGGGACATTTTGTTTGGGGGTGTCCCTCCCGTGCCTCATTGAGCAAAAAAGTCACCGAAAAACTGTTAATCCCAAGTTGTGTGGTGGACGACAACCTGGGAGTAGGTATTTCGTCCCCAGGTCCGTCTCAATTTCTCGTGCCTGCGGAGGTGGTGGTTGGTGCGAGAGTTGAGAGGATTTCTGTTCTTCTTGATAGTGGGTCTAGGGCTAATATGGTGGACGCTCGGTTTGCCCAGGTGCAAGGTATGCAACTGAGTGTATTGGCCAAACCGATCCCTATACTTTCTATTGACGCCAGACCTCTCGGTCAAGGTAGCTTTGTACAAGCTGTTCATAACATAGACCTTCGAGTAGGGGCAATACATAAAGAACAGTTGTCTTGTTATGTGTTGGAGGGTCTTCCTACTCCTATTGTGTTGGGACTTCCTTGGTTGGCTAAACATAACCCAGTGATTGATTGGCAATCTAGAAAGATAAGTCAGTGGGGTGAATTTTGCAAGAATAACTGCATGAACACGGTCTTCGGTGCGGTTGTGCCTAGGACTTTGCCTCCTTTTCTGGAGGACTTTGGGGAGATGTTCTCAGAGGAGGGGTGTCAAGAGTTACCTCCTCATCGCGCATATGACTGCTCAATAAAATTGCTTCCTGATGCCTTATCTCGTAGTTTCCCAGGGGCCGGAAAGACGGATGGCCCGGTTCCTATCCTTCAGGAGAGAGTGGTGGTGTCGGCTGTGTGCTCTGAGCTTGAGGAGGAGGTGTTGGAGGCTCAGGGGGACGCCCCTGTAGGACCTCCAGGGAAACTGTTTGTTCCTAATCAGTTAAGACAAAAAGTTATCGAGGCACATCATTGTTCTGCTTTAGCAGGACATCCAGGGAGTAAAGCAACTGTGGATCTCCTTTCTCGCCGGTTTTGGTGGCCTAACTTAAATAAAGAGGTAATAACTTTTGTCGCGTCCTGTGGAGTTTGTGCTCGCTCTGAGACCCCACATACCCGTCCGTCTGGGGTTCCTGAGGAGGAACGATTCTCGTCGTCACTTGCTTCAGTTTGGAGAGGAGTGCTGAATGGTCTGAGTGCTATGGGGAACCGTTTCAAGCGGAGGTCTGATAGGAGGAGAGTGTCTGGTCCGGACCTAGGTGTGAACGATCTGGTGTGGTTGTCTACCAGGAATATAAAACTCAAGGTTCCCTCCTGGAAACTGGGTCCCAGGTTCATCGGTCCATACAGGATCAGTTCTATAATTAATCCTGTGGCATTTCGTCTGGACCTTCCTCCCACGTTTAAAATCCACAATGTGTTCCACAAATCGTTGCTTAAGAGGTACGTGGCGCCGGTGATACCGTCACCTCTGCCTCCTCCTCCAGTGGTGGTCAATGGTAACTTAGAATTTCAGGTGTCGAAGATCATTGACTCACGTCTGAATCGCCGGTCCCTTCAGTACTTGGTTCATTGGAGGGGGTATGGTCCTGAGGAGAGGACGTGGGTTCCTGCGTCGGATATTAACGCAGATCGATTGGTTCGGACCTTCCACACAACTTACCCGGGCAGACCTGGCCCTGAGGGTCCGGAGGCCCCTCGTAGAAGGGGGGGTACTGTCATGGGTGCATCGCCACGAAGATCGTCGCGATTGCACATTCTGACTTTTCGCAGCTGAGTTGCTGCTACTTTGTGTTTGGTAGTGAGGGAGTTAATTTTACCTAGCTCTTTGCTAAGACTAGGTCCAGCCTCGCCCGGCTGCTTTTGATTATGCACTAATTAGCTTCCTTTATATACCTGCCAGTCTGCTGGTTAGATGCCGGTGAAAGCATTCATACAGACCAGCAGATAGGATTGGTTCTGAGAAGACTTAAGCTAAGAGCTCCTTTGTTGTTTCTCCTCTCCTTGCTTATAGTTTATCTCCTAGACCTTTGGTGTTCCCTCGGTGTTTAAGTGTTGTATGCAAGACTGTGTTTACTTTATCCCCTGTCTGTCCCGTTTGTCTTTACTGTTGGTTAACCTTTACCTGTCCATTCCCTATGGTGGTAATCAGGGTCCTTCTAAGGACTAGATTACAGTGGTCAGGGATTTGTAGGAGACAGGGTTTACGCTGGCGGCCTGGACCTCTGTACCATTAACAGTACCTCCGGGTAGAGGGACTAGTCAGGACCCCAGTTTAGGGTCAGCATAGACCCCGGTCCACCTCTAGCCAGAGACAGCGTGTAAAGGATTCAGTATTGACCCACAGGATATTATGTCAGGTAATACTATGCTATATGTACATGTTAATATTACTTATTTATATGTTATATAGTAAGTTGACCCACGTGATAGATTACTGACATTATATATATATATATATATATCTGCTAGACAGCGTGACAGCCACTCCTGCAGCCGGACAACATCCCCAGGTCCAGGGGTAACTGAGCCAGGCTTCGTGACACCGGCGTTTTAACTTGAACTGATGACAACATCACACAGGCATAAATCTTGGACGTTTCCCTAAAATTGGTTAAAAGTAATTAATGTATCTCAAGACTTACGTAGTTCTCTCCAAAAACCCGCTGACCATGACTGTAAGCCTCGATCACCATGTCGGCTGGCTTAGTCTTACTGACGGCCACTAGTCTGGGCTGGACAGACGGAAGGCTCTGAAAAGACAGACAGCAGCAATTAGACCTGCAGCATAGAACGCGAGAGAGGCCCAACATGGAGGAGGACAAGGTCACCCCCTGCTGTGTCACTGTGCAACAAGGGAATGCTCACCGACCATTTATTACACAAGGACACGTTACACTGGGGAATTTGATGGGGAAGATATTGTAAAGCAGTCACACCAGTTAAAAATATGGTTTTCGGTATGACCGCCATATGTATGAAGCCCTGGTAGTTTTCTTGGGGGACGGTCACAGCCATAAGGAGGGGAGCAGTGTTTGTCTGCACTGACTATTGTCCACACGAATAGGATACAGTCATAGATAGACACTATATGGACTTACAGCGGGTGAAATAAGTATTCAACATGTCACCAATCTTCTAAGTAAATCTATTTCTAAAGGCGCTATTGACATCACCAGATGCTGGTAACAACCCATCCAATCCACTCAGGCAAAGAAATCAACCATAGATGTCCATAAATTAAAGAAGCCCTCCTCCTTCCATCATAATTGGGATCCTCTTAATATATCGCGGGGCGCCGATGGATTGGCAGAAGGTCCCCATGCTCGGTGATGTAAGGCTTGCATGCAGCGGCTTTCTCATGGAAACCTATGCTAGGAAGTTCCCGGCGCTCATGTTTTGTGCTAATGTTCTGCAGTTAGGCTAGGTTCACATTGCGTTTTAGGGCATCCGTTTAACGGATGCGCTAATGCTGATGTCATTATTCACATCTTTTTAACGCCTAGCGCTAACGTATGCGCTAACGCATGGTAGCATTTTGTTACCTTGCATTAGCCATACAGGTCTATGCACAGCAAATGTGTCTGTTCGTTGTGCGTTAGACACGACCACAACAAAATGCTGTAGGCCGCGTTCGTGGGTGCGTCACAAAGTAACGCAAAAGTAACGCATCATCGCTAACACATGCCGAATTTGGCATGTGTTAGGATGCCTTACTATAATGACGGCCAATGGGTGCGTTAACGCATCCGTTACATAGAATCATAGAATGGTAGAGTTGGAAGGGACCTCCTGGGTCATCTGGTCCAACCCCCTGCTCAAAGCAGGATTCTCTAAATCATCCCAGACAGATGTCTATCCAGCCTCTGTTTGAAGACTTCCATTGAAGGAGAACTCACCACCTCTTGTGGCAGCCTGTTCCACTCATTGATCACCCTAACTGTCAAAAAGTTTTTTCTAATATCTAATCTGTGTCTCCTCCCATTCAGTTTCATCCCATTGCTTCTAGTCTTTCCTTGCGCAAATGAGAATAAAGATGATCCTTCTACAATGTGACAGCCCTTGAGATATTTGTAGACAGCTATTAAGTCTCCTCTCAGTCTTCTTTTTTGCAAGCTAAACATTCCCAAATCCTGCAACCGTTCCTCATAGGACATGGTTTGCAGACCGGTCACCATTCTGGTGGCTCTTCTCTGAACTTGCTCCAGTTTGTTGATGTCTTTTTTAAAATGTGGTGCCCAAAACTGGACACAGTATTCCAGATGAGGTCTGACCAAAGAGGAGTAGAGGGCAATAATGACCTCACGTGATCTAGACTGTATGCTTCTGTTGATACATCCTAGAATTGCATTTGCCTTTTTTGCTGCTGCATCACACTGTTGACTCATGTTAAGTCTGTGATCAATTAGTATACCCAAGTCTTTTTCACATGTGCTGTTACTTAGCCCTATTCCTCCCATTTTGTATATGCTTTTTTCATTTTTATTGCCCAGATGTAGTACTTTGCATTTTTCCCTGTTAAAATCCATTCTGTTAGTTGCCGCCCACTGCTCCAGTTTATGTATGGTAAGAAAGGATGTTGAGAAGGCTGAACTTTTAAATTTCTATTTTGCATCTGTTTTCTCTCAGAAAGGAAATGTAACATCAACTGATCTTCACTGTCCTATTAAAGGAATAGAAGAATCCAGGATATCTATAAACAGAAAGACAGTGAGGAAACACTTAGCTAACCTAAATGAATTCAAGTCTCCAGGTCCAGATGAATTACACCCCAGAATACTGAAGGAGATAGCAGAAGAAATTCTTGAACCACTGTCCATAATCTTTGAAAATTCTTGGAGAACAGGTGAAGTCCCAGAAGACTGGAGAAGAGCAAATGTTGTTCCTATCTTCAAAAAGGGGAAGAAGGTGGACCCAGGGAACTACAGGCCGGTGAGTCTGACTTCTATACCAGGAAAGATCTTTGAACAAATTATTAAAGAACATGTATGCAAGTACCTGGATAAGAATGAAGTGATTAAACAGAGTCAGCATGGGTTTGTAACTAATAAGTCATGTCAGACTAACTTTCTATGACAGAATCACTGACTGGGTGGATCAGGGAAATGCTGTAGATATAGTATATCTTGACTTCAGCAAAGCATTTGACAAAGTATCTCACACAATCCTTATTGAAAAAATGACTAAGTATGGAATGGACAAGGCAACTGTTAGGTGGATTCATAACTGGCTTAGTGATCGGACTCAAAGAGTGGTCGTAAATGGCTGCACATCCAGTTGGAAGAATGTCTCAAGTGGGTACCACAAGGCTCTGTTTTGGGCCCTGTATTGTTCAACATCTTTATCAATGATTTAGATGAAGGAATTGAGGGTAAACTGATCAAATTTGCTGATGACTCAAAGCTAGGAGGGGTAGCTAATACTAGAGAAGAGAGAGAGAGGATTCAAAAAGATATAAATAAACTGGAACAGTGGGCAGCAACTAACAGAATGGTTTTTAACAGGGAAAAATGCAAAGTACTACATCTGGGCAATAAAAATGAAAAAAGCATATACAAAATGGGAGGAATAGGGCTAAGTAACAGCACATGTGAAAAAGACTTGGGTATACTAATTGATCACAGACTGAACATGAGTCAACAGTGTGATGCAGCAGCAAAAAAGGCAAATACAATTCTAGGATGTATCAACAGAAGCATACAGTCTAGATCACGTGAGGTCATTATTGCCCTCTACTCCTCTTTGGTCAGACCTCATCTGGAATACTGTGTCCAGTTTTGGGCACCACATTTTAAAAAAGACATCAACAAACTGGAGCAAGTTCAGAGAAGAGCCACCAGAATGGTGACCGGTCTGCAAACCATGTCCTATGAGGAACGGTTGCAGGATTTGGGAATGTTTAGCTTGCAAAAAAGAAGACTGAGAGGAGACTTAATAGCTGTCTACAAATATCTCAAGGGCTGTCACATTGTAGAAGGATCATTTTTATTCTCATTTGCACAAGGAAAGACTAGAAGCAATGGGATGAAACTGAAAGGGAGGAGACACAGATTAGATATTAGAAAAAACTTTTTGACAGGGTGATCAAGGAGTGGAACAGGCTGCCACGAGAGGTGGTAAATTCTCCTTCAATGGAAGTCTTCAAACAGAGGCTGGACAGACATCTGTCTGGGATGATTTAGAGAATCCTGCTTTGAGCAGGGGGTTGGACCAGATGGCCCAGGAGGTCCCTTCCAACTCTACCATTCTATGATATATCTTTTTGAATCCTCTCTCTCTCTTCTCTAGTATTAGCTACCCCTCCTAGCTTTGTGTCATCAGCAAATTTGATCAGTTTACCCTCAATTCCTTCATCTAAATCATTGATAAAGATGTTCAACAATACAGGGCCCAAAACAGAGCCTTGTGGTACCCCACTTGAGCCATTCTTCCAACTGGATGTGCAGCCATTTACAACCACTCTTTGGGTCCGATCACTAAGCCAGTTATGAATCCACCTAACAGTTGCCTTGTCCATTCCATACTTAGTCATTTTTTCAATAAGGATTGTGTGAGATACTTTGTCAAATGCTTTGCTGAAGTCAAGATATACTATATCTACAGCATTTCCCTGATCCACCCAGTCAGTGATTCTGTCATAGAAGGAAATTAAGTTAGTCTGACATGACTTATTAGTTACAAACCCATGCTGACTCTGTTTAATCACTTCATTCTTATCCAGGTACTTGCATACATGTTCTTTAATAATTTGTTCAAAGATCTTTCCTGGTATAGAAGTCAGACTCACCGGCCTGTAGTTCCCTGGGTCCACCTTCTTCCCCTTTTTGAAGATAGGAACAACATTTGCTCCTCTCCAGTCTTCTGGGACTTCTCCTGTTCTCCAAGAATTTTCAAAGATTATGGACAGTGGTTCAAGAATTTCTTCTGCTATCTCCTTCAGTACCCTGGGGTGTAATTCATCTGGACCTGGAGACTTGAATTCATTTAGGTTAGCTAAGTGTTTCCTCACTGTCTTTCTGTTTATAGATATCCTGGATTCTTCTATTCCTTTAATAGGACAGTGAAGATCAGTTGATGTTACATTTCCTTTCTGAGAGAAAACAGATGCAAAATAGGAATTTACATAGCGTTAGTGCTGCTATGTAACGGATGCGTTAAACGGATGGCACCTAACGCGATGTGAACCCAGCCTTACACTGATGACTTCCTATTACACAGGACCACGCTGGTATCAGTGAGATCTTTACCACCCGCCATTCTTTCCTGGATGTTAGTAAAGGCAGCTTGCACAGCGTGGGGCTGGAGATTGTACAGATGGCCGGACCAATACAAGCTCTTATTACCATTCACCCTTGGGGTCTCCCCTGTGTCCTCATAGATTGTAGCTTGTGAGCAGGACCCTCGCTCCTCTTGGTATCTGCTGAATTCAAAGATTCAAGATTCAAAGAAGCTTTATTGGTAGGACTAAATACACATTAGTTTTGCCAAAGCAAGTGTACAAAAGGGAATAGGGACGGTAGGGGTGTTGGGTAGGGGCAGATCTAGGGTGGGGGCTATGGAAGTCCATGGCATAGGGAGGTGGTAAGGGTGTGATCCAGGGTGGGGGCTATAGATGTCCATGGCATAGGGAGGGGGATGGGGGCAGATCCAGGGTGGGGGCTATAGATGTCCATGGCATAGGGAGGGGGTGGGGGCAGATCCAGGGTGGGGGCTATAGAAGTCCATGGCATAGGGAGGGGGATGGGGGCAGATCCAGGGTGGAGGCTATAGATGTCCATGGCATAGGGAGGGGGGATGGGGGCAGATCCAGGGTAGGGGCTATAGATGTCCATGGCATAGGGAGGGGAGATGGGGGCAGATCCAGGGTGGGGGCTATAGATGTCCATGGCATAGGGAGGGGGGATGGGGGCAGATCCAGGGTGGGGGCTATAGATGTCCATGGCATAGGGAGGGGGGATGGGGCAGATCCAGGGTGGGGGCTATAGATGTCCATGGCATAGGGAGGGGGATGGGGCAGATCTAGGGTGGGGGCTATGGAAGTCCATGGCATAGGGAGGGGAGATGGGGGCAGGTCCAGGGTGGGGGCTATAGAAGTCCATGGCATATCATAGTTCCCTTTCTCGCAGTCTATGACATTCGCTCACATACCGCGCTGCTATCTCCGCTGCTCTCTCTTCTTCCCCCAGCAAGATATGTTTTCTCTTCCTCCTTCATGGTGATGAAATCCAGGAAGAGATGTGAGAGTCTCCTGAAGTGAGTGTCACTCACTGCTGAGTATTTGGAGCAGTGTAGCAGGAAGTGGGTTTCGTCCTCTATGGCCTCCTGGTCACAGTGTTGGCATAGTCTTTCCTCCCTGGGCTTGTAGCTCTGCCTGTGTCGGACGGATTTGATGGCCAGACTGTGGGCACTGAGTCTATACCTGCTCAGGATCTTGCGGTCTCTGGGGTCCGGGAGTTTCTCCAGGTATGGGGCCAGTCTGTAGTCTCTCTGTAGACTCCGGTACATGGTCAGTTTCTGGGAGCTGATGATGTCGTTCTTCCAGTCACTGACATACCTCTCCTGGCCTTCGTCTACCATCTTCCTGATTTCACCTTTTGGCAGGTTGTTGTGATTGGTGTTCTGGTCAGGTTGGGTTTGGGTGGGCTGTTCCGAGGGTCCTCGGATTCTATGTTATCTGACTCCAGTCCCTGCTGAAGATTTGTGGCACAGTGAACACCGCAGCTCATCACGAATACGACGAGCGGTGGACACCGCGCCCCATCACAGATCTGACAAAAATGGCACTAAAAGTTGCAAAATGTTAGTGCTTCCTCAAGTTGTGCTGAAATATGCCACTTTTTCAAGCTTGTTATGCCAGAACCCTGGAGTAAAATCTGTGCTGAATACGGCCCTTACTGCCTACAGTTCTTCTGCAGAGCAGAAAAGCAAAAGTTAAACTGAAGCCACAGCAAAACCTGCAATGATGGCTGCAACATTTATGTCCTGTACACTGACCGCAGCAGCAAAAATCCCTCCACAGTCAGGACCGGATACTGACGTTCACATAGATGATGAGGCCCGATAGTAGCAGTAACAGCGGGGCCTCTACAGAGGACGTTCTATAGGGGACAGGGGCAGCGTTTGCTCTTACCGTTGCGCCGCTGACAATTTCTGTTTTTTGTTTTACGGTTCCAGAGATATCGGCCTTTTTAGTGCTAATGTCTATGACCTTTTCCAAGGGATGTGGCTCACAGGATAACAATGCAGAGTAGCCTAAAGCCACACCCCCTTGGCAAAGGCCAGAAACAACTGCACTAAATAAAAAGGCCCATATCTATAGAACTGTATGACGGATTTAAAAACAAACAAAAAAAAAGAGGAAAACTCAGGGGAGCAGCATAAAATAAGAGCAAAGACTGGAAAATAATGATGTGGTGACAGGTCTACTTTTATGTGGTTGTGCACAGGGGCGTAACAACTGAGGTCACAACCGGGATCGTGCGGGTGAGGAGCCCTGCGACACCAGCACAAATTTCAACTGGATGTGCGTTCTTGGAGGCACAGAGACCTGTCAGGTCCATCCGAAGCCATTCACGCTGACTGCAGCTGACGTTGGCCTGCTGTGCACATGAATGGAGGCGCATGGCAGTGACGTCACGTGCTCCCATCACTCGCATGCTGGTCAGTGGCTTCAGAAGAGGTAGCTGCGAGGCGGGGGAGCGAGGGAAGGAGAGTACAATGGTTTCTTTCTGTGCATTACATAACAGCTGCAGAACGGGCCCTGGGTAAGGGACATTTATATATATATATATATATATATATATATATATATATATATATATATATATATATATATATACACAGTCATGGCCAAAAGTTTTGAGAATGACACAAATATTAATTTTTACAAAGTCTACTGCTTCACTTTTACTAATGGCAATTTGCATATACTCCAGAATGTTATAAAGAGTGATCAGCTTAACAGCAATTACTTGCAAAGTCAATATTTGGCTAGAAAATGAACTTTATCCCCAAAACACATTTCAACATCATTGCAGCCCTGCCTTAAAAGGACCAGCTAACCTCTTTTCAGTGATTTCTCCATTAACACAGGTGTGGGTGTTGATGAGGACATGGCTGGAGATCAATCTGTCATGATTAAGAATGACACCACTGGACACTTTAAAAGGAGGCTGGTGCTTGGCATCATTGTTTCTCTTCTGTTAACCATGGTTATCTCTAAAGAAACATGTGCAGTCATCATTGCAATGCACAAAAATTGCCTAACAGGGAAGAGTATCGCAGCTAGAAAGATTGCACCTCAGTCAACAATCTATCGCATCATCAAGAACTTCAAGGAGAGAGGTTCCATTGTTGCCAAAAAGGCTTCAGGGCACCCAAGAAAGACCAGCAAGCGCCAGGACCGTCTCTTAAAAGTGTTTCAGCTGCGGGATCGGGCTACCAGCAGTGCAGAGCTTGCTCAGGAATGGCAGCAGGCAGGTGTGAGTGCATCTGCACGCACTGTGAGGCTGAGACTCTTGGAGCAAGACCTGGTCTCAAGGAGGGCAGCAAAGAAGCCACTTCTCTCCAGAAAAAACATCATGGACAGACTGATATTCTGCAAAAGGTACAGGCAGTGGACTGCTGAGGACTCGGGTAAAGTTATTTTCTCTGATGAATCCCCTTTTCGATTGTTTGGGACATCAGGAAAACCCCTCATTCAGAGAAGACAAGGTGAGCGCTACCACCAGTCTTGTCTCATGCCAACTGTTAAGCATCCTGAAACCATTCATGTGTGGGGTTGCTTCTCAGCCAAGGGAATCGGCTCTCTCACAGTCTTGCCTAAAAACACAGCCATGAATAAAGAATGGTACCAGAATGTCCTCCAAGAGCAACTTCTCCCAACCCTCCAAGAGCAGTTTGGCGATCAACAATGCCTTTTCCAGCATGATGGAGCACCTTGCCATAAAGCAAAGGTGATAACTAAATGGCTCAGGGAACAAAACATAGAGATTTTGGGTCCATAGCCTGGAAACTCCCCAGATCTTAATCCCATTGAGAACTTGTGGTCAATCATCAAGAGACGGGTGGACAAACAAAAACCTAAAAATTCTGACAAAATGAAAGCATTGATTGTGCAAGAATGGACTGCTATCAGTCAGGATTTGGTCCAGAAGTTGATTGAGAGCATGCCAGGGAGAATTGCAGAGGTCCTGAAGAAGAAGGGTCAACACTGCAAATATTGACTTGCTGCATTAACTCATTCTAACTGTCAATATAAGCTTTTGTTACTCATATGTTTGCAATTATTATATTTCTGTCTGTGATAAAAACATCTGTCAAACACACATAAAAACCAGAGGGCAGCAGATCATGTGAAAATATAATATTTGTGTCATTCTCAAAACTTTTGGCCATGACTGTATATATATGCATATATATGGCCCATCAGGCTCTAGTTAGGCCCCGGGTGTGTGCACCCTAACAGCCTGTGAGGAGGGGCAGGCAGAGCCTCATTACAGACCCCAGTGCCTGCTGTGCAGCTATGTGCCACCTCTGTGCACTGTCCCATCAGCAGAGATGTCAGTCCCGGCTGCTCTGTCTCACTTCACGGCGGCCGCAGCATTGGAGAAGCTTCTCAAGGGCCAACACAACCACTATAGCTTAAGAAACTACAACTCCCAGCATGCCCCTGGAAGCAGCGGCTGTAAAGTGCTGCGGGTGCTGTAACACTCGGTGCGGCTCACCTCTGCTCTCCGGGCTGCCGCATGCTGCACCTGCTCCCGCACTGTGGTGAGCGCTCTCCCGATCTCCTGAGCCATGCCTGCCCTCCACATACCACACACCGGGATGGCTACGGGGCCTGTGATGACGTCATGACCACGGGACCAGTGACAGTGGGCGGGACCAGGCTGTGGGTCACGTGTGAGCTGTCATGTCACCGCACGTGCTGGTGTGTGTGTGTGTGTAGGGTTGATTTTGTGAGGGAATGATGTCACCGGAAAAGGCGGGGCTTCATTCAGTCCAGTGAAGACCAGAGAGCAAGGAAAAGGGGGCCGCTGTGCGGAGAAGAGGGGATGATGAGGGGCTGTGCGGAGAAGGGGGGTGATGATGGGCTGTGCGGAGAAGAGGGGGTGATGACGACGAGGGGCTGTGCGGAGAAGGGGGTGATGATGGGCTGTGCGGAGAAGGGGGTGATGACGACGAGGGGCTGTGCGGAGAAGGGGGGGGGTGATGACGACGAGGGGCTGTGCGGAGAAGGGGGTGATGATGGGCTGTGCGGAGAAGGGGGGGTGATGACGACGAGGGGCTGTGCGGAGAAGGGGGTGATGATGGGCTGTGCGGAGAAGGGGGGGTGATGACGACGAGGGGCTGTGCGGAGAAGGGATAATGACGGGCTATGCGTAGAAGGGGGGGATGATGACGAGGAGCTGTGCGGAGAAGGGGATGATGAGGGGCTGTGCGGAGAAGGGGGGGTGATGATGAGGAGGGGCTGTGCGGAGAAGAGGGGGATGATGACGAGGGGCTGTGCGGAGAAGAGGGGATGTTGGGCTGTGCGGAGAAGTGGGTGATGATGACAAGGGGCTGTGCGGAGAAGGGATAATGACGGGCTGTGCGGAGAAGGGAGGATGATGGGCTGTGCGGAGAAGGGATAACGACGAGGGGCTGTGCGGAGAAGGGATAACGACGAGGGGCTGTGCAGAGAAGGGATAATGACGGGCTGTGCGGAGAAGGGGGGGATGATGACGAGGGGCTGTGCGGAGAAGGGATAATGACGGGCTGTGCGGAGAAGGGGGGGATGATGACGAGGGGCTGTGCGGAGAAGAGGGGATGTTGAGGGGCTGTGCGGAGAAGGGGGTTGATGATGACGAGGGGCTGTGCGAAGAAGGGAGGATGATGACGACGAGGGGCTGTGTGGAGAAGAGGGGATGTTGAGGGGCTGTGCGGAGAAGGGGGGTGATGACGAGGGGCTGTGCGGAGAAGGGATAATGACGAGGGGCTGTGCGGAGAAGGGATAATGACGAGGGGCTGTGCGGAGAAGGGATAATGACGAGGGGCTGTGCGGAGAAGGGAGGATGATGATGATGACAAGGGGCTGTGCAGAGAAGGGATGATGAGGGGCTGTGCTGAGAAGGGGATGATGACGGCGAGGGGCTGTGCGGAGAAGGGGGGGATGATGATGAGGGGCTGTGTGGAGAAGGGGGGGTGATGATGAGGGGCTGTGCCGAGAAGGGATGATGACGAGGGGCTGTGCGGAGAAGGGGGAGATGATGACGACGAGGGACTGTGCAGAGAAGGGGGGGTGATGATGACGAGGGGCTGTGCGGAGAAGGGATAATGACGGGCTGTGCGGAGAAGGGGGGATGATGATGAGGGGCTGTGCGGAGAAGGGATGACGGGCTGTGTGGAGAAGGGGGGGATGATGACGAGAGGCTGTGCGGAGAAGAGGGGATGATGGGCTGTGCGGAGAAGGTGGAATAATGACGAGGGGCAGTGCGGAGAAGGGGGATAATGACGAGGCGCTGCGGAGAAGGGATGATGGTGACAAGGGGCTGTGTGGAGAAGGGGATAATGATGAGGGGCTATGCGGAGAAGGGATGATGACGAGGGGCTGTGCAGAGGTGGGATGATGACGAGGGGCTGTGCGGAGAAGGGGGGATTATGACGAGGGGCTGTGCGGAGAAGGGGGGATGATGAAGGGCTGTGCGGAGAAGGGGGGATGATGACGAGGGGCTGTGCGGAGAAGGGATGATGATGACGGCTGTGCGGAGAAGGGATAATGACGAGGGGTTGTGCGGAGGTGGGATGATGACGAGGGGCTGTGCGGAGAAGGGATGATGACGAGGGGCTGTGGAGAAGGGGTGATGACGAGGGGCTGTGCGGAGAAGGGGATGATGACGACGAGGGGCTGTGCGGAGAAGGCGGGAGAATGATTACGAGGGGCTGTGCGGAGAAGGGATGATGACGACGAGGGGCTGTGCGGAGAAGGAATAATGACGAGGGCTGTGCGGAGAAGGTGGGATAATGACGACGAGGGGCGGTGCGGAGAAGGAAAAATGACGAGGGGCTGCGGAGAAGGGATAATGGCGACGAGGGGCTGTGTGGAGAAGGGATAATGATGAGGAGCTGTGCGGAGAAGGGATAATGATGAGGGGCTGTGTGGAGAAGGGATGATGACGACGAGGGGCTGTGCGGAGAAGGGATAATGACGAGGGGCTGTGCGGAGAAGGTGGGATGATGATGACGAGGGGCTGTGTGGAGAAGCGGGGATGATGTGAAGGTCTGCAGGGAAGGAGGTCATATGGGGGAGGGACTGTGTGGGTAAGGGGGAGATGCAACTCCTTTGTAGATAAAATAGGAAAAAACAGCTTAGTCAAGTCTAGGCACACAGAAGCACGGAATCTCTGGGACCAAATGTAAATAAAATGTGAAGAAAATCCAGCTTCTTGGAAATAGCAAAATTTATTGAAAACTAGATAAAACATCAAAACGTGCTAAATTGCAGAGACAGCACAGCAACGCGTTTAAAACACACACGACTCCTTGTGCACCTGAAACGCGTTGCTATGCTGTATCTAATTTAGCACGTTTTGATTTTTTTATCTAGTTTTCAATAAATTTTGCAATTTCCAAGGTGTTGGGAAGTGGGTAATGTCACTCTCGTGAGTCTGCATGTTGGTGGGGCTGTGGGGGGGGGTGATGTCACTCTTGGGCTGTGGGGGGGAGGGGTGATGTCACTCTCCTGAGTCTGCATGTTGGTGGGGCTGTGGGGGGGTGATGTCACTCTTGTGGGGCTTTGGGGGGAAGAGAGTGCTGTCACTCGTGTGCTTTTTGTGTTTGATCTCTAACGTGGCTTAGTTCTACATATTGACTTGTAAAGTTCATCTTTATAGACTTGTATGCATAAATATATTTATGTCACAGAGGAGGAAGAAAAAGACCCGGTCTTCCAATGTATCTGCGCTGACCACACAATGACAGAAATATTATTGAAAGCTTTAATGTGCCGACGCGTTTCTTGGCAAATCTGCCACTTCCTCAGGGCCAAAGATTTGCCACGAAATGCGTCGGCACATTAAAGCCTTCAAGAATATTTCTGTCCTTGTGTGGTCAGCGCGGATACATTGGAAGACCGGGTCTTTTTCTTCCTCCTCTGTGACATTGGCATCTACAGGAGTCTGCAGCGACCACTGGTTCCTTCCACATTCTGCAAGGTGTTGTGACTGTTCACAGCCTGTAGAGGTGAGTGCACCAACCGTGTATTGTCACCCAAAATATCACTTTTATCGCCCTATGTGCGCTCTTTCCTTAATTTTAAATATATTTATATTGTTCTCCTTTTTGTTATATTTATTTATTTGTGTTTTAATAAAACTGTTTGAGCACTATGGGCTGAATTTTCATTTCTATATTTCTAAAGTTTGGGGTATGTTCACACATTGCAATTTGCTGCAGATCGCTTCCCCAAAAAACTCCTCACCAATAGACTTGCACTAAATCGTTCAGATCTTGCTGACAATTTCTTTCCTGTCCTCAGCAGCATTTAGCATATTTTTCAGACTAGAAGAGGCAATTCTTTCCCCAAAAATTTAGGAGCAAAATTGGGGTGTGTCTTATAGTCCAAATATTGCTTACAGGGAGGGAGGTGTAGCGGCAGTTGTAGAGGTGGGTGAGGCTGCGGGACATCAGCTGAGATCCCAATCTGCACATGCGCCGCCGGAGGCAGCCATCTTCCTGAAGCCCACCGCTCTGTCTCAGCACTGGGACACTCCCTCCTTCCACCCAGGGCCTGCAGCATCACCCCACCGCCACCAGTTTCCTTCCAGTGTATGTCGACCTCCTGTGGCCACTTACCATTCTCTGTGACCCATACAGCCTGGTAAGTTGTTGAAGTCATATATGACAACATTTTTTTATGGATTTTTATTAAAGGACCATTAGTTGCTGCTCCAAAGGATAGGCTCTTGCAGAGGCCACACTACGTATTTTACAGACGGGTAAAAATACTCCCCTTAATTTTGAAGAGTATTTGTAGCCAAGAAGGAGGATCTAATTTGCAGTAACTCAAATCTGTGTACATAGTATACATTAGACCTGGGCATAGTGCAACACGCAGGACACATCCGGCCCTCTGGCTGTTCCTATTTGGCTTGTGGACTGAGGCAGCCAAAGGGCCTGAAAACAGTGGCCCACGGGCTGCACCATGCAATCGCTCTGTCGACGACCAAAGTTGCCAACCGACCAGAAATTCCAGGACAGTCTATGAAAATATGCCTTTTTTGCTTTTTTGGCAGCTCTGTAAAAAAATTTAAGGTGTCCATGATTTTTTTTTTTTAAAGCTGAAGAATCTTATCCAGGTAATTTTGAGTAATTCTCATAATTTTACAGTGAATGCAGCTATTGTCTTCATATCAGAATATGGAATGTAGATATGCAGTTTACAGCCAAAATGATTTATTATGATTTTTCACTGTGTCCATAAATTTTTTTTTTGCTTGTCTGATTTTCTAATAAGCTGTCCAGAAAAAAAAAAATCAGTTTGGCCATCCTATCGGCGTCCCAATATATGGTGAAGGAGGCAACCCTACCGGCGTCCCAATATATGGTGAAGGAGGAAACCCTGCGGCGTCCCAATATATGGTGAAGGAGGAAACCCTGCGGCGTCCCAATATATGGTGGAGGAGGCAACCCTACCGGCGTCCCAATATACGGTGGAGGCAACCCTACTGGAGACCCAACATATGGTGGAGGAGGCAACCCTACCGGCGTCCCAATATATGGTGGAGGAGGCAACCCTACTGAAGACCCAATATATGGTGGAGGCAACCCTACTGAAGACCCAAGATATGGTGTAGGAGGCAACCCTACTGGCGTCCCAATATATGGTGGAGGAGGCAACCCTACCGGCGACCCAATATATAGTGGAAGAGGCAACCTCTACCGGCGACCCAATATATGGTGGAGGAGGGAACCCTACCGGCGACCCAATATATGGTGGAGGGAACCCTACCGGCGTCCCAATATATGGTGGAGGAGGCAACCCTACAGCGTCCCAATATACGGTGGAGGAGGCAACCCAATATACGGTGGAGGAGGCAACCCTATCGGCGACCTAATATATGGTGGAGGAAGGAGCCCTACAGGCATCCCAATATATGGTGGAGGAGGCAACCCTACTGAAGACCCAATATATGGTGGAGGAGGCAACCCTACCGGAGATTCAATATATGGTGGAGGAGGCAACCCTACCTGAGACCCAATATATGGTGGAGGCAACCCTACAGGCGTCCCAAATTCTAACAGTCTATTCAGTAGGACTATCAGCTGTGTATCCACCAGACTTCTGCACAACACAACTGATGGTCCCAACCCCATTTATAAGGCAAGAAATCCCACTTATTAAACCTGACAGAGCACACCTGTGAAGTGAAAACCATTCCCAGTGACTACCTCTTGAAGCTCATCAAGAGTGTGCTAAGAGTGTGCAGATCAGTCATCAAAGCAAAAGGTGGCTACGTTGAAGAACCTAGAATATAAGACATAACAAAAAAGTGTGAAACAACTGAAATTAAGTATATAATTCCACATGTGTTAATTCATAGTTTTGATGCCTTCAGTGTGACTGTACAATTTTCAGTCATGAAAATACAGAAAAATCCTTAAATGAGAAGGTGTGTCCAAACTTTTGGTCTGTACTGTACGATGACAATAGCTGCATACTGCGATTTTTTTTTCTCAGTCCAATTTCGACTGAGAAAAAATGCACAGATGAGCAGGGACTCATAGATTAACATTGGTCAGAGTGCAATCCGATTTTTTATCAGATTACACTCGTCCATTTTTCTTGCAGATGAGTATGAGCACTATTAGTGACGCCCATACTATTAGATTAGGCAGGCTGCCCAGCACTTTGCACGTGTATTTTGCACCTGTGTTGCCACCATCTTTACTATATGGGTTTGCTGCATCCTGATAGAGTTAAATCTAAGACCTGGGCAGGTAAATACTGCTGTCCATTTTTTGCTGTGTTAACTCTTGTTCACACTTTGCATTTTTTATTCTATTTTTCATGCAGAAAAAAACAGTGTTCTAGAGTAACAGCAAAAGGAATAATTTTTCAAAAATCTCATTCACATGCTGCATAATACATTAAAAAACCCCGCAGTAAATCAAATCAGAGTTTTTATTTCAGTTTTTCAGCATTGACATCAAAATGGGTTAGCGCTAAAAATTACATAAAAAACGCACCAAAAAAGAGCATAAATTCTCTGCAGTTTTCTGTCTTTGCCAAGATTGTTCGGGGCTGCACGGAGTATTGCGGGTTCCCGAGTGAGATGTTCGCATCCCCAAGGCCATATGTTTTGCATGCAGGGATTGCCTGTCAAAGGCCGGTGTCACATTACGTATCACATGCGATGTGAGAGCATTGGATGCAATATGCTAATGACATGCTGTGAGCTGGAGCTGAGTGTCAGCGCTCTGTGCTGCAATCCTCTCGCATCAGAGAATCAAAGTACAGCTGAAGAGGAGAAGGAGAAATTAATTTCTCCATTTCCCCTGCTGCCGGCATCTGTGGGAATCACACTGCACTCGGATATCACCGGTTATTCGCATGCACCTATAGACTTGTATGGGTGCGTGCGATCTGATTCATGGATGCAATGGCAGCATGCGGAATTGGCATGAGAAAATAATCGCAGATGTGAGCAGCCCCATAGGGTAACATTCGGCTGAGTGCAATCTGATTTTTTATCAGATTGCACGCTTCCAATTACATCGCAAGTGGGAGTGAGCCCATACACGGGCAATTCCAGCATGTTTTGTGGCTAACAGGCAAGAAACATGCAGCCGCAGCAACTTGAACATGTCACTTGAGCACCCTCGGCAAGCTCGAGTAGCCAGCACTTGCGCTTATCACTACACACCACCTTTATACTTTCTGGTGAGCACAATGTTTCAGGTCACAGACCCTTCATCAGGCCTTTAGCATAGAGTGGTTAATGCATGTTTTTTTACCTGATAGGAAGCAAGTGACTGCTGCGTCTCCCACCCCAACGCGCGTTTCGCCTATTCTACCTGAAGGGTGGGGTGGGAGATGCAGCGGTCATCTAGCACTTGGAAGAATAAGCGAAACGCGCGTTGGGGTGCAAGACGCAGTGGTCATCTAGCACTTGCCTCCTATCAGGTAAAAAAAAAGGAAATTAGACCTACCGGTAATTCTATTTCCAGGTAGTCCCTCAGGACAGCACCATGGAGGACGTCCTCCCTTGACCTATAGCGGGACAGGATCACAGAGAGGTTAAAAGGCCCCTCCCACCTCCACCCTCCAGTGTTTTTTCAAAGTACCACCGAAGGATGGCAGGAAATGGTCTAAACGCGCCCTTACAAACGCGTATGTAAGAAACCATTGAACAACTTCTTCTTTATCTCGAGCCTTGGCAACTCGACGGACCATCCGCCGAAGATTGATCCCGTGCAATCCTAAAGAGAAACATAAGGGAGGGAATTAAGGATGCTGTCCTGAGGGACTACCTGGAAATAGAATTACCGGTAGGTCTAATTTCCTTTTCCCATAACGTCCCTCAGGACAGCACCATGGAGAATACCAAAGCAATATCCCAGGGTGGGTACAGAAGCTCAAGGACCAAAGTCCCAGGCAAGAACCAGGTTAGATATAGAAATGATCTGAAAGATCAAAAAGAAATATAGATATCTAAAGAAAATCGTAAAGATAATCACAGTAGTGAGTGTCCGATATATGTCTAGAATGGCAAATTCCAGTATGAATGTGGTAAACAAGATATGCCACAGAGACGGAGAGTGAAACACGGCAGTTGTACCCCAATACCACAGAGAATTACAGTTACTGTGATAGATATAGACACCGCAGCCACAGAATAGCCTTAAAAATCTTATTGCCCAGCAAAAATATTGTGATAGTCACAGTCACCACACAATGAGGACTGTACAGACCAGTAATCGGCTGGATGTGCTTAACAACACGGAACTGTTCCTTCATCGGTCCTCCTGGGCTCAGATTAAACCTTGGTTAGAGACCGGCTTACCATACTACGAGGAGACCTGCAGGACAGAGACCCTGGACTGCTGAAAGATCAAGCCAAATAACAGTTAGTACATGGAAAATGGCAGAGCATTGGGATGTATGTACCCTACTCATTCTGGAGATTATGTCTACTCCGAATCCTTAGAGGTCTCAACCCCCAGTAAGGGTTGGATATTATTGGAACTAAGGAAATACTCCATCTGGCAGGTAATATCTCCTGCTACTACCAACATTGGGTTTCTCGGTAGAAGTGTTGAAAGGGAGATATGGATCACCACTCTTGCTTTACTGATGTTAGACACGGGGGATCTGGACTCTGGAATCGATGACAGTAAGCGGTGGGGGGAGGATGTTGGTAAAAATCCTTTGACACAGAATATTTGACTCTGTCTCTATATAAGTTATTAGCCACGACATTATATATACAGTATGTGTCAACTTATTTATTTATATATTATATCGTAAAAGGCAATCTTCTTAGAGATGTTTATACACCCCGACTGCCCTGGTGGGAGGAACCATACTCTAAAACAAGAGGGAAGTAGGATCCTTCCCCTCGAGAGGGAGATTATTTACTGTGAGTCAGAAGGACTATGGGGCCTCAACTGTAAGAGTCCTGGATACAGATTCTTTTACCTTAGGAGCCCTGACTGCTGTACGAGCAGTGGGTATGGGATCTTCTGCCACATGACAGTGCCGCCGATTTGCCACAAAGTACAAAGGCAGTAATGCCGTCCCTGGTAAACCTAATACAACGGATTTATGGGCCAAGAATCTGTCTACCGGGTGTTGATCAAGGAAACTAGTCCGACTGCCAAATGTGGAGTCGGGAAGCATTCTTTTCTTCCACCTCATGAGATTTCCTGCTTTCAGCACAGTAGTATGTCCACTTACAGGATGAGCCCCAAAGACGTCTGTCTCCCTTTAAAGCCAACTATGGAAGAGACTTGCCTTTAGTCCTCAAGGCAGTAACTCACTTGAGAGTTCTGTTCCAATCCTGAAGAAATGCTAAGTTACTAGGCCAATTCAAGCATAGCTGTTAGTCTGGCTAAGCCCAGTTGGAAGGAATGAAGCAACCGAAGCTGGACCTGGGTCCTAAATATGAGGACTCTATAACCGGAGTTGGCCCGAGACAAAATGTGAAGTGGTGGGCCGACCATACAATGTGCGGCCACGCAATAAGGCACAAGTCAGAAGGTCTAAGCCAGAGGCACAAAACCACAATGTCCGATGTACTATGAAGCACTGAGTTACTATGACACACCTCGAGGCACTGAAGCATTATGATGCAATATGCACAGAAGCACTATGATGCCATATTATTATAGAGCCATTAATTCCATGGTGCTGCACATGAGAAGGAGCTACACACAAAGTTATAGATACAGTCTACAGTAAACAAATTTACAATGACAGTGTGATACAGAAGGGAGAGAACCCAGTCCTTACGGACTTACAATATGATGCAATATAATGCACAAAGACAATGATGCAGTATGATGCAATAAAATGCACCAAGACACTATGATGCAGTATAATTCACAAAGACACTATGATGCAATATGATGCAGAAAGACACTATGATGTAATATGAAAATGCAGAAGACACTGATGCAATATGATGCACAAAGACACTATGATGAAATATGATGCAATGTAATGCAGAAAGGCACTATGAGGCATATAGACACTATGATGCACCTTAATGCACAAAGACACTATGATGTAGTATGATGCAATATAATGCACAAAGACATTCATGCACCCTGATGCATAGAGGCACTATAAAGCACCATGATGCAATCTGCTGCACAAAGGCACTATGAAACACCATGATGCACCCTGATGCAATATGATGTAATATGATACATAGAAGTACTATGTAGAACTATGATGTAATATAATGCATAGAGTCACTATGAAGTACTATGATGCCCAAAGGCACTATGATGTAATATGACGCATAGAGGCACTATGATGCACACAGGCACTATGATGCAATATGATGTTATATGAAGCATAGAGGTACTATGAAGCACTCTGATGCAATATGATGCACAGAGGCAATAAATATGAAGCATAGAGGCACTATGATACAAAGTGATGTACAGAGGCACTCAATATGATGCCTAGAGGAACTATGATGCAATGTGATGTACAGAGGCACTCAATATGATGCATAGAGGAACAATGATGCAATATGATATATGATGTAATATGACACATAAAGGCACTATGAAGCACTCTGATGCAAAATGGTGCACAGAGACAATCAATATGATGCATAGAAGCACTATGATGCAATACCACGCACAGAGGCACTCAATATGATGCATAGAGGCAACATGATATATGATGTAATATGACACAAAGGCACTATGAAGCACTATGATGCAGTACAATGCACAGGGGCACTCAATATGATGATGAATAGAGGCACCATGATGCAGTACAATGCACAGGGGCACTCAATATGATGAATAGAGGCACTATGATGCAGTACAATGCACAGGGGCACTCAATATGATGAATAGAGGCACCTATGATGCAGTACAATGCACAGGGGCACTCAATATGATGAATAGAGGCACCATGATGCAGTACAATGCACAGGGGCACTCAATATGATGAATAGAGGACATGATGCAGTACAATGCACAGAGGCACTCAATATGATGAATAGAGGCACCATGATGCAGTACAATGCACAGGGGCACTCAATATGATGAATAGAGGCACTATGATGCAGTAAAATGCACAGGGGCACTCAAAATGATGAATAGAGGCACTATGATGCAGTACAATGCACAGAGGCACTCAATATGATGAATAGAGGCACCATGATGCAGTACAATGCACAGGGGCACTCAATATGATGAATAGAGGCACTATGATGCAGTAAAATGCACAGGGGCACTCAAAATGATGAATAGAGGCACTATGATGCAGTACAATGCACAGAGGCACTCAATATGATGAATAGAGGCACCATGATGCAGTACAATGCACAGGGGCACTCAATATGATGAATAGAGGCACTATGATGCAGTAAAATGCACAGGGGCACTCAATATGATGAATAGAGGCACCATGATGCAGTACAATGCACAGAGGCACTCAATATGATGAATAGAGGCACCATGATGCAGTACAATGCACAGAGGCACTCAATATGATGAATAGAGGAACATGATGCAGTACAATGCACAGGGGCACTCAATATGATGAATAGAGGCACTATGATGCAGTAAAATGCACAGGGCACTCAATATGATGAATAGAGGCACATGATGCAGTACAATGCACAGGGGCACTCAATATGATGAATAGAGGCACTATGATGCAGTACAATGCACAGGGGCACTCAATATGATGAATAGAGGCACTATGATGCAGTAAAATGCACAGGGGCACTCAAAATGATGAATAGAGGCACTATGATGCAGTACAATGCACAGAGGCACTCAATATGATGAATAGAGGCACTATGATGCAGTACAATGCATAGAGACACGATGATGCAATATGATATATGATGTAACACAAAGGCACTATGAAGCCCTATGATGCCGCACTCTGATGCAATATGAAGCATAGAGGCACTATGCTGCAGTACAACTGCTATACCCTGCTTGAAGGTGTCCAAACAAGAGACCAGGTCCCAGTTAGAGCCAAGAGAGCAATCTCTCAGAGTTCCAGATAAACCTCAAGTCTGAATAGTACTTCTCAATTGTCAGACTGACCCCACCCGAAGGAGCTAATTAATGAGCCACAGCTGGAGGGCAGTCTTCATGGAGACTATGTGCTGCACTAACACTATGCGTCCTTCTATGGATGGAGTAGTTAAGTTGCAAAGAAAAGTGAAACACTTGTTTATTGAATCAAAAAAATGGAAAACATGCTTCAAAAAAAGTCACTCTGAAGTCCGATCATAAGGCTCTGTGCAGCCCTGACATGCAACTAACTGAAGTCAAATCATGAGATGTAGCCTGGACATATGGCCTTATCATAGCCTAGAGATCCAAGGCCTGACTGCGTACATGTGAAACACACCTCAGCATATGAGGCTCTATGCTCAGCTTCGGCACAAAGGCATGAGACTAGCATCAGTCCAGAGGCCTAAGCCAGCAACACATTCCATCATGCACTCACCTGTGCCGGCTCCATACCTGCTAGAAAGACAGGTGGAGCTGGTAACGCCGAGAGCCCAGCATGGAGGGAAGCGGCGTCCCGCCAGGAATGCTGCATTACCGCCAGTGATTTCCTCTCCTGTGCCCCACGAGATCCAGGAAACCAGCCTGTTTCCTGTCTCGTTCTGCACCTCCGCGTTCAACCGTGGAACGCACGCTGGCCTCTAGCTCCGGTGCCCTGACGTCACCAGAAGCGCCATGGCTCCCCCGCATGACTTCCGGTATCTTGCGCTGGAATGCCGGCCAGCGTCAGAGCCGAGAGCCTCCACTGCGGAGGAAGCGGCTCTACCCAGGAGCTTCATCGACTCACTGGTCTTTGTGGCTGAGGGACTCCCCCCAGGAGAGTTTCAGCCAGCAGCACGATCCCCCTGGGTCCTGTAAAACGTCCACCTTCTATCTTCACTCCTGGAGCAACCTCTCATACAACCATCCCCTGTAGGGACAGGAAAAACACTGGAGGGTGGAGGTGGGAGGGGCCTTTTAACCTCTCTGTGATCCTGTCCCGCTATAGGTCAAGGGAGGACGTCCTCCATGGTGCTGTCCTGAGGGACGTAATGGGAAAAAATTAATTAACCCCTTTATGCTATTACAATCTGCACTTGTTATGTATTTGGATGATGGGTTTAACCATTTTGTTTCAGACTTCTACAAATAAATGTAGTTTCAATGTAGCAAACTAGGATACTGAGGTACTATATCACTATATGATTTCAAGTTTACCCTTATCCATGTACACTGGCAGTTGTTACTATGAATGATCCTGTGGTCCGATACATCTCAGACTCTTGCAGCAAAAGGCATACTACCAGGCAGGTTTATAGTCATGTGCAATTCCTGCTTGAAGTAACTTTACCTTCTACAGGCAGTCAGATTAGTCCCCACAGGACCATTGAAGGCCTTATATGCATATTTTACCTTGATTATTTAATTATAATTACTTTAGGTCTAAGGCCGGGATCACACATGCGACGAAAACGTCCGACGCTCACATGTGAAATACCAGCTCTGGCGCCAGAACTCGGGAGTGGAGTGCGCGGCTGCATGTAGGTATGTGCAGCCGTTCACTCCACTCCCGAGTGCCAGCGCCAGAGCTGGGATTTCACATGCGAGCGTCGGACGTTTTCGTCGCATGTGTGATCCCGGCCTATTATATACCCTCTGCTGCATCTCCGTGTTGACACGAGGCATCTTTTAAGTTTTTTAGATTTATTATTCTGTGTTGTGGATTTATTAATAACATTTCTGTCTATTCCACTAGGTGACACAGACACTCCTTTTCTCTGAATTTTATCTAGGTTTTGTTTATTCATATAATTTACGGCGTGTGACCTGGCTAAGGCTCTATGGCCTAATATGCATGCACCCTGAGTAAGGGTGGCCTATTCGCTTGATATGCGTTGGTTATTCTTAGATTGTACCTTTTTATCTAGTCGTGCTCTGCGGCCTAATAAAATAATGTTCCTATAAGATTTGCTCAAGGGCTGGACTATATCCTTAATATCCTGGGAGTTGTGTCTGGTCGTATGCCCAGCCATCAGCAGCCACCGATAGGACAGGAGCGCGGTGCCATCTGTGGTGCGACAACGTGGGCTTCATGGAGTAAGAAATCTGAGGGACGATTTTCTAATCTCTGTGTATGTTAATAAGTTGCATAATTGGGTGTACGACACAATTCTTCGAGGGAACGTGGCAGTAGAATACGAATAGGTTCCTGAAGAAGGGCTTGGCCAGCCTTTTCAGCTGCAGATGGAAGGAAGAGAGCCACAGTCATTACTAGTGGGTAGGCGGAGCCCCAGATAGGATTGACACCTCAGATTAAAAAGAGTGTTGACCGGCCCCTCCAGCTCGGGCTCCTCCTACTCAGCTCTCCAGTTTACAATTTGAGGTCAGAGAAGATAGTCGCTGCTGGAAGCAGCTCCTCAGAAGATTTTATTATTTTTTATCGGACAAGAGACTTGGATCACCAAATGTGGTCTAGAGGTCTCAGGAGTCTCAGCGCTGCTGGACTCCCACCTCTCCCTTGGCGGATCTGTATTACCCTAATGGTGGTCCCTGCAGAACCCTGCCGGCCCGGGGGGATGAGGATGGCTTCCCTGGCGGGGGCGCAAACCGCGCTGCAGGGGTCACTGCGTCCCCCGCCCTGGGGGGAAGCATGGGCATAGCGCCAGAAACCCCTGGGGGTCCCTATGGCGCTTCGGCTGGTGAGTACCTCACATTTTTATTAATGTGTGTGTGAGTGTTTAAGTGACTGCTGCGGCAGCCGCTGTACATTACATGTCGGTGACTGTGTTTTTTGTCCGCAGGTGGATGCCTGCAGGACATAGGAGAGGAGTGCGCGCCTTTTTATTTGAATTTTCGCGCCGCTCTGAGCGCGCGCTTTACTGCTGTCTCCATTTCCGGCTTCCCTCATGGAGCACACGGAGGCACAGCGCGGCGGCCATTAAAGAAGCAGGCTGAAAGCTTCTTCTGGCTCTTCTCCCTCCTCCCCTCCCGGCAAGATGTTACACAGTGACCAGCTGGGTGAGTCGCTTCTAGCCCTCAGGCAGAAGCTTAACCCCTTCACCCCCACAGCGCGGGCGCCTTCTGGGGCACTAATGAGTGACAGACTGCGCTGTCCTGCGACTGTTATCGCATAAGGGGCTCGCACACTCTTTTCAATAATAATAAAGAGTTTGTGGGGAGTCTGCGATTTTAATACTGCCACTATACGTTCCCACTAACGATCCTGATAACGACGCATACTAATGCGATCGTTTGTGTGATCATTTTTTAATGTCGCTAGTAGCTGCCAATCTGGGCGATCTCATTAACATCGCATAAGCGGTTAGCGATCTCCTTAACAACTTTGGCGGTCATTGCGATATACAAAACAGCGCAATTTTTAGCGATCTTGTGGAACGTTTTTCTGTTAGTGTGGCATAAAAAGCTGTCCTGCAGCTGCTGCCTTATAAGAGGCACTTGGGGCTCGCACAACTTTTTCATTATCAAGGTTGTGGGGAGTCTGCTACTTTAACCCCTTCTTAGGTGGTTAACTATTAATGCTGGGGTAGCTCTCTCTTTAAGAGCTTTAACCCTTCAGCGATTGTTTTTTCTTTAAGAAACACACTGTTCTAGTTACTGACAGGTTTAACCTGCCATATACTGTGCAAGGACATGTCAGATGCGGACTATCTGACACGCAGACCCCGACAGCGTCATGCGCAGCGGTCGGAGGTTCCAGTGGTGTCAAAATGGAGGCCCTCGCTAGTTTCTATGATGGCCTGTCTGACCTTCTAGGTTATGGAGTGTCAGCTAGATCCTCTCAAGGAAGCGACACAGATCGGTGCCTTCCTTCTCGCGTAGCGAAGATGTCCGTTTCGGACAAGGAGGATCGGCAGGGACACTCTGCCTCTCTCATGGACCGTACTATTGGAGCCATGAGGGCGTTACAGTTACCAGAGAGAGGTAACTAGGCGTCCTGGTAAGTCGGCCCGGATGTTTCAGGAGTCGCATAGGTCGCGACGGCTTTACAATCTGTATCCGTTTTCTACGGAGTTGATTGTTAATTGGATCTCCTGAAGTGAATGTCCCTTTATCCTGGTAAAGGAAGGCGAGTCTGCAGGACCTGCTGGACAGAAAAATGGAGATGGCAACAATATCCATCTGCGAGGCCGCGGGTCATGGATTCAGTATTAAGGATCTATGTGTACTTGTAAAGTTTCCCTGAGCCGTTTGGACCGTCTACGGACGGCGTGACAAGATGGATCCCCTCTATCGAGATAGATGGGCTTTTCAAGTTGAAGGATTCTGCGTCACTGCTATCCAGGGCGCAATCCTCGGCAGTCACAGTCAGAAGAGCACTGTGGCTTAGACAGTGGAACGCGGTTTCCAAGCAGGGTTTGCTATCTTTAGCTTACAAAGTGGTCAGCTATTTGAATCTGACCTCACAGAGCTGATTTCTGAGGCAAAAGAAACAGCTTTACCGCAGAGCAGAGCTGTGACTTCTGCGTCTGGCAGGACTAGTGCCGGTAGTTGTCGGCGGTCCTTTCGGTCCAGGGGATGATCCGGTCAACCCTCTGGGGGTTTGGGTCGTTCCTCTCTTTTTTTAAAAAAAAAAAAAAAAAGGGGGAATTTCTCAGAAATTCCGCATACCCTGGAAACAGAACTTCCATTAAGACAGAAGCTGGCAAAAAACCCGCTAAAGCGGTCTGACGTCTGGGTCTCACTCGAGCGCTCTCGAGTGGAGGGTCGTTTACTCCAATTCAAACCGATTTGGGTTTCCCGTGTGTCGGACGCCTGGGTAACACAGGTTGTGTTGGCAGGCTACTTCATAGAGTTTCTTTCTCGACCCCCGGACAGGTTTTGCCAATCTCGCATTCCGTCAGAGCCGAGCTATTTGCCGCTCTACTACGAGAGGTCGATTCCCTTCTGCAGAAGGGTGTGGTGATACCGGTTCCGCAGAGGACCTGGGAAGAGGATTCTTATTCCAACCTCTTTGTGGTCCCCAAAAAGGAGGACAAATTTCGCCCTATTTTGGATTTCAAAGATTGAATCGGCATGTTTACATCCCGAAAATTCCGCATGGAGTCGCTTCGCTCCGTTGTGGCAGCCCTGTCGCAGAACGTCTTTTTGGTCAATCGACATTCGCGACGTTTATTTGCATGTTCCCGTCGGAAGGGCTCACCGGCGCTTCCTTCGTTTTGCCATAGGTCAGGACCATTGCCAGTTTGTGGCTCTGCCATTCGGCTTGGCCTCGGCGCCCAGAGTTTTTACAAAAATTCTAGCGCCCCTCATGGCAATTCTTCGAAGACAGGGGGTTACGATTTCCCTACCTGGACGACCTTCTGATTGTGGCGTCCTCAAAGGAGGAGGCGGGGACGGCTCGCAATCTATCCCTTCAGCTCCTGGAGGATTTCGGGTGGCTGGTCAATTGGGAGAAGTCGTCTCTGGAAGTCAATCCTGTTTTTGGGAATGCATTTCGACACTGTACGGACGGTGGTGTCCCTTCCTCCAGACAAGCGGGCATGTCTCTTTCGACATGTACAGATTATGAGGTCTACGGCAGCAATGTCCTTTCGGAAGTGTATGCGCCTTCTGGGTTTGACGTCCATGGAGGCACTTCCATTTGCCCAATTTCATTCCAGGGCCCTCCAAAGGCTCATTCTGAGTCGTTGGGATCGATCGCAAGCTTCTCTGAATTGCAGCGTCATCATCTCTCACAGGGTGCGAGAATCCCTAGGATGGTGGTTACGTCCAGGAGCGTTATTCCTGGGGAAATCTTTCCTCCCTCCGAGGTGGTCGGTCATAACCACCGATGCCAGCCTGACGGGCTGGGGGGGTGTCTGGAACGATCTTTGGATCCAGGGAGTATGGTCATCGGAAGAGTCTGTTCTACCGATCAACATCCTGGAGTTGAGGGCAATTTTTCCTTTGCCTACAACACTGGACGGTCCCTTTAAGCGGTCTACCAGTCCGAGTGCAGACAGACAACGCGACGGCGTTGCGTATATCAACCACCAAGGTGGGACAAGGAGCTCCAGCCTCATGATGGAGGTGTCTCGGATCCTGCTATGGGCCGAGACCAAGGTTCCAGCCATCTCTGTGATCACATTCCAGGAGTCCAGAATACCACGGCGGACTTCCTCAGTCGCGAGAAGATGGATCCTGGAGAATGGAGTCTTCATCCGAAAATTTTTGCGCTGCTGTGCTTCCGTTGGGAACTCCCCAAGTGGATTTGATGGCATCCAGGTTCAAATGCCAAACTACCGACCTTCATGTCCAGGTACAAGGACCCGAAGGCTGTGGCGGTGGTTGCTCTGGTGGCTCCGTGGGACCATTTCGAGCTAGTCTATGTGTTTCCGCCGATATCTTTACTTCCTCTGGTGCTGCGTCGGATCAGACTGGAAGAGAATTCCGGCTATGTTGATAGCCCCGGATTGGCCAAGGAGGACGTGGTTCTCGACACTGGTGTCGTTTTTGGCGGCACCGCCATTCCCACTTCCTCCTCGCCCGGACCTGTTAACCCAGGGGCCCGTTCGTCATCCGGACTTGAAGTCTCTGCGTTTGACGGCGTGGCTCTTGAGACCGAAACCTTGACCCGTAGAGGTTTTTCAGCTGAAGTCATTGCCACTCTGCGAGCTGCCAGAGGTCCGGCTACTACTAAGATTTATCACAAGACTTGGTCTTTTCGTGGTTTCGGGTTCTTCAAGGAATCCGAGGATTTTTTTCCATTCCCAATTTGTTGGCTTTGCTACAGTACGGGCTGGACAAAAGGTTTGGCAGTTAGCACTCTGAAAGGTCAGGTTTCTGCCCTGTCTTTGCTATTTCGGAAGGCTATCGCCTCGCGTAGGGACGTACGTTCCTTTTTTCGCAGAGTAACCCGTCAGTTTCCACTGCGGAAGGCGCCTGTGTCTCCTTGGCGGCTCAACCTTGTCTTGGAGGCTCTTCAGCATATACCTTTTGAGCCTATGGGTTCTGCTAGCCTTTCTTTAATTTCTTGGAAAGTTACCTTCTTAGTGGCGGTAACCTCTTTAAGAAGGGTTTCTGAGTTGGCAGCTTTTTCCTGCTCGCCTCCTTTCCTGGAGTTTTACCCGGATCGAGTAGTGCTTCGCACACGGGGCGATTTTCTACCTAAGGTGGTGTCGCAATTTCATGTTAACCAGAATATTGTGTTGCCCTCACTTTGCCCGGGCCCAGGGAATGCAAAGGAACGGAACTTGCACAAATTGGATTTAGTGCGGGTCTTGAAGTTCTATTTTGTCTATTACTCAAGGTTTTCGAAAGTCAGATTCCCTGTTTGTGATTACAGCAGGTCGTAGGCGTGATCAACGAGTTTTCAAGGACTCTATAGCTCGTTGGATTCGGTCGGCCATTATGGAGGCTTACCGTCTTAATGGCGAACCTTGCCCGATTAAGATTCAAGCTCGCTCCACGAGGGCTGTGACTTCATCGTGGGCCTTTCATCAAGGGCTTCGGCAGCTCAGCTCTGCCGAGCGGCGACCTGGCGTTTCGTCCACACATTTACAAAGTTTTATAAGGTGGACGTCAGTGCTTCCGCTGATGCGGCCTTAGGACGTAGGGTCCTGCAGGCAGCGGTAATTTAAAGTTTTTAGTTAACTTGTATTTGGCGCCTGTGGCGCATTTATCTAGGTTGTTGGGTTTCTGCCTATTTTGGTTTTTTCCCACCCTAATTTTTGGACTGCTTTGGGACGTCCCACTAGTAATGACTGTGGCTCTCTTCCTTCCATCTGCAGCTGAAAGACGGATTTTGGTAAGAACTTACCTGTAAAATCCTTTTCAGCGAAGGAAGGAAGAGAGACACAGCTCCCTCACATGGCAGAAGTGTGTTGTTGTATTTACAGATGCAGCGTGACCCTTCTCTGATAGCGATTATCTGGACTGAGGTCGACGCGCTACGGCTCTGTTCCAGCATTGCCAGCTTATCGCAGTAGTCAGGTTCAGTGAGTAGTACCTGTAACTGTGTGATTTTTTGCCGAATGCATGCATAACCTGTACTCTTATGTTTTTTCTCTGAAGTCCTTCAGAAGGGGTTATGTTGCTTCGCTGGTGATATTGTTCTTCCTTAAGCTTGGGTACGACTGAAGAGCTGAGTAGGAGGAGCCCGAGCTGGAGGGGCCGGTCAACACTCTTTTTAATCTGAGGTGTCAATCCTATCTGGGCTCCGCCTACCCACTAGTAATGACAGTGTCTCTCTTCCTTCCTTCGCTGAAAAGGATTTTACAGGTAAGTTCTTACCAAAATCCGTCTTTCAGACGGTGACTTTAGTTGCTGTACCTTCGGCAGCTTTCTTGCTGTAAGCTCCGGCCAATTCACAGTCGCTCGCTGGCTAGTCAAGCGTATGTAAATCCAGGGTAAATCTACACTCTTCCCCTGCCCTTAATCTCGTCCACCCCTCTGTTCTGGTGTTGGTGATCGTAAATGACAATATACAGTAGGAATAAATGAAACCCTCCTGCGCAGACCTAGCGGTCATCTCACATGAGCAAGATGTTTACCATCACCGACACGGCACAGCGCACACTAGTTTCTTCCGTATTTGTGGTTGAAACTCATGTGAACCTGGACCAAGTATGTGTTCTCTTTCTTATGCCACCTAATGGGTGTTATTAACCCATCCCTTTACCCGTCTCCCCATAATAGTGCTGTATGGAGGCATAATAAGTAGGCACATTTGCTTGCCAATGGTTATAGGCTCTGAACCCAAGTGTGAATGAGACCTAGGGACAGATTTGTTAGTTACAATGGACAATCTTGAGTTTAGCTCTTTAGGAAACAGACGTACCCCTAGTACTGAGGATGGCAGGACATATGGCTGCCTACAAACCCACCTGAATTCTACACACTGCAAATAACCGGACTGCGGTACTTTCCTGCGCAGTAGGGCGTCCTCGTACAGTTTCCATGCACAGCGTACGACTTTCATACCAACCCACAGCAATGGCACATTATAAAATCAGTCGGATTTACAGCATGGTGACATCTCGGCATTTTATTGATTTGCAATCATTGTCTCGGCACATTAGGTTACAGAGAGTGACTCCAGTCCAGATGGCGGTGCCATTACCATCAGTGTGGACAGGGGCGGATCAGTCAACGTAGGAGCAGATGATGACTCCAGGCCGGCACATGAAATGACAAACCCCTTGGCAGAATCAAAGAGATCTCATAAAAAGTCAATAGAGTGCGCCCCGTACAGCTGGTGTCCATAGTGCTACAGTTCTGCCACAGTGCCGTGACTTATTACAAAATGTGAACACAGCCTTATTCTGAAAAGTCAAGTGATTGGTACACATCAAATCACTGATTCAGCAAAAGTGATATGTGCCAATGTCAACTACAGACAAGCTCCCCTTGCGGCATTGTCACAGAGTGCCACAGGTCATGTTCACACCAGACAGATTTGGCAAATATACAGTGAATCCAGATTCGGCATCTGACTCTGATGTATGCCACGGACGGAGCAGTAGCAGCATGCACAGATCAGCCACAGTGTATTTCAATTGCGCTAATCTTTGGTAATGACGAACATACCATTTACTAACCACAGCGGGCTCCATGTTTTGCTCTGCCGCATTGATGCTGGGGATGAAATATCCTGCTCACTCGCATTATTAATGGCAGCAGTTTCTGTAAGGATCCAGGCGCAGAAACCAACCGCATGTACATGGTCTTAGGGGTATCGCGCCATCAGTCTGCGGTTCCTCAGTACCCATTAGCAGTCACAGACAGGACTGTAGAGAATACCATCGGTTCCTCTTTGGTAATACGAAGCACAGAAAATGGAGGAGACACGTGACAGCAGAGATTAAGAGCTCCATGCATACTGCCCCTTTAAAAAGCACCTGGCCAAATGAACATTGCCAATACTGGCTCTGTCCTCATACATATTATTCAGAAACCGTCCCAACACAATATATGGCAGTGTAGGTCTCAAAAATATGAGAATACAGAAATGGATCCCTGTACGGCCCTTAGAAGGAACCCCTATGTCAAGAAATCCCACGCTAGATGTATATTGCTAATGAAGTGTGATGTGCGCTGGGGGCAGACATCATGGGGGTGAGGGCATCCATCCTTCCTTTCTCCATGTTGGGCGCCACTCTGTTCTTAACCTACATGTTATATCGCAGCGTGTGCCACTGACAAGGAAGGGATGACGGCCCAGGCGAAGAGTAACCGAGATGGCCATTACAAATCCGCTACCTCCAAGTACATGGATGAGAAAATCATATTCTGAATATTCTGCAGATCACACAAAAAAAAAAACCTATGATATAGATAATAGTCATGGGAGCGAAGATACCCTTATAGGAATAATTGTAGTGTTATAAGGAAACGGACTAGTCAATGTGACCGGGCGCATCGGTGGGGAAAGTACAGGAGAATGAGCGCCAGTCACAGGCAGCTCTGTTCTTCTGCCCAATGTTCACATGTGAAACTTTCTAGAGTTTTCCTGAAAAAAAATGCACTAGGTACAAAAAGAAAGGCAGCGAAAACGCAAGTCACTATAGAAAGTCTGATTATGGACACTTTTTTTTTGAGTGATTAATGAGCCAGTCAATTTCAGGATTCAGATTACAGATATTTTTTGGAGGGTCTATACACTCAACATTGTTATAAAGGAGAAAATAAAATTACGGTGCATTACGTGCGACTCAAAGGGGACATGACCCTGGATTCATACTGGCCACACCAGGGCCAGCAGGAACCGGAGCCTGGCGTCAGTAGGGCGCAGGTCCGGCCAGGAGCAGCGAGGAGTCCGGAGCGTCAGCTCCTCGCTCTGATCCTGGTGACTCACAAGTGTCCCGTATGTGTATATAAGGAAAGACTTGTCCACCCCCCCAGTGTGTCACAGCATTGGCCACATCTCACTTCTCCCAGCCGTCTCTTTAAACTCCATATTATATAGCATTTCAGAGAAATCATTCCTGGCTGCGATTTTGCATCCAGGTGCAGATTTTTGTGCTCCTAGTTCGGTCACTATGGAGAAGTGCCAGGTTCCCTTTAAAGCACAAGGCTCGTAGGCCAAAAAGACCTCACAATGAATAATTTAAGTTGTGTTTCAACAATCTCTCTTGGAAAATAGGCAGCAGATCAAAGTCCATGGAGAGATTGAAAAAAAAAAAAAAAAAAAAAACAGACATGGTTGCCATCTGAGTACTGTCTCCATTTTTTTACTGCTTAAAAGGGTCTCCCAAAACCCAAATTAAAATCATATAGTCGAATAGGTGATTGAGCATTTATAAAGAACATTCCTGTAGTAAAGATTTCATTATTTATTTAAAAATGTTATTTCATAAGCAAACGGGGGCTCAGTGGCACAACTGTGCCGTCATGGCCAATGGGTTAGGACACCGTTCTGCCCCCTCAATCAGCATCCCCGATACGTCCCATTAGGGCGCATAAATCGGACGGAGATAGGAACGCAGTGCTCGGACAGGCCGGCGGCTCTCCCTACCCAAGCGTGACAGCTTCAGGCATTTCTCTGCAGAAGTCACATGAGTCGGAAGAGCCGCCGGCCAGTCCGAGACCTGGGTTCCACTCTCGCTCCGATTTATACTGCTGTCTGATTGCGCCATTGACAGAGGTTCCTAAATTGAATACTTGCTCCGGCACCGACACTGCAGGAGCCCAGTGAGAGCACAAGCACAGTGTCAGTGTGGGAACGCTCTAGTCCCTCTGTTCTGGCCGCAGAGGCCACTCGCTGCACACAGGAGGACACAGTAAAGTGTGGCTGATGTCGATATGGACAGGGCAAGGAATTCAGTTAAGGCGGCACTCACTCTGCTCTGGGCAAGCTCTGGGAACTGTCAATCAAGCCAAGGGCAAGGGAGGAGAATACTAATTGAGGGGCAGAATGGTGCACTCACCCTTTGGGCACACCAAGGAGGCACTGTGGACCCCACATTTAAATATGCAATAAAACTGTTTTTCTTTTCTTTTAAAACTAAAAGTAGTTAAATCTCCACTACAGGTATATTTTTTAGGTCCACGTCCCCTACAGAACTTAAGTGATTTAATTTTAAAAACTCTGGAGCGACAGACTCTTTAATGGATCAGAAAAGGTTTGAATTTCTTGTCTTGCATATGAGAAAAACAAATGCCACAGTGATGGTAAGAGCTGACCCTGACCAAAAACTGATGAAAAAAAAATTGGATATGAAAATACAAAACAAAAACACATCACCACAGAAAAACTGATCTTCCTCCTCATATGCAAAAAAAAGAACAGAAGTCTGATTGAGGCCTCAGTCCATGCAATGTAGTGTATGGTTACCCCATCCCCCAACTAAATTACAGGTCATCTGACCAAAGCGACACACACATAGGCCCTGATAACTAATCTATGCAAAACTGCACAATACAGACGGCATACATTAGTAAATATATCTTAGATCTGATGAGGCTGGAATATGTACTGTGAAAATCCCGATACTGTACCCTTTATAAAAATGCTCATTTTATTATCAGACAGGGAAACATTCTAATCAGAATATACAGCCATGCTGACATGGATTTTCAGAGTGAGTACACAAGCCTCACCAGGTCTTACATCTATTTAATAAAGTATGCAATTGGAAAGTGACAAGATCGGCTTTAATATGTGGATGTATTGTACTGGCAGGTCCTTGCAAGTACCACGACAGACAATAATGCACACATTGTACTCAGATCTTAACGTTCTCTGTAGCACATTTGGACTCCACAAAAAAGACAAATATTGGTCCCTAGTAACATACAGCACGTTGCAAAAAGATATCAAAACACTGTAAAAAGCCTTCAGGAGCTGCCATGAGATGCATCTCCCCACAATCAGTGAGGGTTTTATAGCCGCCGCAGTAGAAAAACAACCACAGCGTCCTGAGAATCCAAATACTTCTGTTACAATACAAACATTCATTTTGTGAACATATAAAAGAAAAAAAAATTAATCTACAGCGTGCCTGTACTTCTTTCTGAGGCTGCAAATCTCTAAAAAAAAAAAAAAAAAAAAAAAAAAAAAAAGGATCATTTGGTTTTGAAATTTTTATATATTTTTCGTTCATTTTCCTTTTTTGTGTAAAACCAGTGGATTTTTTCCCCCCTTTTATCCTCAGGAATTGGATTCATCAGAAGGTAAAGTGGAGTCTGTAAAGGAAAAGGGGTCTCCTGGAGGTTGGTCGCCCGGATGGGCGCTGGCGCTTGTGGTGCTGTCCATAAACATGTTTGGGATGTCATTACCAAAGTAGATCTTACTGTTGGCAGCGATGGCTTGGTATTTTATAAGCTGCAGGTATTCAGGGGTTAATTTTAGCTGCAAGAGGAAGAAAAAAAGCAAAAGGTAACAGATGGCACAAAGAAAACTTGGGGAAATTCCAGGGCTCGTCACATCACCTTAAGTGGGTAAAATTGAAGGGGGCTTGTAAAAACAACCAACCATGCCATTTACTTATCGAACATCTACGTCGTTCTTAAGAATAATGGGATTTTTAGATTTTGTTTACTGCTCATTGCCTAGGTAACAGGCCAACGCTACAGTCTATCAGAGGTGGCTGGTCTCCTAGACAAGGGGTGCAGTGCTTACATACTGACGGTATTGAGCTTGTAAGCGCTGCTCTGAAGCGGGCCAGGGAATCTTTGGATTTATCCAGTCACAGGTCTCTTGCGCTACCCTGAAGCTGAAGACACACAGCTGCCTCTGCTTGCACTGTCGGGGGAGAGTGGTGGGGGTTGCACTATTCTGGCCAACGGCTCCACCATGCCAATCATTGGAAGTGCACTAGGCATAAGCAAGGCCGGGCAATGGTGCCCGGCTGAAGAATGAATATAGTGCTTGTCCTAAGATATCTAAAGGGTTATCCAGGACTTGTTTCTCTTCTTCTATGGGGCTAAGCAATTACCTGCCGATAAGCGACAACTACATGCCTGTAATGCTGTGTACCTATACCTCCTGGCTCAGAGCGGGCAAAGAACCGCTACTCACGGCCATTCTCCCACTTTTTGAGACGTCACATGGACAGAGGAATTCCTTCCCTTCTGCTGTCGACAGGGCGTCGCTGCAGTCAGGTTTATTAGGAGTCGGATGTCAATCAACGTGACGTCGGCAGTGATGCCCCATCGACAGAGCAGAGTGGAAGGAACTACACTGTCAACGTGAGGTCACAGGAGGTGGGAGAGTCACCGTCATGAGTGGGTCTGTGACCGCTCTGAGCTGGGAGATTGGCGCACAGTACAACAGTCAGGTGGTCAGCAATCACCTCCCAATAAGTGCTCAGCCTCCTAGTAGGGGAAAAAAAGGTTTAGATAACCCCTTTAAAGATGGCTCACCTCCGCTCCTGGCAGTCTGTTAGTAAGTATCCCCCATATAAACAGTTCTGAAGAACTGTAAGTTGTGATGTTCCTCTGTTATTGCTCATAGAACTTTAGGAATAAATTGACAAGTGGGTGTTACCATTTGGGGGGGGAGGGGGCCGTACACTGTCCAATCAGGGTTCACAGTGCCAGACAGTGTAGGCACACATAAGAGTGTCCTCCTCATACACTGGTAGGGTGCAGTTTGGAGAAATGAAAGGGTACACCCAAACAGTGTCCAGAATGGAGTCTAGAAAAAGAAATTTGCAATTTTACCTTATTGGAGTCTGCTAATTTCCTAGCGGTATAAAATTCGGCATCGGCCCTCGCCTTCTCTCTAGCCAAAAAGGCAGAATCTGCAGAACAAAAGCATTCAGAAAACAAATTTATTTTTGCTTATATTGCGCCATGGTATCTGGCAGTGCTTCACGGACACTATGTAAATTCCCTATCAGTGTGCCTGTGTACTGTGGGAGGAAACCGGAAAGCCCAGAGGAAACCCACACAAACACGGGGAGACATACAAACTCCTTGCAGATGCTGCTCTACGTCAGATTTGCAAGCAGTATCCCAGCGCAGCAAAGCGACAGTGCTAACCACTGAGCCACCATGTTGTGCTTATTTTGTACCACAGACTGAAAAGCTTTACAAGGGACTGGCTTATTTCAAGGAACAGTTTCAGTAACTTGTTACAGTCGTTACTGTGACGCGTGTTTCTGGCAAACCTTGTATTCAGTCATTCATACAGAAAAGCATAGTCACGTGGTGCATGTAGGATACCCACCCGTACAATGACAGCTAGTTGTCTGTGTTATAAGTAAGTATTCAGTAAAAACCGTGGTCGCCAAAAGTTGTCAATAGGGTTGAGGTCAGGGGAGGATGGTGGTCACACCATGGGTTTCTCTCATTTTATGCCCATAGCAGCAGGTTTTCTTTGCAGCATGAGATGGTGTATATTGATGCATGAAGAGGATTCTTACGGCTCTTCATTTTGTACCATGGAAGAAAGTGGTTTGTCAAAAACTTTATATACTTTGTTAAGATCATTTTCACACCTTACAGGACCCCAAGAGAGCCTACCAGCTCCCTACCCATGATTCCAGCGCAAAACATGGTTGATGCCGCAGCCTTGTTGTGACATGGTGGCCATCTACTTCTCCATCCATCTGGACTATCCAGAGTTGAATAGTGATCATCAGTAAACATTTCTGTTTTGAAATTAAATCTTCATACATGTCTGGACTGCAACCATTTCGGCTTGTGAGAACTGTTTAAGGGTGGCTGAGTAGTAGGTTTATACTAAAAGTATCTGGAGGGTCCTGAACCTTGAAGTTGATGGGACTCCAGAGGCACCAGCAGCTTCAAACACCTGTTTGCTGCTTTGTAATGGTATTTTAGCAGCTGCTCTCTTAATCCGATGAATTGGTCTGTCAGAAACCATCCTCATTATGCCTTTATCTGTGCCTCTATCAGCCACAAATCTCTTCACAGTACGAAGATCACGTATCAGTTTTCGTGAAATATCTTCATGTTTTCATACCTTTTCCAAGGCATTTTACCATTTGATGCTTTTTGGGAGCAGGATCCTTTTTCTTTCCCATATTGCTTGAAACCTGTAGAATGGCCTTCTTAAACAGTTTTAATTTAATTGGGCAAACTAATTATCACAGGTGTTTTAGATGGATTTCAGTGATCCAAAGTGACCTGACACACAATACCATCCATGAGGTTATGTGAAAAACAAAAAATGACATTTGTATGGCACCTAAATCCAATCTGCATAATTTGGTGGTGTTCACATCTAGACGACTCACAATGAAGTCTCTTGTACTCTGTTACACTGCAGTCTGTAGGCAGCCTCATCTCACAATAACCATGCTTGTAGGGGAGAATAAGCAGACCGCCTCAGGATGTTAATAGAAGGGGCGTCGGGATTAAACAATGTCATGGATCTAGTAAACAAGGCCCTGGACATGGACCATATTACAAGGCGACACCACATCTAACAATTACCTTCAATCTCAGAAATCTTCTTCTCCGTTTCCTTCTCCATAACCTTCTGTCCATATTTGATCTCCGCAACTTGGGCCACTTTTTCTGCCTCTGTTTAGCAAAGAGAAAAAAAAACAAAAACCCAAGATTAATGATGTGTGAACACGATGCAACCATTTCTAGGCAGATTACTACATAAGTACAGGTCATTATGGTAGGAAATAAAAGAATCCTGCGGTTGCTGGTTCCCTTTCCTTCTAGTAATTTGGATCATATCGTCATTACTGTAATAAGTGAATTGTTGCCACGTGAGTATGTATATATGGCTTGTCTGCTGGAGGCCATGTACCCCAGGAGTCTGTGATACATGCACATTTATATTGCATCATTCTCTAAAGGGTTTCCATTATTGTGTATAAATAAAATAAGAAAAAATAAAATACATTAAAAGACGGATTTTGGTAAGAACTTACCTGTAAAATCCTTTTCAGCGAAGGAAGGAAAGGAGACACACTAGTAATGACTAGTGGGTAGGCGGAGCCCAGATAGGATTGACACCTCAGATTAAAAAGTGTTGACCGGCCCCTCCAGCTCGGGCTCCTCCTACTCCTGCTTCTTCAGTCGTACAAAAGCTTAGGAAAGAGCAAATATCACCAGCGGAGCAACATAACCCCTTCTGAAGGGCTTCAGAGAAAAAACAAGAATACAGGTTATGCATGCATGTAGGCAAAAAACCACACAGTTCCAGGTACTACTCACTGGACCTGACCACCGCGATGAGCTGGCAATGCTGGAAAGGAGCCGTAGCGCGTCAACCTCAGTCCAGATAATCGCTATCAGAAGAGGGTCACGCCGCATCTGAAAACACATCAACACACTTCTGCCATGGACGGGTGCTGTGTCTCCTTTCCTTCCTTCGCTGAAAAGGATTTTACAGGTAAGTTCTTACCAGAATCCGTCTTTCAGCAGCAGAATGGAAGGAAAGGAGACACACTAGTAATGACTAGTGGGACGTCCCAAAGCATCCAAAAATTAAGGGTGGGAATATAACCAAGAAAAAACAGGCAGAATCCCAACAACCTTGGTAAATGCGCAACAGGCGCCAAATACAAGTTAACTAGAACTTTACACTACAGCCGCCTGTAGGACCCTGCGTCCTAAGGCCGCATCAGCGGAAGCACTGACGTCCACCTTATAAAACTTTGTAAACGTGTGGACGGAGCGCCAAGTCGCCGCTCGGCAGAGCTGAGCTGCCGAAGCCCCTTGATGAAAGGCCCACGATGAGGCCACAGCCCTCGTGGAATGAGCACGAATCTTAATCGGGCAAGGTTCGCCTTTAAGTCGATAAGCCTCCAAAATGGCTGACCAAATCCAACGAGCTATAGAGTCCTTGGAAGCTCGTTGACCACGTCGACGACCTGCTGGAATCACAAACAAGGAGTCTGACTTCCTAAAACCTTGAGTAACAGACAAATAGAACTTCAAGGCCCGCACTAAATCCAATGTGTGCAAAACCCGTTCCTTCGCATTCCTCGGGCCCGGGCAAAGTGAAGGCAAAACAATATCCTGGTTAACATGGAATTGCGACACTACCTTAGGTAGAAAGTCGCCCCGTGTGCGAAGCACTACTCGATCCGGGTAAAATTCCAGGAAAGGAGGCGAGCAAGAAAGAGCCGCCAACTCAGAAACCCTTCTCAAAGAAGTGACTGCGACTAGGAAGGCAACCTTCCATGAAAGCAAAGAAAGGTTAGCAGAATCCATTGGCTCAAAAGGCCCATGCTGAAGAGCCTCCAGGACAAGGTTGAGCCGCCAAGGAGACACAGGTGCCTTACGCGGCGGAAACTGACGGGTTACCCCGCGAAAAAAGGAGCGCACGTCCCTACGCGAGGCGATAACTTTCCGGAACAACAGGGACAGGGCAGAAACCTGACCCCTCAGGGTGCTAACTGCCAAACCCTTGTCCAGCCCGTACTGTAGAAAAGCCAACAGATTGGGAATGGAAAAAATCCTCGAGTTCCTTGAAGAACCCAAACACCACGAGAAGAAGGCTTCCCAGGTCTTGTGGTAAATTCTAGTAGTAGCCGGACCTCTGGCAGCTCGCAGAGTGGCAATGACTTCGGCTGAAAAACCTCTACGGGTCAGTATTTCGGTCTCAAGAGCCACGCCGTCAAACGCAGAGACTTCAGGTCCGGATGACGGACAGGACCCTGGGTTAACAGGTCCGGGCGAAGAGGAAGTGGAAATGGCGGTGCTGCTAAAAGCGACACCAGTGTCGAGAACCACGTCCTCCTTGGCCAATCTGGGGCTATCAACATAGTCGGGATTCTCTCCAGTCTGATCTGACGCAGCACCAGAGGAAGTAAAGATATCGGTGGAAACACATAGATTAGCTCGAATCGGTCCCACGGGGCCACCAGAGCATCCACCGCCACAGCCTTCGGGTCCTTGTACCTGGACATGAAGGTCGGCAACTTGGCATTGGACCTGGATGCCATCAAATCCACTTGGGGAACTCCCCAAAGGGAGCACAGCAGTGCAAAGATCTCCGGATGAAGACTCCATTCTCCGGGATCCATCTTCTCTCGACTGAGGAAGTCCGCCGTAGTATTCTGAACTCCTGGAATGTGAACCGCAGAGATGGTTGGTACTCTGTCCTCGGCCCAACTCAGGATCCGAGACACTTCCACCATGAGCCTGGAACTCCTCGTCCCGCCTTGGTGGTTGATATACGCGACCGCCGTTGCGTTGTCTGTCTGCACTCGGACTGGTAGACCGCTCAAAGGGACCGTCCAGTGTTGGAGGCAAAGGAAAATTGCCCTCAATTCCAAGATGTTGATCGGTAGAACAGACTCTTCCGATGACCATACTCCCTGAACCCAGAGATCGTTCCAGACACCCCCCCAGCCCGTCAGGCTGGCATCGGTGGTTATGACCGACCACCTCGGAGGAAGGAAAGACTTCCCCAGTGATAACGTTCCTGGACGTGACCACCAACTTAGGGACTCTCGCACCCTGCGAGAGATGAGGATACTGCGATCCAGTGCAATCTGCGATCGATCCCAATGACTCAGAATGAGCCTTTGGAGGGCTCTGGAATGAAACTGGGCAAACGGAAGCGCTTCCATGGAAGCCACCATCAGACCTAAAAGGCGCATACACTTCCGAAGGGACATTGCTGTCAAAGACTTCATAGTCTGTACATGTCGAAGGAGACATGCCCGCTTGTCTGGAGGTAGGGACACCACTGCCCGTACCGTGTCGAAATGCATCCCCAAAAACAGGATTGACTGCGACGGTTCCAGAGACGACTTCTCCCAATTGACCAGCCACCCGAAGTCCTCCAGGAGCTGAAGGGATAGATTGCGAGCCGTCACGGCCTCCTCCTTTGAGGACGCCACAATCAAAAGGTCGTCCAGATAGGGAATAATCGTGACTCCCTGTCTTCGAAGAATTGCCATGAGAGGCGCTAGAATTTTTGTAAAAACTCTGGGCGCTGAAGCCAAGCCGAATGGCAGGGCCACAAATTGGTAATGGTCCTGACCTATGGCAAAACGAAGGAAGCGCTGGTGAGCCCTTCCGACGGGAACATGCAAATAAGCGTCGCGAATGTCGACGACACCAGAAAGTCGTTCTGCGACAGGGTTGCCACAACGGAGCGAAGTGACTCCATGCGGAATTTTTGGGTGTGGACATGCTGATTCAATCTTTTGAGATCCAGAATAGGACGAAATTTGTCCTCTTTTTTGGGGACCACAAAGAGATTTGAATAAAAACCTTTTCCCCGGTCCTCTGTCGGAACCGGTATTACTACACCCTTCTGCAGAAGGAATTCCACCTCTCGCAGCAGAGCGGCAAATAGCTCGGGCTCTGACGGAATGCGAGACTGGCAAAAACTGTCCGGGGGTCGAGAAGAAAACTCTATGAAATAGCCTGCCGACACAACTCGCGTTACCCAGGAATCCGGAACGCGGGAAATCCAATTCGCCTTGAATTGGAGCAGGCGACCCCCCACTCGAGAGCCCTCGAGTGAGGACCTGGCGTCAGTCTGCCTTGGCGGGCTTCTTGTCAGTTTCCCGCTTGTCTTGACGGAAACTTTGTTTCCAAGGGGTGCGGGATTTCTGAGAAGACTTCTTTCCCGAAAAAGAGGGACGACCCGATCCCCAAGAAGACTGACCGGATCGTCCCCTAGACCGAAAATACCGCCGACCATTACCGGTACTAGGTCTGCCAGATGTAGAAGCCATAGCCCTTCGCTGTGGTAAAGCCGCTTCTTTAGCCTTTGCCTTGGCAATCAGCTCTGTGAGATCAGATCCAAATAGCGGACCACCCTTGTAGGCTAAAGACAGTAAACCCTGCTTGGAAACCGCGTCCCCGGTCCACTGTCTAAGCCACAGTGCTCTTCTGACTGTGACCGCTGAAGATTGCGTCCTGGATAGTGTTGAGCATTCCGATACTGCAAATATCGGGTATCGGCTTGTGTATCGGAATTCCGATTCCGAGTTCCGATATTTTCGTCATATCGGATACCGGAATCGGAATGTCACTGTCACTGTCAGTGTCCGTCGGTCGGGTCTGTCAGGAGTCAGCGGCACTTACCCGGCAGAAGATCTCCGGCGGTCACGTCCTGGACTGCTTCATGGCCGCCATCCTCTTCTCCCTGGCGGTCACATGCAGTTTCTCGCGATAACTGCAGTGACTGCTGGGTAATCGCGGCCGTAAAGCAGTCCGATGACGTCACCGCCGGGGAAGCTGGTAATCAGCTGTGCTGCGTCGCGATGACAGGCTCTGCCTGTCATTCCGATGTAGCAGAGCTGGATCGTCGTGGGACAGTCGTTACTATGGACTGCGTCGGACAAGTGGTATACTGTTGGTTTGTTTTTTTTTATTTTTTTACAGGAGATCGATGGCGTCGCAGGAATGAGAGAGTAATAAAAGAAATGAAAACTGTGTTGTCTCTTTTATTTCATTAAAAGACTTTTTTCTTGCTGTGTCTTTTTTTTAAACATTTAAAAACTTTGGGATTAATAATGGATCGGTGTCTTATTGACGCCTCTCCATTATTAACCGGGCTTATTGTCACCGTGCAAGCAACGGTGACATTAACCCCATTATTACCCCGCTTGCCACCGCTACAGGGCAAGTGGGAAGAGCCGGGTAAAGTGCCACAATTGGCACATCTTTTGATGCGCCAAATGTGGGGCTGCTGTAGCCTGGTATTATCAGGCTGTTGAGGGCCAAAATCCATGGGCCTTGACAGTCTTTTAATACCAGGCCGCAGCAGTCTGCATTTTACTTGGCTGGTTAACAAAAATAGGGGGACCCCTACGCCGTTTTTTTTTTCGAGGGGATACCCTATTTTTGTTAACCAGCCAAGCTAAGCAGACTGCTGTGGCCTGGTATTATCAGGCTTGCAAGGTCCATGGATATTGGATCCTTACCAGCCTGAAAAACCAGGCCTCAGCGGTCTGCTTCATCTGGCTGGTTAACAAAAATAGGGGGGACCCCACGCCAATTTTTTTCGAGGGGATCCCCTATTTTTGTTAATCAGCCAAGATATGCAGACTGCTGTGGCCTGGTATTATCAGGCTAGCAAGGTCCATGGATCTTGGCTCCTTAACAGCCTGAAAATCCAGGCCTCAGCGGTCTGCTTCATCTGGCTGGTTAACAAAAATAGGGGGGACCCCACGCCAATTTTTTTCGAGGGGATCCCCTATTTTTGTTAATCAGCCAAGATATGCAGACTGCTGTGGCCTGGTATTATCAGGCTGGCAAGGTTCATGGATCTTGGCTCCTTAACAGCCTGAAAATCCAGGCCTCAGCGGTCTGCTTCATCTGGCTGGTTAACAAAAATAGGGGGGACCCCACGATATTTTTTTTTCGAAGGGAACCCTATTTTTGTTAATCAGTTCCCTCTGACGTCACTGATTGTGTCCCTGGCTGACCTGAAGTGAAAGTGGAAAGCAATCAATTAAGCTTTCCACTTAAGGGCCCGTCTCACATAGCGATATCGCTACCGAGATCGCTGCCGAGTCACTAGTTTTGTGACGCAGCAGCGAGCTCACCAGCGATATCGCTGTGTGTGACATTCAGCGACGATCAGCCCCCCTGCCGGGTATCGCTGATTGTCGCTGAAATGTCAGGAGACTCAGGACCTTTTTTTGATCGCTGGTTTCCCGCTGACAGGCACGCATCGCTGCGTGTGACAGGCGGGAGACCAGCGATCCGCTGGTAACCAAGGTACACAGCGGGTTTCCAGGCGCGGGGCTGTGCCTAGAAACCCGCTGTGTACCTTGGATACCAGCGCCCTGATGCAGGGAGCTGGTATCCAAGGTACACAGCGGGTTTCCAAGCGCTGCGCGGTGCCTGGAAACCCGCTGTGTACCTTGGTTACCAGCGGATCGCTGGTCTCCCGCCTGTCACACGCAGCGATGCGTGCCTGTCAGCGGGAAACCAGCGATCAAAAAAAGGTCCTGACATTTCAGCGACGATCAGCGATACCCGGCAGGGGGGCTGATCGTCGCTGAATGTCACACACAGCGATATCGCTGGTGAGCTCGCTGCTGCGTCACAAAACTAGTGACTCAGCAGCGATCACGGTAGCGATATCGCTATGTGAGACGGGCCCTTAAGCGATGTTACCCGCAGTGTCGCTGTCCCAGATCGCTGCCTGAGCTGCCTGTTTGGCAGCTCAGCAGCGATCATGTAGCGATACACCAGCGATCCTGACAAGTGCATATCGTTGTCGGGATCGCTGGTATATCGTTATGTGAGACCCAGCCTTTACTCTCCTGTCAGCCAGGAGAGGAACTCATTCATTTGGGGGTTTACTGTGAGGCTGCAGCATTAGCTGCGGTCCCTGCAGTAAACATTAACCCTTTCTGAAGGATTACACCGTGGGACCTGACTGTGCATGGGATAGGTAAGAATAATTTTGCTTTTTTATTTTATTTTTATTACAGGAAATGGTTTTTGCAGTAAAATAAAAGATGGTCAAAAACATGTGTCTTTATTTTATTAAAATGATTTTTAATTAAAGTGTGTGTGTTTTATTTTTATTTCATGCAATAGGATTAATAATTGATAGTTGTCTAATTGACAGCTCTCAATTATTAACCTGGCTTAAGGTCACCTTTCAATAGCAAGGTGGCTTTAACCCCATATTAACCCATTCGCCACCGCTACAGGGCAATGGGAATAGACGGGCAAAGTGCCAGAAAGGGCGAATCTAATTATAGATTTGTCTTTTCTGGGGTGTCTGGGGGCAGATGTTAGTAGCCAGGGGGGGGGGGGGGGGCAAAAATAATGGTCCCTCTCTGGGCTATTATTATCTGCCCCCACTCACTGGCTTTGTCTGTCTGGTTGCGAAAATAGGGCGGGAGCCCACACATTTTTTTTCAGCAATTTTACACCTCATATATATATATATATATATATATATATATATATATAATATATATATATATATATTTATATTATATATTTAGTTCATACACTTCTACATAGTATAATAGCCGCTAATTCAATTGCCGGCTTTTGTGAAAATGCAGAACCCGACATGAAATGACACTTGGTGTACATAGGGTTAACCATGTCCTTTGCCATCTGATTTGCACAAACAATTACATCAGTCTATGTGTGCAAAATTTCACACCTGTAGGGGTTAATTAAAGGTGTAAATTCGTAGCAAAAAAGTCCGGTTTTTTTACAACGAATTTACACCTTTAATTAACCCCTACAGGTGTGAAATTTTGCACACATAGACTGATGTAATTGTTTGTGCAAATCAGATAGCAAACGACATGAAAAGACATGGTTAACCCTATGTACACCAAGTGTCATTTCATGTCGGGTGCTTCTGTCTTTTCACAGAAGCCGGCTTTACCCGGCAATTGAATCAGAGGATATTTTACTATGTAGAAGTGTATAAACTATACATATATGTATATATATATATGTCACAATGACAATTAATATTAATATAAATATATATATATATAATAATATATATATTCTATGTGTGTATATTTAGTGTTTACAAGGAAAGAATGTTTTTTTTTTTAGTTACGATATTTTGTTCCCATAGACTTACATTGGATTTCCGGTACGTATCGGTATCGCCGATATTTTAATGGTATCGGCGATACCATTCCGATTCGATACTTTTGGATATCGGAAAGTATCGCTCAACTCTAGTCCTGGATAATAATGACGCAGCATCCAGACCTGCATCACAGCTATATCGGGCTGCAGTCTCCAATAAATCGAGAAGTCCATCTATCTCGGATAATGGAGATCTATTTTGCAATGCCTTCCGTAAACGGACCAACCAGGACAGGGAAGCCTTAGAAGCACACATGGATCCTAGTACTGCTCTGAATCCATGACCTGCAGCTTCATAGATGGATTTCGCCGCCATCTCCGTTTTTCTGTCCAGCGGCTCTTGCAGACTCGCTTTCCCTTTAACCGGAAGCAATGAGGATTTACTAAGCTGGGATAAAGGAACATCCACTTCAGGAGAAGGAATCCAATTATCCGTCAATTCCGTTGAACACGGATACAATGCTTCAAAGAACCGTGTCCCTTGAAAACGTTTATCTGGACACAGACGTTCCTTCTCCACTACCTATTAAGCTCTTCCAGAGCCGGTAATGTTGACCGCGACTTATGGTACTCCTGGTACATGCGGCCCGACTTACCAGGCCGTGTAGTTACCTCCTCCGGTAACTGTAACGCCTCTCTCATAGCTTCAATTAAAGCCTCTGTTCGGCTCACAAGAGAGAAAGAATGTCCCTGCCGATCCTCCTTATCCGAATCGGATAACTCCCCTTCTGAGTTTGAAGGAGAACCCTGTCCGCATTCCATATCAGATACCTCTGATTCGCTACGCGGAAAAGATGGCACCGGCCTGCGCCGCTTCCTGTCATGAGAGGATCTAGCTGACACCCACTGACCTAAAAGGTCAGACAAGCCATTAATTGACTGAGCGATGGCATCTAATTTGGTATCGCTGTAAATCGCAGCGCTTGATGCCGTCGAAGTCTGCGTATCAGATACTTGCGACTGATCCTGTAGCGGATCTGGCAGATGGTCCGCACCTTCCGGACCCTGAACCGACATGTCAGCAGTAAATGGCAGGTCAAAACCCTGTTAGTAACTGGAAACAGTGTCGTTACTAAGCAGACTGAGCAAGTATGCTGAAGGGTTAAAGCTCTTAAAGAAGAGTTACCCCAGCTATCTCTCAGTATATAAATAACCTCCTGCGTTCTGATCCCTACCGGGTAGAACCTGCGGCGGTTATTGCTGAAAGGGTTAACCCTTCATAGGGGTTAATGCCGCCAACTCCCCACAACTCCCTATATAAAATAAAAGGAGTGTGCGAGTCCCAGGTCTTTATAAGAGAACGCGGCTGCAGATAAACGCTATCTGTCACTTGGAAGACAGATAGGTTCTGCGCTGTGGGGTGATGATATTCACTCACCCAGCTGGCCTCGGTGAAAGTATACCTTAAACAGGAGGAGCGGAGCATGAGGAGCCCGGAGCCTTTGTAATGGCCGCCGCGCTGAGAGAAGCCGGAAGAAAAGGACAGTGAAGCTGCAGTCTCCTCAGAGCAATTCCTGTCACAAAAAGAGCGGGAAGCGTGAAGCCACGCCCCCCTCCGGCTTCAAAAAAGAGCGCGAACTCCTCGCTCTCTGCTCTCCTCAGTCCTGCAGGTATCTGCCTGCGGACATAAAATACAGTCACCAAACATGTCATCTAATACATGTACCAGCGGCTGCCGCAGCAGCCGCTGAGAGCACACACACATTCACATAAAAATGCGGTACTCACCAGCCGAGCGCCACAGGGACCCCCAGGGGTTTGTGGCGCTGTGCCCATCGCTTCCCCCCCCGGGCGGGGAACGCAGTGACCCCCGATGTGCGGTTTGCGTCCCCGCCAGGGAAGCAATCCTCATCCCCCAGGGCCGGCGTGAAACTGCAGGGACCACCATACAGGGTATTACAGATCGCCAAGGGAGAGGTGGGGGTCCAGCAGCGCTGAGACCCCTGAGACCTCTAGACCACTTCTGGTGATCCAAGTCTCTTGTCCGATAAAAATAATAAAGTTTTCTGAGGAGCTGCTTCCAGCAGCGACCATCCTCTGAACCTCAAATTTTAGACTGAAGAAGCAGGAGTAGGAGGAGCCCGAGCTGGAGGGGCCGGTCAACACTTTTTAATCTGAGGTGTCAATCCTATCTGGGCTCCGCCTACCCACTAGTCATTACTATTTGTGTCCTTTCCTTCCATTCTGCTGCTGAAATCTCGACCTGAGGAGCACAAGCAGAAGGGGAAAAAGTCATTCAGCAAAATGGAGAACAGTTTATAATCAGAGGAGGGCAAGTTAGTGAGAGCGCGACGTTCATGTGATCATAGAGAATGAGAAGAGCTGAGAAGAAGGAAGACAATAGGGTCACACGGAGTCTTGAGGAGGATTTTGTCATGACCCAGGACGGGGTTTGGTCTTTGTCCCGTCCTGGCCAGTCTGGGGTTAATGGTTTCAGCCTCTCTCTGGCAGAGGGCGGCTATTTAGTTGCCAATTGACCTAGGTCTGGTGTCAGTTATACTCCTGCCCTCGGCTGAGTTAGTTGACCTCCTGTGTGCCTGTGCCTTGTGCCTGATCTTGTTGCTTGTTTGGTTTTGACCCGGTCCGTCTCTTCGTTGTGAGCTTGTCTACTGTCTTGGTACTGTGTATTTGCCCGTTCTGGTTTTCTGATCCCTTGGCTACGTTCTGGTTATTCTCTGCCTGCTCCTCTTGTACTGCGTTACTCCCTCTGTTTATGACCTGGCTATCCTGACTTTCCGTTTGGTCTATGCCCCTTGGTAACTCTGTCCCGTAGTTACCCTTCTAGGAGTTTTCCTTCTGCTCATAGCTCTCTGGAGCTTAGGCCACGCCCATCAGCAGTCACGTGCTTAAGGTCCTCTGGCCTGAAACAATCTCTGTCTGTTACTGCCTTCTCTGAGAGACCTGTGGCCGGCGCCGCCCCTTGGCAGTCACGTGCTTCGGGTCCTGTTAGTCAGAAGCACGCATCTTCACCGCTGCTGCCCCGCTCCACAGGTATCTTTGAGTGCAGTCTGTATTATTCAGGACACGCGCACTGGCTCAGTGAGCAAGTGCAGTGCGGTGTTCGTGATATTATAACTGACCGCTTTTTTTTTTTTCCTGTGTGTGTTATGGATCCTATGTATGCCCTTTCTGAGCAGGTAAAGCACCTGACTCAGATGTCTCAGACACTGAATGAGGAACAGCGAGTTCTGGCTCAGTCTCAGCAGCTGATGGCTGACACCGTGCAGGGGGCTTTATCATCTGGTGCTCATGGGACAGGGGTTCAAGATGTTACATTAGTTTCCCCAGAGCCCCGGTTAAACTACCAGATACCTTTTCCGGAGATAGAAAGGAATTTAAAGTTTTCAAGGAGGGCTGTAAGCTTTTTTTTTCTTTAAGACCGCACTCTTCTGGGGATGAAAGTCAGAGGGTGGGGGTCATTATGTCTCTGTTAAGGGGAGCCCCCCAGGCTTGGGCTTTTTCCCTTCCTACCACTGCCCCTGAGAGAATGACTGTGGATGCATTTTTTGAGGCCCTGGGGCATATTTATGATGAGCCTGATCGAGTGCTTATGGCTGAGGACATGGTGATGAGTGTGAGTCAGGGGAAGCACTCAGCCGAGTGGTTTTGCTCAGAGTTCAGACGCTGGGCTGCTGAGGTCTGTTGGGATGATGCCGCCCTCCGGGGCTTGTTCCGTAGAGGCCTGTCTGAACGTCTGAAAGATGCCTTGGCACTCCACCCTCCGTCTGATTCTCTGGAGGACGCCATGACGCAGGCCGTCCGAATGAATCGCAGGCTGCGGGCGAGAGGTGTGATGCAGGCTGAGACACCACTTTTCTCCAGTGGAAGGGGAGCCAGTCCTGTATTGGAGTCCATGGAGATGGGAGCCATCGACCTCAAAGAGAAAGAAAGGAGAGGAGGCGTTTGGAAAAGCTGTGTTTTTACTGTGGTGATCCTGGACATTGGAAAAAGAACTGTCCCTCCTGCCCACCGACTAACAAGCGACTGAGTCTGGGTGATCATCGTGGAGGTCACTCAGACTCTCAGGTACCCTTTCCTTCATTTTCTAAGATACTGTTAAAGGTGGAACTTGGTGTGAAGAACTGCTTTTTCCTTACTTCAGCTTTTGTGGACTGTGGTTCATCCTTGAACCTGATTGACTCTAAGCTGGTGGCCAGATGTAGATTAGGGACAGTTAGGTTGGAGACTCCTATAAAAATAATGGCCATTGACTCTACACCTCTCACCAAGGACGGTGTCCATTTTGTCTCTGAAGAATTCACCCTCAGGGTGGGGGCCCTTCACCAGGAGCGTATGTCATGTTTTGTTTTGGATAACCTCTCTGCTGGCCTGGTGTTAGGGTTTCCCTGGTTGCAACGGCATAACCCGATTATTGACTGGGATTCCCGTGATATTGTTAAATGGGGATCTAATTGTTCTGAAAAATGTCTTGCTACTGTGTCTGTGTCGTCCGTTGGTCTGGAAGGTATTCCGGAGTACCTGAAGGACTATGCGGATGTTTTCTCTGAAAAAGAGGCTGAAGTTTTACCACCACACCGCCCATTTGATTGTGCCATTGACAGGTACTAAATTGCCCAAGGCCCGCTTGTATAACCTCTCGGGTCCCGAGCGGGCTGCTATGAAAGAATACATTTCCGAGAGCCTTCGTAAGGGACACATTCCTTCTTTCTGTTTCCCCCATGGCGGCGGGGTTCTTTTTCGTTAAGAAAAAAGACGGTGGTTTGCGCCCATGCCTCGATTTTCGAGAGTTAAATAAGATAACTGTGAGAAATACTTACCCCCTCCCCCTTATTCCTGATTTGTACAACCAGTTGTCTGGGGCTAAGTGGTTTTCGAAATTGGATCTGCGGGGGGCATATAACCTTATCCGGGTCCGGGAGGGGGATGAGTGGAAGACTGCTTTTCTCACTACTGAAGGGTTGTTTGAAAACTTGGTCATGCCTTTCGGTCTGACCAACGCACCAGCAGTCTTCCAAAATTTTATTAATCATGTGTTCTCTGACTTTATTGGGCGTTTTATGGTTGTGTATTTGGATGACATTCTTATCTACTCGCCTGATAAACAAACTCACAATGATCATCTTCGGGCAGTTCTCCAAAGGCTCCGGGAGAACTGTCTCTTTGCTAAGCTAGAGAAATGTTCATTCTTCGTTCAGGAACTGTCGTTTCTGGGGTTCATTGTGTCTGCTGAGGGGTATCGCATGGATCCTAATAAGGTGCAGGCCATTGTTGATTGGGTACAACCTCGTGATTTGAAGGCTCTGCAGCGTTTCTTAGGATTCGCAAATTACTATCGCAAGTTTATAAGGGGGTTCTCGCAGGTAGTTAAACCTCTCACAGATCTGACTCAAAAGGGGGCTGATGTCAAGAATTGGTCAGCCGCAGCGGTGGCGGCGTTTCAGTTCTTAAAAAAATATGTTTCATGTCTGCTCCGGTTCTTATTCAACCGGAGCCGTCTGAACCATTTATTGTTGAGGTGGACGCCTCGGAGGTGGGGGTGGGGGCAGTGTTGTCCCAGGGACCCGCCACTTTGACTAATTTGAGACCCTGTGCCTTTTTCTCTAAGAAATTCTCTCCTGCGGAGAGAAACTATGATGTTGGGAATCGAGAACTTCTGGCCGTGAAGTTGGCCTTTGAAGAATGGAGGCATTTTTTGGAGGGTGCTGTCCATTCTATTACCGTGGTTACGGACCACAAGAACCTAGCTTACATTGAGTCTGCTAAAAGGTTGACTCCTAGACAGGCAAGATGGTCGCTTTTTTTTCCCCGATTCCAGTTCTCCATCACTTTTCGGCCAGGATCCAAAAATGTCAGGGCTGATGCCTTGTCACGCAGTCTGGATCCGGTGTCTCCCCCGAACCTCCATCCTCCATTCTTCAGCCTGGGGTGGTGGTGGCAGTTGTTTCTGCTGGGTTGGAGCAGGAGATTCGGGAAGCTCAGTCTCTTGCCCCTCCAGCTAAGCCAGTGGATAAACTTTTTGTACCAGTTCAATTTCGTCTCAGGATCCTTCGGGAATTCCACGACTCAGTTCTGGGTGGACATCCTGGGATCTCGGCTACCCGGAGGGCCATCGCTAGGATATTCTGGTGGTCTTCTTTAGCCTCTGATGTTGGGGAATTTGTGTCTGCTTGTGGGGTATGTGCCCGTGCGAAACCCCCCCATAACCGGCCGGCCGGGGAACTGGTGCCACTGCCAATTCCTGATAGACCATGGACCCATTTGTCCATGGATTTTATCACTAACCTTCCTCCTTCCAAGGGTAACACCGTCATTTGGGTAGTGGTGGACAGGTTTAGTAAACAGGCACATTTTGTACCCTTGGCAGCTTTACCTAATGCGGAAACGTTGTCCAATTGTTTGTTGAGCATGTGGTGCGGTTGCATGGGGTACCCTTGAATGTGGTGTCAGATAGGGGGGTACAATTTGTTTCCAGATTTTGGAGGGCATTTTGTAAGAGGTTGGGTATTGGTCTGTCTTTTTCATCCGCTTATCATCCAGAGACTAATGGGCAGACTGAGCGGACTAATCAGTCTCTAGAGCAAATCCTGCGTTGCCTGACCTCAGCCCGACAGGATGATTGGTGTACTTCGTTACCTTTGGCTGAGTTTGCGTTTAACAACCGCATTAACCAGTCTACGGGCACATCTCCCTTTTTCTGCAATTATGGGTTTCATCCACATTTTGGGGAGTTCTCCCGTTTGGACTCTGGGTGTCCTGGGGCGGATGGGACAATCCAGCGGTTGGGGGAGTTATGGCAGGAGGTCCAAAGGAACATTACTAAGGCTCAGTCTAAATATAAGTTTTTTGCTGACAAAAAGAGGTCTGTGGGGCCGGTGTTCCAGGTTGGGGATAAGGTATGGTTATCTACTAGGAATATAAGGCTCAAGGTCCCCTCTGCGAAACTTGGACCTAAATTTATTGGTCCTTATGAAATTACGGAAGCAGTTAACCTGGTGGCATTTCGGTTGCGTCTCCCTCCGTCTCTACGGATTCCCAACGTTTTCCATAGGGCCCTTTTGAAACCTGTGGGGTCCTGTAGGGAAGGACCGTTGTCTTCCCCACCACCGGTTTTGGTAGACGGCAGTCTGAGTACGAGGTGGAACGAATTCTTGACTCCAGGTTTGTCCGTCGTGCTCTTCAGTATCTTATACATTGGAAAGGCTACGGTCCAGAGGACCGGTCGTGGGTTCCTGCCCGATCTGTTCATGCGGATCAGTTGGTCCGGGCCTTTCATGCCAGGTGTCCTGAGAAACCCGGGGGTCCGGTGGCCCCCCGTTGAGAGGGGGTACTGTCATGACCCAGGACGGGGTTTGGTCTTTGTCCCGTCCTGGCCAGTCTGGGGTTAATGGTTTCAGCCTCTCTCTGGCAGAGGGCGGCTATTTAGTTGCCAATTGACCTAGGTCTGGTGTCAGTTATACTCCTGCCCTCGGCTGAGTTAGTTGACCTCCTGTGTGCCTGTGCCTTGTGCCTGATCTTGTTGCTTGTTTGGTTTTGACCCGGTCCGTCTCTTCGTTGTGAGCTTGTCTACTGTCTTGGTACTGTGTATTTGCCCGTTCTGGTTTTCTGATCCCTTGGCTACATTCTGGTTATTCTCTGCCTGCTCCTCTTGTACTGCGTTGCTCCCTCTGTGTATGACCTGGCTATCCTGACTTTCCGTTTTGTCTATGCCCCTTGGTAACTCTGTCCCGTAGTTACCCTTCTACATAGTAACATAGTTATTAAGGTTGAAGGAAGACTTTAAGTCCATCAAGTTCAACCCATATCCTATCCTAACCTGCCCTAACATGTTGATCCAGAGGAAGGCAAAAAAAACCCAAGTGGCAAACAGTAAGCTTCACATTGGGGAAAAAAATTCCTTCCCGACTCCACATACGGCAATCAGACTAGCTCCCTGGATCAACGCTGTATCTAGGAAACTAGTGAATATAGCCTGTAATATTTTACTTTTCAAGAAAGGCATCCAGTCCCTTCTTAAATTTTAGTAAGGAATCTAGGAGTTTTCCTTCTGCTCATAGCTCTCTGGAGCTTAGGCCACGCCCATCAGCAGTCACGTGCTTAAGGTCCTCTGGCCTGAAACAATCTCTGTCTGTTACTGCCTTCTCTGAGAGACCTGTGGCCGGCGCCGCCCCTTGGCAGTCATGTGCTTCGGGTCCTGTTAGTCAGAAGCACGCATCTTCACCGCTGCTGCCCCGCTCCACAGGTATCTTTGAGTGCAGTCTGTATTATTCAGGACACGCGCACTGGCTCAGTGAGCAAGTGCAGTGCGGTGTTCGTGATAGATTCTAAGATCGGATCCGCTACAAAGCCCTCCAAGTAGTCGGCTTGTCCGATTCACGTCAATGTAAAATTCAACTTTGCTATTAATATGGAGAACATCCTGAGAGCTTCATTCCAATGAGGTTATGAAAACCTCATGAAAGAAAAAGTCAACAGGCTGTAAAAAAACATCCCCTCAAAAAAAATTATTATTATTCTTTTTTTTTTAATGAAGAATCCACCTCAATTACACCCTTCTTCCGTGGGCCAATAGGCCCCAAATAGTGATATCAAATTATGTAGCAATTAGCCATGTGGGTGGGCACAGTTTTGGCCACCCTGACCTACTGCCCTCACCCTGAGGCCAAGCTCACACCAGAGCTGAAAAAATGGTCAGTTTTAGCAAAAAAAACTGGGACAATTTTTTTTTTTTTCACTTGTCATCCATGTGCAAGACGTATAAAATCTGTTTTTTTACAGCAGTCATTAATCATTTATAAGACCAGTTACAGTTTCAGATGTTAATAAACTGCAATGTATCTGTAAAGATCGGATGTTATCCATATGGCTCCGTACGGCATCGGATCCTTCTTTTTGTGCACCTGTAGACTTGAATGGGCGCGTCTCATCCGACACATGGGAAAACCTTGTGCACGCTGCCATTTTTTTTTTTAATACGCAGAAAAACTCCACTCATCTGCACCGCCCAACTGAATAACATTGGTCTGAGTGCTGTCTGTTTCATGGACAACACTCCAACCGAACCATACAGTCGTGTGAACTCGACCTAAGAATTAAAAACGCTAATACTGATGTAAAATATTGGCCAAATACTGAATGTGTGAACGTGGTCTAATAGAAGGAAAACTGAAAGATTTTTAATTAAACCCAAAATGAAAATGTTTTTTTTCCAGCTAAAAAATACATATAAAGTGTCAAACAGAAGAAAACCCCAGCAACTTTTGGTTTTATCCCAAGCACCCAGAATAGGACTGCAGTCTATGCGTCCATGGGATTTAGGGGCCTACCAATCAGGGCCTTTTTCCTCTCCGTTTCAGCCTCCTTCTCCACCACCTTCTGCTTCTGTGCAGCAATGAGGAGCTTGGTTTTTTCACTTTCCCTAGAAAAGGAGAGACATTTACAACCCACGGATATGAAAGCCCTTCATTGCCAACGTCCCCCAGCTTCATACTTGGACGTCACATGCACTTTTGCACATATTCTTGAATTTTTAATACACTGCCTGATCCCCACATTGCGCTCTATGCTGTCCTACGGTCGCTACAATACCTGCTGTCCATGACAGGCATTCGTACAGGTAATAACTTGGCATGTGGGTAATGTAGCCAGCACTTACATGAGCTCATAGTTCCTGCGTATAGTTTCAGGGATATTTGGCTTTGTGACTCGGACAGCCTGGACAGAGAGGAGACAAAAGCAGAAGATCAATAGTCAGATCCATTATGAATCAGGCCCTGTCGTATGACCAAGTAAATGGACTTCCTACATTGGTCAGGTCAGGATGGCTTGTGACGTGGATTACGTATCCGTATGCCCTGTGCCGTTTAGTCTACCAAGCAGTCACAAGGTGTGGTGTGGAAAGAAAGTCACTTCTAGACTAGTCAGCGGCCACAACATACATGCAGACTTAACTAAGAAGGCCTGTTTTTAAAGAAGCACTCCTTCCCTCCCATCAAAATTTTTACCCTCTTAATATATTGCAGTCATCATATTATACAGCACTGTGTACTTACAATTGCTCATTTTGCCTTTCTACCCAGCTAATTCTTCTCTTCTCCATTATGTCTAAGATATCGTGATTAAAAACGGACTAGCTGAATCCTTCCAAGCTCTATATAGAAACAGGAGGTCAATTTTTCCTATATGAGTCACTGCAAAAGTCCCTGGCGAAGTGAGAAGCAGAGTGGCTGTGTCAGGAGATGAAGAGGGGAAGGATAAGTGTAGGGACAAGAGACATCCTGTTTCTACATAGAGCAGAGAAAAGAGAAAAATTAGCTGGGTAGAAAGGCAAAATGAGCAATTGTAAGTACACAGTGCTGTATAATATGATGACTGCAATATATTAACAGGATGAAGCCTTTGATGGGAGGAGGGGGGCTTCTTTAAGTGAAAATGTTGGCCAAAACTGAAACTTCACTTTAAAAGGGAAAAAAACGAACACCTGCTAATAAAAACCCCACTATAAATAATTTGGACTGTAGCTATATAGGTTATATCGTCCCTCAACCATGGAGTGCCACTGTTATAGGGCATGTTGTATCTGGCACGGCTGTCATGGTCGTGATGTCCTCTTCTGATCCCATCCAGATATTTAGGTTGTTAGAGATAATTTCTAGCCATGATGTCTAATCTGCTACCATAATGTAATGTGGAGGTGACAATGGGTGCGATCGGGCCTGAGAGAAAGTAGGGCAAGAAAGCCAGCAGCAGTTATCCAGGATGGATCCCTTATATTCAGAAGACAGGGCCATAACCTCGGGGATGGACTGTGGAGATGGAGAAACACAGCAAATGTGTACAAGGGTGAAGGCGGTATTGGATTGGTGAAGTGGAGTTTTTGTGGCATTCGCAACCTTTTAAAACATACAGGATATGTAGTATTCCAAGTCTGGTTCAGTAAAAATCCAGGGGCAATAAAGAGGTTTTCCGGCATCTGTAAAAATCTGGCTAAAAGCAGGAACGAGTTACAGGGTATGTCTGATGAAAAAGAGCCACATGATAGGTGATAATTTGTTGATTGCTGGGGGGCTGAGTGATGGGACCCGAAATGATCATCAGAACAGGGAACTTTTACCCCCATTTGTAGGGGAAGTCCGTGCACATGCTCAACACTACAGGGCTGCAGAGTTTATTACAGCAGTCTCAGAGAAGGAGTGGAGCGGTGCTCAGACTTCCCAGCCACTCCATTTCAATCCAGAGATAAAAATTAGTCCATCCGCCCATCTGTGCGGATCCCCATAGTCAGACCCCCACCGATCACTAAGCTTTCACCTCTTCTGTGAATAGCTGATAACGTAATTTCACTGGACAGCCCTTTTGAATAAAAACAAAAAAAAGGTAAAAAAAAATCCCACATACTCCTTAATAACCATTGTTTCGGTGGTCCCCCCTGGTTTTACTTATTCTGCAGTGATCGTGTGCAGTTCATGAGTAATGTGACCACTGCAGCCAATCACATGCTATTTGTTAGCATCATCACACGACTTGGTACTGAACATGACCGCTGCAAAAAGCAAGTAAAACCAGTAGGGACCACTGGAGAAATTTAGGAACCCATTAACCCATTTTTTTTGCTCTTGGTTAAAGTTTTACAAATCTTGAAAAGTCTTGGGCAGAATTAAAGCCGCAGCTATATATATTGTGGTTGTGAGAAACTTTTCACCAGGCTTCATACACACAAAGTTTCCTTATATAATAGAACCAGAGTGGCATAAAACACACAGCTTTCACATGGTTCATATGGAATAATTGCAGAAGCCTCATCGGACAGTCACACCAACAATTCCTGATTGTTCTCCATTTACAGAGCTCTTTATGGGCTCCAGTCTGCCGATCAGAAAACCTGGGACTTTTCCATGTGGTGACATTACACTGATGACCTATATATCAGCACAGAGACACTGAAGCTAGGCCATCTTCCTAGAAAACACCAGAGCGGGATAAGCCCTGCAGATCTGTTCTCACAAGTCCCTAGCTGACCATACCTGGATAATTAACCCTGGAGCCATCTCATTGAGGTCCTGCTGTAGCGCCAGCTTGAGGTTCTCATCTATCTGATCTGTGGAGAGGATGCAATAAAACAGGTCAGAAAGAAATCATACTTCCCTCATTGATCAAGATGCTCATTCCTCATTTGTGCAGCAGTACATATCATTAAAGGGAACCGGCCATCCGTTTCCATTAGCGGCATGAATCAGTGTCTGGTTGCGATATTGCAGCCAGGAATATCTTAATAAACACCCTAACGTTTCAGAGGAAATATACTTTAAAGACCCCAGCGCTGCGGCAGGTGATTGACAGGTCTCTTGCTGCACTGGGACGATCTTTAAACTTTATTTTCTTCTGAGCTTTATATAAAAGATATACACAGGTACAATTGTTCAGACAGGCTCCGATTCATGCTGCCTGCGGATCAAGTAGCATGGATCCGGTGATAGGTTCCCTTTAAATCTATAGTTAAAAGCTGCAGCTTTATTTTCATGCCACCCATAGACTATAAATATCAAAAAACTGACTGGCACATCCAAGCTAATGTGAATAAGTGCTAACTTAGAAAGAAGCAGCTACCTCCATGTATAATATACAAATGTTGCACTCTATTGTGCTAAAGCATGTCAATGTGAAATATATGAAATATAAATAGCTATACGGCTTCTGAATACTAGAAAAAAAAATTACGCTTTGCACATAATTTGGCCAAGTTATGTCTGCCCACCAACCAACGACAAGGTGGTCTCAGAAAAAACTGATGGGTCCCTATCCAATGTGAATACCTCTCTTAGGCTGATGGCTGAATTCCTGGGTGAATGTGGACACCTCTCTCAGCACGCCTTAGGAGCACCTATTCACACTAGCTTGGATGTGCCAGTCAGTCTTTTATTATTTCTATGTTAGCTCTCTGACCGAGCACTCCGTCCTTCACCACGTGGTGATTTTAATTACAGCATGTTCCTATCCAGCTGTAAATGCAGGCATTACTGAGAGAGGTGTCCACATTCACCTAGGAATTCAGACATCAGCCTAAGAGAGGTATTCACATTGGATAGGGACCTATCAGTTTTTTCTGAGACCACCTTGACATTGGTTTATGGGCAGACATAATTTGGCCAAATTGTGTGCAAAGCGTCTCATTTTTTTCTAGTATTCAGAAGCCATATTGTCATTCATATATTTCACATTCACATGTTTTTGCACGATAGAGTGCAAGTTTTTTGTATATTACCCATAGACTATAAACATCCAAGTCTTGTACTCTGCAGTGACGTTCAGGTATACGATATCATACAGCTGCAGGAGCCGGCTGCCAGACACAGCAGGACTCCCCATAGAGAAGGCAAACAGGATTTGATATCGTCTATGCTTTCCCAATCGCTGTGTACACAGCTTGGTGTTTACACTATAGAAAGCACTGACAGTGCTTCCTTCTCCGGACCCAGCGATTATGTGATCACCAGCTGCCAGGAGGGAGCAGGAGCTACTGGGTCCCAAGAGATCCAGTCAGCTCTGCTATTGTCACGCTGTCTCTGCGTACAGGAGGTCAGGGGCCTAAGCTGACCCTAAGCTGGGGCCCTGACTAATCCCTCTACCTGGAGGTACTGTTAAAGGTACAGAGGTCCAGGCTGCCAGCGTAACCCCTACCTCCTGAGGATCCCTGAACCTCAGTAATCTAGTCCTGAGAAGGACCCCGATCACAACAACAAGGGACAGGATAATATAAGCCAACACACAGTACTAGACGAACGAGACAGTACAAGGGGAAAACCAAAAACCACCTTGCATACAGAAACTCACACCACAACAACAGAGGGAACACCAACGGGTAAGGAGATAAATGATAAAGCGAGGAAGGGAAAAAAAACCCACACCAAGTACACTTCACTCCAAACTCCAAAATACCACGAGCCGCTCTGTTTGTCTGCAAGGAATGCTTTCACCGACAACTTCCCTAACAGACCAGCAGGTATTTGAAGGAGTCCCACTACTGCAGCATTGACTGCAGCTGGGCGAGGCTGGGCCTCATCTAGCACAGAGAGAGAGAATTAACTCCCTCACTGCCGAAAAACACAAAGCGCCAAAAACTCAGCTGCGAGAAGTCAGGCTGTGTAATCGTGACGATCTTCGTGGCGACACACCCGTGACAGTACCCCCCCTTCTACGAGGGGGCTCCTTACCCTCAGGGCCAGGTTTATCCGGGTGAGTCGTGTGGAAGGCCCGAATTAATCGGTCTGCGTTAATATCCGACGCAGGAACCCACATCCTCTCCTCAGGACCATACCCCTTCCAATGAACCAGGTACTGAAGGGACCGGCGATTAAAGCGTGAATCGATGACTTTCGATACCTGAAACTCCAAGTTACCATTGACCACCACTGGAGGAGGAGGTAAAGGTGACGGTATCACCGGCGCCACATACCTCTTAAGCAACGATCTCCGGAACACGTTGTGAATTTTAAACGTAGGAGGGAGGTCAAGACGGAATGCCACCGGATTAATTATAGAACTGATCCTGTACGGCCCGATGAACCTGGGACCCAGTTTCCAGGAGGGAACCTTAAGTTTTATATTCTTGGTAGACAACCATACCCGATCGTTCACACTTAGGTCCGGACCAGACACTCTCCTCCTATCAGCCATACGTTTGTATCGGTTCCCCACAGTATTCAGATTATTCAGCACCCCTCTCCATACTGAAGCGAGTGATGACGAAAATCGTTCCTCCTCAGGAACCCCTGAAGAGCCCCCCTACTGAAAGTACAAAACTGGGGTGAAAACCATGTGCCCCAAAAAACGGGGACTTACCAGTGGACTCGCTCCGCCTATTATTAAGAGCAAACTCTGCCAGAGGAAAGAAAGAAGCCCAGTCCTCCTGGTTCTCTGACACAAAACACCAGAGATATGTCTCCAAGCTCTGGTTCAGACGTTCCGTCTGACCATTGGTCTGAGGATGAAAACGATAAATGCATCCCCCGCCGTGTACAAAATGCCTTCCAGAATTTGGACACAAACTGAGACCCCCGATCAGACACCACATCGGAGGGTACCCCGTGAAGCCTCACAATCTCCCCAATGAACACCTGCGCAAGAGTTTTAGCATTAGGAAGAGCAGGAAGAGCGATAAAATGTGCCATCTTGCTGAACCTGTCCACTACAACGAGTATGACCGTTTTACCCGAAGACGGCGGGAGGTCCGTAATAAAGTCCATAGACAGATGAGTCCAAGGACGCTCCGGGATCTTCAAAGGTAAGAGGCCCCAGACGGACGGGTATGTGGGGTCTTAGAGCGCGCACAAACCCCACAGGACGCGACAAAAGTTACCACCTCCCTATGTAAGTTAGGCCACCAAAACCGACGCGAGAGGAGATCCACAGTTGCTTTACTCCCTGGGTGTCCTGCCAAAGCGGAGTTATGGTGTGCCTCGATCACCTTTTGTCGCAACTGATCTGGAACAAACAAACAGTCTCCCTGGAGGTCCAACAGGGGCGTCCCCCTGAGCCTCCAATACCTCCTCCTCAAGCTCAGAGCATACTGCCGACACCACCACCCCCTCCTGAAGGATAGGAACCGGGTCATCCGTATTCCCGGCCCCAGGTAAACTACGAGATAAGGCATCCGCCTTTACATTTTTTGACCCAGGACGATATGTGACGACAAAATTAAACCTGGTAAAAAACAACGACCACCTAGCTTGTCTGGGATTCAGACGTTTTGCGGACTCCAGATATAGCAGGTTCTTGTGATCGGTGATGACGGTGACCGGATGGACTGCCCCCTCCAAAAAATGGCGTCACTCCTCAAAAGCTAACTTAATGGCCAAGAGTTCCCTATTGCCGACATCGTAATTCCTCTCAGCGGACGACAATTTTTTAGAGAAAAAGGCGCACGGATGCCACTTACCAGGGGACGAACCTTGTGACAATACTGCTCCCACCCCTACCTCGGAAGCGTCTACCTCTACAATGAACGGCTGTGACGCATCAGGTTGAATGAGTATGGGTGCCGTGGCAAAACATTTTTTCAAGGAGGAGAATGCTTGACAAGCCTTGTCAGACCACCTAGAAAAATCAGTCCCCTTTTTTGTCATGTCTGTGAGAGGTTTAACCATGGACGAGAAATTATGAATGAATTTCCGGTAATAATTAGCAAACCCCAGGAAACGTTGTAGAGCCTTAAGATTCTCTGGCAGATCCCACTCAAGAACTGCCCGCACTTTCCCAGGGTCCATACGAAAACCGGACGCTGAAACCAGGAAGCCTAAAAACTGGAGTTCCTGTACGGCGAACACACACTTTTCCCATTTGGCATACAGTTTATTATCCCGCAAGATCTGTAACACCTACCTAACATGCTCCTGATGAGACACAAGATCTGGCGAGTAAATTAAGATATCATCCAGATATATGACAACAAACTGTCCCACCAGGCGGCGAAAAATGTCATTAACAAAGTGTTGGAACACCGCCGGAGCATTAGTCAGACCGAATGGCATGACAAGGTTCTCATAATGCCCCTCCGGAGTGTTAAACGCCGTCTTCCACTCATCCCCCTCCTTCATCCTAATCAGATTGTACGCCCCCATGAGATCCAACTTAGAGAGCCATTTGGCACCCACGATCTGATTGAAGAGATCGGGAATAAGTGGGAGCGGATACGGATCTCGGACCGTAATCCGATTAAGTTCACGGAAATCCAGGCAAGGGCGTAGGCCTCCATCTTTCTTCTTCACAAAGAAGAACCCCGCGGCCACCGGGGAAGATGAAGGTCTAATATGCCCCTTAGCCAGACTTACAGAAATATAATCCTTCATGGCCTGCCTCTCAGGACCAGATAGGTTATACAACCTAGATTTAGGTAACTTGGCCTCAGGGAGCAGTTTTACAGAACAGTCATACACGCGATGAGGAGGTAGTTCCTGATACCCTTTCTCCGAGAATACATCCTCAAAGTCCGCCAGAAATGGAGGTAAGACCCTAGGAGTGACCGCACCGATGACCGTATTCATGCAGTTTTTATTACAGAATTCACTCCATTGGCTTATCTCTCTGGATTGCCAATTAATAACTGGTTTATGCTTAGTTAACCAAGGAAGGCCCAACACTATAGGAGTGGGAAGACCCTCCAACACGTAACAAGACAACAGTTCTTTATGTATCGCCCCCACTTGAAGTTTTACGTTATGCACCGCTTGCAAAAAACTTCCCTGACCGAGAGGCCTGGCGTCGATCGAGAATATGGGGATGGGTTTAGCCAACACACTCAATCGCATACTTTGAACCCGGGCAAACCGAGCGTCCACCAGATTAGCCCCGGCCCCACTATCCAGAAGAACAGATATCCTCTCAGTTCTCGTACCCAACACCACCTCCGCCGGTACGAGAAACTGAGACGAACCTATGGACGAAATACCTACTCCCAGATTGCCGTCCACCACACAACCTGGGATCAACAGTTTTCCGACGACTCTTCACTCTGCAAAGGACGGGATGGACACCCCCCAATAGAATGTCCCATTCTCCCGCAGAAGAAACACCTTCCTGTCCTATGGCGCACCGCCGGTCCCCTCCCCCGAAATGATGTCCCTCCTAACTGCATAGGCTCCTCTGGACTGACCAGGGGAACCTCCATATAAGGGACCCTTGAAGAAGGTGGAGTCATCACAGGGGTCGGAGTTACCCCGCACCTCTCCCGAAGCCGTCTGTCAATGCGAATAGCAAGGGCCATAGCGGCTTCCAGTGACGCGGGAGGGTCATACTGTGCCAACACATCCTTTAATTTGTCAGATAAACCTTGACAAAACTGGCTCCTAAGAGCCGGGTCATTCCACTGGGTGTCCGTGGCCCACCTACGGAACTCCGAACAGAATTCCTCCGCCGGACGATCTCCCTGCTGGATCCTACGTAACTTAGATTCAGCAAGGGAGATCCGATCCGGGTCATCATATACGAGACCCAGAGCAACAAAAAACTTATCCACTGACTGGAGAGCCGGGGAGCCTGGGGGAAGAGAGAACGCCCATGATTGTGGGTCCCCTTGTAGGAGCGAGATGACAATTCCCACCCTTTGTTCTTCACTCCCCGATAACCGAGGCCGCAGCCGAAAGTACAATTTACATGCCTCCCGGAAAACAAAAAACTTGTCCCGCCCCCCAGTGAACCTGTCAGGGAGAGCTACTTTAGGTTCTGGTCCGGCTTGCTCCAGGGGATACAAAACCTTGGACTTAACGTCCGCCAGCTCCATGGACAAACTCTGCAACTGCCGAGCTAGACTGGCTACTGGATCCATGGTAGCTGGAGAGAATCTTTTGTCGGTCGGTGAAAATGTCACGCTGTCTCTGCGTACAGGAGGTCAGGGGCCTAAGCTGACCCTAAGCTGGGGCCCTGACTAATCCCTCTACCTGGAGGTACTGTTAAAGGTACAGAGGTCCAGGCCGCCAGCGTAACCCCTACCTCCTGAGGATCCCTGAACCTCAGTAATCTAGTCCTGAGAAGGACCCCGATCACAACAACAGGGGACAGGATAATATAAGCCAACACACAGTACTAGACGAACGAGACAGTACAAGGGGAAAACCAAAAACCACCTTGCATACAAAAACTCACACCACAACAACAGAGGGAACACCAACGGGTAAGGAGATAAATGATAAAGTGAGGAAGGGAAAAAACCACACCAAGTACACTTCACTCCAAAATACCACAAGCCGCTCTGTTTGTCTGCAAGGAATGCTTTCACCGACAACTTCCCTAACAGACCGGCAGGTATTTGAAGGAGTCCCACTACTGCAGCATTGACTGCAGCTGGGCGAGGCTGGGCCTCATCTAGCACAGAGAGAGAGAGAATTAACTCCCTCACTGCCGAAAAACACAAAGCACCAAAAACTCAGCTGCGAGAAGTCAGGCTGTGTAATCGTGACGATCTTCGTGGCGCCCACACCCGTGACAGCTATGCAGGCAACTGAAATTATCATGTACCTGCGGACAGTGTACCAGCCCCATTATAAGGGAAACCACATTGTCAATCCAAATTGTTGTTACTAGCCCTGAACCATAGAAAAATAAAATGATAAATAAAAATAGATTCTTAAAGGGCAAGAACAAGTTTAAAATAGGTGTTAAGAAAAAAAAAAGTGAAAAAGACAGACAAGCAATTTCTTTATTTTCCCACAGATAGCGCTAAAATATATAGGTCCGGTGTATCAGCCACCCTAAAAAAAATTATAAATAATGTTAAATTATTTTAATATCTGAGCAAGAAAAAAACCAAACAAACAAACAAAAACATTACAGCGCTTTAAACCACACGGATCAAATTATGCCTGGTCAGGACAGAACAGGGGTAAAACACATGGTCTTGAACTGGTTAATATAGGAGTTGGGCAATCGATAAGAGTCATTCCATTAGTTATGTGGGACTTATTTAGGGGTTGTCCACCTAAATACAGATCTACCAGGGGTTATAACAGAGGGATGAGATGGGGGTTACTTACCAAACAGTTCTATATAGACCTCCTGCAGGGTGTGGACGCTGCAGAACTGGTTGAGCTCATGGTGGATCTTGTTGAAGATTAGCGCTTTATCATAATCTGCAGTATAGTTCTTCACTATGTCATACACTGCAGGAATAAGGGAATATTAATACAGGGGAAGCAATGTGTACACTTAATTTGGGGCTACACTGGCCGACTTGTGTCAAACGACAACCGATTGGCGACATATTTGCTGATCAGATTATTTAATAGCCGGTTTAGACAGGCCGACCGCGGCTCCCATGTGCGATCAGTAATCAACCGTTCAGTGCGTACAAGTTGCCAATATTCTCGGCAGCACAGGTTTCTGCTTACATATAATGGTTTGCTGTCAAGAAGGATGATCTTTTATGCAAACCATTAGGAGAAAGAGCATTTCCCATTCTTCAGGTGATAGGCAGCGGGTTTCCACTACAATATTATCAAGAATCTCCCTTCCCGATATAATCGTGCAATATAAATGCAACTTTTGAAAAAATTGGGTAAATGGATTTCCCTTTCATTGGTATGGATTATTTTGAAGAGAAAAAGCAGCAAAATTTACCTCTTGAGTTCCCTGCCGCTCCCAATACGCAGGGGCAGGACGGACACACCACAGTGTGCGCAGGGGCAGGCCGGACACGCCACAGTGTGCGCAGGGGCAGGCCGGACACGCCACAGTGTGCGCAGGGGCAGGCCGGACACACAGGACGGTAGTGTGCGCATTGGCGGGCCGGACACACAGGACGCCACAGTGTATGCAGGGGCGGGCCGGACACGCAGGACGCTACAGTGTACGCAGGGGCGGGCCGGACACGCAGGACGCTACAGTGTACGCAGGGTCGGGCCAGACACGCAGGACGCTACAGTGTACGCAGAAGCGGGCTGAACATGCAGGACGCTACAGTGTACGCAGGGGCGGGCCGGACACTGGTGTGCGCATTGGTGGGCCGGACACACAGGACGCCACAGTGTATGCAGGGGCGGGCCAGACACGCAGGACGCTAGTGTATGCAGGGGCGGGCCGGACACGCAGGAAGCTACAGTGTACGCAGGGGCGGGCCGGACACGCAGGACGCTACAGTGTACGCAGAAGCGGGCTGAACATGCAGGACGCTACAGTGTACTGTTACCTCTTGTACAGGGAGTTTATATAACCATATAACAGTTGTCAGACCCATGCCATCATGTTCATCAGTCATCAATAGCTGACAACAGTGAACAGGTGAATGTAGAACAAGACATCAAAAACTCTGGCACAGGCAGACAGCACTGAAAAACGTTGCATGGAGCGATTTAACTGGTGAGTATACGGTAGGGTTCATTTGTTATTTTCTAATCTTTTCAGAAGCCTTCTACTATAAGCAGACATGGCTCCACACCAGCACAGGAGGTGCTCCATTCTCATGATCGGTGGGGGCTGCAGAGATCAGACCCTGACAATTTTTTCAGGATGGTACATTTCAGAAATATGCAATTGCTTTATCAGAGGGTAATACCCCTTTAAACAACCCTTCCAATCCTGACTTAGTCTAGTCGAAATAGGACAGGTGTCAATCCGCATAAGACTAAGCATGGGAAAAAAAAGTGGCAGGTCTACATGAAGGCTACTCACCTGCATTAGAGATGAGGAAATTCACCACTTCTATTCGATCAAAATAGATCATGACGCCACCACTGAAAGATACAACATGGCGAACGATGAACTCATACAAATTAGCACGGACAAGATCACATCAAAAAGCAAAGCCTGGAGAGTCTGCAGTGAGTTCTGCACCATCATCTGCGCCCCAGTATTATGCACTGATCAGCATATCCAACATCAGTCAGAATGAAGGACACTTACATGACGGAGACCAACTAACCAATAACCCCAGAAAAACATAAAACCGGGCTTACTGATTTCCAGAATCAGCGCTATACTCAATTGTTGCATCTTTTATTTGAGCTCAATTGTAATGAATGGCATGGGACAGAACTGAATAGTATACACAAGCTGTGCAGCGGATTACCTTTTTTTTTTTTTTTTTTTAGAGAGCAGCCATGTTTCCCTAATCCTGGATAACCTCCATTAAGGAAAGGGCCTTTTAATTATAATTGAGTAGGAGCAGTGGCGGAGACTCGGCGCAGGACCGGGGAGGCGAGTAGGAGCGTGGCGGAGACTCGGCGCAGGACCGGGAGGGCGAGTAGGAGCAGTGGAGGAGACTCGGCGCAGGACCGGGAGGGCGAGTAGGAGCGGTGGCGGAGACTCGGCGCAGGACCCGGGAGGGCGAGTAGGAGCGGTGGCGAGACTCGCGCAGGACCGGGAGGGCGAGTAGAGCAGGTGGCGGAGACTCGGCACAGGACCCGGGGAGGCGAGTAGGAGCGGTGCGGAGACTCGGGCAGGACGAGTAGGAGCGGTGGCGGAGACTCGGCGCAGGACCCGGGGAGGGCGAGTAGGAGCAGTGGCGAAGACTCGGCGCAGGACCCGGGGAGGGCGAGTAGGAGCGGGACGGAGACTCGGCGCAGGACCGGGGAGGGCGAGTAGGAGCGTGAGGAGACTCGGCGCAGGACCGGGGGGCGAGTAGGAGCGGTGGCGGAGACTCGGCCAGGACCGGGAGGGGAGTAGCAGCGGTGGCGGAGACTCGGCACAGGACCCGGGGAGGGCGAGTAGGAGCGGTGGCGGAGACTCGGCGCAGGACGAGTAGGAGCGGTGGCGGAGACTCGGCGCAGGACCCGGGGAGGGCGAGTAGGAGCAGTGGCGAAGACTCGGCGCAGGACCCGGGGAGGGCGAGTAGGAGCGGTGACGGAGACTCGGCGCAGGACCCGGGGAGGGCGAGTAGGAGCGGTGACGGAGACTCGGCGCAGGACCCGGGGAGGGCGAGTAGGAGCGGTGACGGAGACTCGGCGCAGGACCCGGGGAGGGCGAGTAGGAGCGGTGACGGAGACTCGGCGCAGGACCCAGGGAGGGCGAGTGGGAGCGGTGACGGAGACTCGGCGCAGGACCCAGGAGGGCGAGTAGGGGAAGTTGCTGCTGGGGGGAGATGGTTTATCTAAAACCCCTTTAAGTATAATGAAACTGAGCTTACCTTGTGCCGCACGGGACGTTCTTCACTTCGTCAGTCTGTAATGTGCTCTAAAGAATAAATGGGACATTAGCATAATCCAATTACACAGAAGTGTGCACTAATCTATGGTAACACAATCATCACAATGAGCTGTCGAAATAACATTATGTTGCTTTTATCCCATGCAGGCAGCATTGTGCAAAAGTCTCAGACCACCTTTGCTTTATTACAATTCCCATCAAATTCTGGAAAGCTCCATCTGCAGATGGTGCGGCCATAAGCACCTGAACGGCTATAAGCACCTGCACGGCTATAAGCACCTGCACGGCTATACGCACCTGCACAGACTTGAAGGAAGTTATGAATGGCAGCATTAAATGGAAACCAGGGCCACTTGTCGATGTGAGCAGTGCTCCGCCCCTGCAAGAGGAAGGAAGAGGTGTCCATTTGTCTTACAATACATGCAAATCATGGATGAAGAGGAAGTCGCCCCAAACACGGAGTGTAAACGCTGCCGATGGTTTAGACTGATCATACAGTAAAGACTGCCGGTCATTTTACCTGGTGCCACAATAGACAGCTTCATCTTTAGGACTGTAAAAGTGGTCGGATGAGATTACTTTATGCTCCTCCGTCAGTATATAGGGAGATTGATAAATAGCAATTCCCCAATATATTCCTATACTGGAAAATGAAGCGCTCTGATAATATACAAGCATCACTGAGAACTGAAGACACAGCGCCATACACTGAATACAGGCTGCAGTCATCAGTAAGCTGCAATCCGCTGATGGAGCGGCAGGGCACCATTGGGAATCTGAAGTCCTCCCAGGCCTATATGTGTATTACCGAACCAATGCAGCATTTAAAGGGGCGTTTCCAATATTGTAAGTGATGTGGAGGAATAAGGTGAGAAGACATAGCACTATAAGATGTGAATTCCACTATAACCCCATCATGACTGGGTCATTTTACATTAATTTTTTTCCCTCTCCATCTCCCAAGAGCCGTACTTTTTTTTTTATTTTCCCCATCCACATAGCCGTATAAGGATTTGTTGTAATTTCAGACACCCGTAACTTTTTTACATTTTCCCTATGGAGCGCTGCAAAAGCTTATTTTTGGGGCTCAGAGTTTACATTTTTATTGATGCCATTTTTACTTACATACAACATTTTGATCGCTTTTTATTCTTGCATTCTCATTTTCAGCATTTAACGTACAGATGCATTAATTTTATATCTTTACGTAGATCAGATTTTAATGGCCATAGCAATAACTAATATATTAATTTGCTTTATATTGGAAAAAGTGGCTGTTTGGAACTTTTACTTTATTTTCTGCCCTATATGGGAGACTTGCACCTTCGATCGTCCACTCTCCTATACTACGTACAGCAATACCACAGGGACATAGGAAAATTGAGGTCTCCCATGAAGCTCAGGAAGTGGCTGAGCTTCAGAGAAGGACCATGATGGTAGTTACAGGAGCCTTTGGCAGGTTCCCGGCTGCAATGGTAAAGCTGCAATGGTTCCCGCAATCTCATCGCGGAGGGACAATGGGCGCAGACAATGACAAAAATTTAAATATTGCTGACAGAAGAATTTAAATGGTTAAATAGCACTGACTGGCGCAAACTCCGACTACTGATGTTACAGGCAGATGCTTGCTGTATAATACAGCCGTCATCAACCAGATATGGTGCGGGCTCAAGTCCTGAGCCTACTCCATATACTCATTGCCACCACAATGTACGTTATGCGGTAGCCATCGGGTTAAAGTTAGTGTTCCTGACAATATGGCGATACCAGGGAGTTACTCCGCATGTTGTTCTCTAATGTATCAGGAACTAACGCTTCCAATGAAAAACAAACTGTGAAGTTCCAGGTAATTCCCGGCTTGCGGTAGTCACTCCATAAGAGAGGCTTTTATGCACTTTCGGCAGTGATGCAATGCCGCCATGATTTATAGCCTTTCTGTAGATTTCTTATTACTCTGCTCGGGTTTTAGCTTTGTTTGAGGACAAGCAAATGAAGGCAAATAATTACAGCATCTTCTTGGATGTGTTACATATCATGCCAGAAAGTACAGAACTCCAGCCAATATCCTGCCGGATCTACGCCGTAAATCATCCAGTCACTGCTAATGACACCTGTTAGTGCCAATGCTGGTAACCCTTTCAGGGAAAACAGGACGGTAAAGAAGGAAACAAATGAGAAATCATCGAATAGTAACATTTAAGAGGGGGGTTAAGTCTCCAGTCGTCTTAGAGGGGTTGTCTGGTCTTCTGATAGAAGTCTGTGCTCTTCTCTAAATTCAGCTCACAGTAATATACATAAAAATACCTCATTTATTATATATTCATGAAAAAACACACCTGTATACAGGCAAAACAGAATAAATAATTAGACAGAAAAAATCTCAAAAGGCCAAAAAAAAGTGTGGCCAGAACGGTGGCTCAGTGTCCTGGGCTCAAATCCCACCAATAAAATCTGCAAGGAGTTTGTATGTTCTCCCCGTGTTTGTGTGGGTTTCCTCCGGTTTCCTCCCACACTCCAAAAAGACACACTGATAGGGAATCTAGATTGTGAGCCCCAATGGGGACGGTGCCAAAAGGGTGTTTAAGGGGCACAGGGACAAAGATAGTGATCAATAATGCCCTGTGCACAAGAAAGAGACCCTAATGGTCCATATATAACACCCCTATAGATGCCCCTTAATACACTTGTATTGAGCGAGGCCAAGAACATGATATCGGGGGAAGTATGATCACATGACCGCTCACCCTCACCGGTAATACCGCAGGATCCCGACAGCGAGCGGTCAACCCCTTTAAGTGTAAGCAAATGTAGACCAATTAATATAACAGAAGTTACACAATCTGGCATCAGGGTCCCGTCCTACTAGAAACAGAGGCAATCCTCTGCTCAGTGCTCCCGTGTACGAGATAGCATCAGCGGCTCTTGCCTTGGTGGGGGCGGACCGTCCATTTATTAAGCGGACCACCAAGAATTTAAAGGGGAAATTATTGGCAGCCCGCAACCTACCCTAGTAATTCTAGCTGCCCACGCAGCGACCCATGGGATCATCTGACTAACTGGGCATTCTTGTCTCAGTCCAAATTAGGAGGAATTTAGTCTTAAAAAGCACTAGCTAATCTGGGTTATCCTGTGCCCTGGAGCTTCTGTAATGATTATGCTGGGGAGTAACTTCCACGTGTGAGCGCACACAGGGCGATGGGAGGCACAGTCACCGGCTCCACTGCTTATTACAAAGTCCAGCCTCTGCAAAAACTGAAATGAGAGGCAAATCCACAACATTTCTGCAACAAAGTTTTGCTTTGGAATTGACCTGTGTGCATGTACCGAGGAGTCTGACACTAGAGGAGAAGTCCAAATCAATTGTTTTATAGGCACTTAGGAATTTTAATCATCAACATCTTATTAAAAATCCTCCCCATTGACAAGATCGGAGGGAATTTTCATGTCATTTGTTATCGCTTTTTGCCTAGATTAGGAATTGCAGCGCTTACAACCTCTGCAATGGAGCTTGTAAGCGCTGCTCTGCAGCTGACAAATGATTGGACCTGGGCAGCTTGAATTCTCCTGTGCTCCTCAGATGCGGAGAGGCAAAACTATATTGTAGTCTTCCTCGGCAACGCATGACAAAAATAAGAAATGGGTCCTATAGGACTCTCAGACGCAAATACCTATAATAGACCCCAATGTGTCCTTCCTCGATCTTGTGTATGGCAGACAGCAGGGAGGCAGCAGTGAATGCCACCACGATGGCGGCTACAGCTCCGATGTGGGACATCCTCCTGAGACCTGGAAGACACACAAGGAGCGATCATTGCCCTACATAATAATAACACATTATATACAGCCCTGGTGGAAAACACCATTAAAAGGGATTTCAATGTTTAGGATACTGATGCCCTATCCCTGCTTAGCTCGTTTTACATCCAGCGACTGCCGGAGCTGGAAACAGTTGTTCGTGGGGATGCCGGTTGCGGACCCACGCAGATAAGATATTGATGACCTCTTCTTGGAATAGGAAAATGCCTTTCAATAAAAGGGTTTAATTAGAAACGAGGCAGCAGCACATGTACCGAGCGCACGTGACCCTGCTCAGCCGGATTCACTTTATTACAACCACATGCCGAGAAAACCCCAGAAATCAATAGCGAAAGGCGTCAGTCCCTATTGATTGCGCAGAGAATGAATGAGCTGACGGACGCCGCTATCAACACTTCCTTTATTTAATAATGGAGACCAGATAACGCACAGCTCTGTGACCGGTGATCTAAAACGTGGATTTCCACATCGTCATCTGCTCTATTTCGGCTGCAGATTCACCACAAATACCTTTTGTCACGTTGCCTAGTCCTATAGGGCGACAAGATCCCTCAGGATTGGTTTCAGAACAGATTCCCCAGATCTGTCATTGCTACTGTAAAAATGTAGACCTAGGACAAGTGTGAACAGAGCCTTAAAGTGCCCGTCCAATTCTGACCTGCCATCAGCTGTGGCGATACGATGGTGCACGCTGGCCAGAGGCAACGATGCAAGAGCCTGTCCCGATGTTGTGGCAGAGCGCTACCCAGAGGGCACTGGTTATCTACACCCCCGATGGCAGGAGGCGATAATGGGAAGGCTCTTGTGAAGTTCTACATCATCATATCAACACGTCGCATAATTATATCACAAAAGGCTTGTGCATAACTACAAGAATTCAGCTTGAACATTTACTTTTTTCAGGAATCTTCACACGTGTCTCTGCAGTTGAGTCAAGCTACCTGATAAAATATCTGAGTGTGAGTACTAGTACAAAGAGACAGCCATATAAGCGGTATCTTAAGCGCCCCACACTCACAGCCTAATAAGAAGTCAGAATAGGGTGGTGCTTGCCGGATTATGGGAGCGTGTTTTAAGCTGCTCTGCATAATTACTTTTAACTCCGCCCCTTTGGGAGAGATCATAAAAATTAGCACTAAATAAAAAGGCTCATATCTCTGGAACCATAGAGAGATTATTTTTTTCCTATCTGAATACTCAGACGAGCAGGAGGAAGAATATAAGAGCAAAATCTGCTCACAGCCCCCCAGAGGAAGCCCACGCGAAACGCGCATTGGGGATGCTCTTTTGCTATGCTCTCTCACAAGGGTTACTACAGGTAAGATGACCTGATCCCCTATTTACCATTCTCATTCCTGTGGTTTATTTTTGCTTCCATATATAGTTTTCTGTACTGGGTTAATATTAGTCATACTAATATATATATATATATCTATATATATATATATATAGATATATCTATATCTAATATATCTATTATATTATATATAGATATATCTATATATATATATATATAAATAAAACTTTTTTACCACCTAATGTGTGCAGAGTGCACCTAATACTACTATGAGACCTCTGAATAGGTCACTAGTATGTGACGCTGTCACCCCTAGCTCCATTTGGTTATGTTATGGATATTAAGATTTCTGGCATACCCTGTTCATAGGGATATTAGGTCATTTTGACTTGTCCATGCCCTACACTTTTTCATGTGACATCGCATTTTTGTGACATCCTGTGCCATCACGTTTTCCCTGCTGTACTGCTTTACTCATTACATTTGTATCATTATGCTTTTGTGAAATAAATCTTGTTATATTTTTATATGAATGGTCTCTGGGCTTTTTTGACTCCAAGTCGCTTATAGGGTTCAGACGAGCAGGAGGAAGAATACAAGAGCAAAATCTGCTCACTTTTCACCTGGTGACATGTTGACTAAATTTAACTCTAAAAGCAGCGGGCAACTCCTGTAATACATCAGGCAACTTTTTTCACCCCTCAGTAGGGCTGCACGGTGACCTTGGGTATGTGACCAAAACACTTCTGAAGTTTGTTTGCAGTTGGATCCTATGTTCAGCAACAGCTATATGAAAAGTTGCTGGGGGATGTCTGGCTCATCATGAGAAGCAACCGGGGTCACAGTGTGAACCTGATCTGTGCGGTAAAAGAGAACACTGGAGCTGGGGTCACTATGGGGTCAGAACTTGCACATATCTGTACAGATCCCACCATGGCCATTTAGGTCTGAGTGGGGTCTTGATCTGTGAGGTAGAGGAGAACACAGGAGTTATGGTCACTATGGGGTCAGCATCTGCGTGGCTCCCACCATGGCCATATGGGTCACAGTGGGGTCATGATCGCTGCAGTTACTTCAGTGTCAGCACCTGCACATATTTGCATGGGTCCCACCATGACCATATGGGTCACAGTGGGGTCCTGATCTGAGGTAGAGAACACAAGCGCTGTGGTCAGATCCTGCACGGGTCCCACGATGGTCACAGTGGGGTCGTGATCTATGAAGCAGAGGAGAACACAGGAGCTGTGGTCACTACAGGGTCAGAACCTGCACATATCTGCACGGGTCCCACCATGGTCATATGGGTCACAGTGGGGTCCTGATCTGTGAGGTAGGGGAGAACACAGCAGCTGTAGTCAATACGGGGTCAGCACCTGCACATATCTGCACTGGTCCCACCATTGTCATATGGGTCACAGTGGGGTCCTGATCTGTGAGGTAGGGGAGAACACAGGCGCTGTGGTCACTACGGGGTCAGCACCTGCACATATCTGCACTGGTCCCACCATTGTCATATGGGTCACAGTGGGTCCTGATCTGTGAGGTAGGGGAGAACACAGGCTGTGGTCACATGGGGTCAGCACCTGCACATATCTGCACTGGTCCCACCATTGTCATATGGGTCACAGTGGGTCCTGATCTGTGAGGTAGGGGAGAACACAGCAGCTGTGGTCACTATGGGGTCAGCACCTGCACATACCCGGGTCCCACCATGGTCATATGGGTCACAGTGGGGTCCTGATCTGTGAGGTAGGGGAGAACACAGCACTGTAGTCACTAGGGGTCAGCACCTGACACGTGGTCCCACCATGGTCATATGGGTCAAGTGGGATCCTGATCTGTGAGGTAGGGGAGAACACAGACACTGTAGTCACTATGGGGTCAGCACCTGCACATATCTGCATGGGTCCCACCATGGTCATATGGGTCATAGTGGGATCCTGATCTGTGAGGTAGGGGAGAACACAGCAGCTGTCGTCACTATGGGGTCAGCACCTGCACATATCTGCATGGGTCCCACCTTTAGTCATATGGTCACAGTGGTGTCCTGATCTGTAGGTAGGGGAGAACACAGTCAGCTGCGGTCACTAGGGGTCAGCACCTGCACATATCTGCACGGGTCCCACCATGTCATATCGGTCACAGTGGGGTCCTGATCTGTGAGGTAGGGGAGAACACAGTAGCTGTGGTCACTAGGTGTCAGCACCTGCACATATCGCATGGTCCCACCATGGTCAATGGGTCCTGATCTGTGAGGTAGGGAGAACACAGGAGCTGCGGTCACTATGGGGTCAGCACTCTGCAGGGTCCCACCATGGTCATTGGGTCACAGTGGGTCCTGATCTGTGAGGTAGTGGAGAACACAGCAGCTGCGTCACTATGGGGTCAGCACCTGCACATATCTGCATGGGTCCCACCATGTCATATGGTCACAGTGGGTCCTGATCTGAGGTAGGGGAGAACACAGCAGCTGTGTCACTATGGGTCAGCACCTGCACGGGTCCCACCATAGTCATATCGGTCACAGTGGGGTCCTGATCTATGAGGTAGGGGATAACACAGCAGCTGTGGTCACTACGGTGTCAGCACCTGCACATATCTGCATGGTCCCACCATGGTCATATGGGTCACAGTGGGGTCCTGATCTGTGAGGTAGGGGATAACACAGCAGCTGTAGTCACTACGGGGTCAGCACCTGCACATATCGATGTGTCCCACCATGGCATATGGGTCACAGTGGGGTCCTGATCTGTGAGGTAGGGGAGAACACAGGTGCTGTAGTCACTACGGGGTCAGCACCTGCACGGGTCCCACCATGGCCATATGGGTCATAGTGGGGTCCTGATCTGTGAGGTAGGGGAGAACACAGTAGCTGTGTCACTATGGGGTCAGCACCTGCACATCGAGGTCCACCATGGTCATATGGGTCACAGTGGGGTCCTGATCTGTGAGGTATGGGAGAACACAGAGCTGCTTCACTATGGGGTCAGCACCTGCACGGGTCCACCATGGTCATATGGGTCACAGTGGGGTCCTGATCAGTGAGGTAAGGGGAGAACACAGCAGCTGCGTCACTATGGGGTCAGCACCTGCACGTGGTCCACCATGGTCATATGGTCACAGTGGGGTCCTGATCTGTGAGGTAGGGGAGAACACAGCAGCTGCTGTCACTATGGGGTCAGCAACCTGCACATATCTGCATGGGTCCCACCATGGTCATATGGGTCACAGTGGGGTCCTGATCTGTGAGGTAGGGAGAACACAGCAGCTGCTGTCATTATGGGGTCAGAACCTGCACATATCGCTGGGTCCCACCATGGTCATATGGGTCACAGTGGGGTCCTGATCTGTGAGGTAGGGAGAACACAGCAGCTGCGGTCACTATGGGGTCAGCACCTGCACGGGTCCACCATGGATATGTCACAGTGGGGTCCTGATCTGTGAGGTAGGGGAGAACACAGCAGCTGCGTCACTTGGGGTCAGCACCTGCACGGGTCCCACCATGGTACATAGTGGGTCCTGATCTGTGAGGTAGGGGAGAACACAGCAGCTGCTGTCACTATGGGGTCAGCACCTGCACATATCTGCATGGGTCCCACCATGGTCATATGGGTCACAGTGGGGTCCTGATCTGTGAGGTAGGGGAGAACACAGCAGCTGCGGTCACTATGGGGTCAGCACCTGCACATATCTGCATGGGTCCCACCATGGTCATATGGGTCACAGTGGGGTCCTGATCTGTGAGGTAGGGGAGAACACAGCAGCTGCGGTCACTATGGGGTCAGCACCTGCACATATCTGCATGGGTCCCACCATGGTCATATGGGTCACAGTGGGGTCCTGATCTGTGAGGTAGGGGAGAACACAGCAGCTGCGGTCACTATGGGGTCAGCCACATTGCACAGGTCCCACCATGGTCATATGGGTCACAGTGGGGTCCTGATCTGTGAGGTAGGGGAGAACACAGCAGCTGCGGTCACTATGGGGTCAGCACTTGCACAGGTCCCACCATGGTCATATGGGTCACAGTGGGGTCCTGATCTGTGAGGTAGGGGAGAACACAGCAGCTGCGGTCACTATGGGGTCAGCACTTGCACAGGTCCCACCATGGCCATATGGGTCACAAACTTTTACCCACATTCCGGCTGCAAATTACCATTTTGCACAAAACCACAGAAGTCATGTGATGCTTATTGACCTCAACGATGAAAAAATAAACAAGTTAATGCAGATAATTCCCCCACATAACATGAATCTCAGGGTACAAGCAGCCACAGGACTGCCCACCTGCCATACTCCACATATACTCCTGCCCTGTGCCCACAACACATAACATCTCATCCATATGGAGTTATATTTAACCCTAGGGTCACCCCAAAAACACCAGAAATATCCCTCCGCCCTCCAGAATGTTGCCCCTCACGCAGCCTCGGGCCTGACCTTTCTCACCGCACAGCCAGGACACTGCTTATCTGTGTAATCCTAAAGCTTCTTTCTCCTCCACCTGCTTTAACTTCTTCCTGGAGTCGCTCTCCTGAACGTCATCACCCCGTGTCCCTGAGACAGAGCCGCCATCTTTGTTACGGGCATGGATTTCGCCGTGGTGATTGCAGTACCGGCCCGTCACCAGCAGGTGGTGCTGTTGGCCGCATATTAGAATGGGCATGCTTGAAGACTCCTCCACAGGATTGAGCGGCGGCGGAGTGATCTGTTCTAATGAGATAAGGTCACAGGTGACTGCAACGCCTAAAATATGCAGGCTGTGACTGCAGGCGGCTGATGGAGCAGGTCAGGGGAGGTAAGACTGTAAAGAAGCCAAAAATGTGTCACTTGGTTTGGTTTGGAAACTGATAAATGTTGGGATAATAATATTAATATATAGTAATAACCATTAATAATATAATAGTCTTTTGTATCATTATAAACGTTTTCCAGAAATTTGTACTTGGTGGTAAATTTGGAATATTTGCAACTTTTGCCCCCACAGGGAATAGGCAACGAGCAGTAAACTGTATAATTAGAAATCCCTTTGTTCAGGATAAGGGAGAGGACTTTTTAGAAAAGGTAAATTACAAAGGTTCCAATTTTCAAAAACTGGAGACAACCCCTTAATAAATTCGGTGCCCCGCTGGCCGTCCATGCACCATGGCTGGTGCAGAAGAAGATGGTTGTAAATACTATAAATGTTGAAAATTGTAGTTCTTTTTATGGTTTTTATTTTTTAAACCTTGAACGCAGTAGAAGTCTTTTTCCATGCACGGTAGATATACCTGCCAGACCACCTGCCTGAACCATTTTTCCCCTCACCCATTAGATAAGTGTTTCCCAAACTTTGTCCTCAGGGCCCCATGATCATGTTTTCAGGATCTCCTTAGTTTTGCACATGTGAGAACCTGTGGCAGTTTCTGATACCTTGATGATAATTCCATCACATGTGCAATTCTAAGGAAATCCTGAAAACATGACCTGTGGGGTCCCTGAGAACTGGAGTTTGGGAAACACTGCATTAGGTGGTTGATTCGTGCCATCCAAATCCACAGGTTTTTCCAACTTTAGTCTAAAAGGAAGGCGTGCATGCTTACTCAGGATGACATGTTTGTATGACTATGGGCACACTGAGGTTTTTTTTTTAATCTTTTAGAGGAGGTCCATTCCTGAAAAATTGCTCAAAAAAACACTTGAAAGACTTTTTTATTACTATTGCTAGAACCGTTCCGTTTTCTGAGTGTTTTTCTTCCACTTCCAGTTATGAGAAATGCCTGGTGGGGAAAATTAAAATGCTTCTGACTTCTTTGAAGCATCTTCTGATGAAATGTTCTCAAAACAAAACACTGTGCAATCAAAAAGATGCAAATAACACTTCTGGAAAAACTGCTTCAGGAAACCGAAAACTCCCCAACGAGGAAGAACCTGAAGCAGTGCCTCAAAAAACCTCTCCATCTGCACAAAACCTTAAGGTACAAGAATGGTGGTGTAGGCCACAACCTTCTTTGTTGCAGAGCCGGCCCTGACTGCTGATTCTCCTCTTGGCGTGAATGAGTGGGACACTGGGTGACAACAAAAGTCTTTGCTCCGATGAAGAATTTGCTTAAATGTTACAGGTAAAACCACTTTGTCCATTGTCTTTGAACCTGTCAAAAACGGAACTCCTCGTGTTTCCTCCCTCTACTAACCTACCTTTGCCCGACATCGCCATCTCCGTGGGTGGCTCCACCATTACTCCCCAGCAACATGCCCGCTGTCTTGGGGTCATACTAGATTCCAAGCTTTCATTCACCCCCCACATCCGATCACTGGCTCGCTCTTATCTGCACTCAAAAACATCTCTAGAATTCGACCTTTTCTTACTTTACTCTGCAAAAACCCTTACTGTTTCTCTTATTCATTCTCGTTTGGACTATTGTAACTCTCTACTAATCGGTCTCCCTCTTACCAACTCTCCCCTCTCCAATCTGTCTTGAATGCTGCAGCCAGGATCATATTCCTCACCAATCGTTATACCGATGCCTCTACCTTGTGCCAATCATTACACTGGTTACCCATCCATTACAGAATGAAGTACAAACTTATTACCCTCACCCACAAAGCACTCCATGGCTCAGTACCACCCTACATCTCCTCCCTCATCTCAGCCTACCATCCTACCCGTGCCCTTCGTTCTGCTAATGACCTGAGGTTAGCATCCTCAATAATCAGAACCTCCCACTCCCGTCTCCAAGACTTTTCACGTGCTGCGCCAATTCTTTGGAATGCACTACCCAGTTTAATACGATTAATCCCCAATCCCCACAGCTTTAAGTGTGTCGTAAAAACGCTTTTGTTCAGACTGGCCTACAGTCTCAACGCATTAACCTAACTATCCCTCTTGGCCCATTCAAATTTTTTTTATCATAATCAGGTACCTCGTATTATGTTCTCACCCTCTTTATGCATTTAATAGTCCTCTGTGTCTGTACTGTTACATACTTTGGCTGTTAACTGGTTCATGCAGAATTACATGAACACCCAATTCTTACACTATGGCTGGTCCGAACAATGAAAGCAATTGTTACCATCCACCTTTTGTGTCTCCCCTCATTCCTCTTGGTATCTACTTTGATCTGTGTTTATTGTTATGCTGTAATGTCTATTATCTGTACAAGTCCCCTCTATAATGTAAAGTGCTGCAAATATGTTGGCGCTATAGAAATAAAATTATTATTATTATTATTATTATTACTCGTATTTTCTCAAACACTTCTTCCAAAATGTCCTCATCTGGCTACTCTACAGTCAATGGACTTGCATGCACACGGGGATGGTCTAATCATTCAGGCCTCCCACTCACGGTTGGTTCATCTGCTGGGGATTAAGCTCTCTCCCTCTCTTCACCAAGATTTTACACACTCATTATCCGGTCCTCCAATGTACGGTGACAATCTCCTCACTTCTGGGGTGGTAGAGCTTGATCGCTGTGCTCCACCGCTACTCTGGCGCTAATCATCAGGCTTCATCCTCTTTGCTCCCTCAGATGGAACAACTCAAGTCTCTGCCGTCTTCCAGTTGCAGCAAACCTCATGGCAAACCTCTATTTCCTCCCCAGTTATGGTGTTATGGGTCGCCATGAAGGCAGCTCTCCAACTTCAGAGCGTCTCTCCACATTCTCCTATTCCTTCACCCTGGACCAATCATGGAGGCAAAACACTAAATATAACCTGAGGTGGTATAACATTTGCGAGTGCACCCATCACTCACGTTCTCTGGCGTAGGGGCTAAAGAGTGGCTAACTTTGACCTGTTCACGATCCCTCTGCGACTGACACCGAACAGCAGAAGTCAGGAGCCTATATCACCTAAACTAACATGACTCAGTGTTTCCGCTAATCCCTGTGCTTTCTCTCCTCCGCTCCCAGTCATGCCACAACAACACCTCACTCCATTTTCAGTCAAATAATACATTAAACATTGACAAAGAAAGCATTCAGACATGACGCCCAACAAGCAATTTTACAGAAAGTGTACAGTGCTAATAAGTGCATAACAAACTACAAAGATGGAGTACATGCCCACCATTCATGGCACAGTCTCTGCTTGTAAGTGGATTAGTCAATATGGACAGTTTTTCAACCCTCTTGTTGGTATTAGTGAAAAATCACAAGAACAAAAAGGAAAAAATAAAAGAAATTGATAGCATCTGCACCGTGATAAAGGTGGGAAAATTGGTGGTGATCACAGCATTACTTCCAGATCCATATAGTCACAACAGATGTACAAGTGGCATGGCATATTGATCTGCTTTATGCGGTCAGCACTCTTTAGATGGCTCTTGGCCGACAGCTGTTCCTCCCATCTCCCACATATAAATGCACATTCAGGAGCTTGAGAGATTAGTAAGCTGCTGCTCTCCTGCAGGATCAAAAGATTGGGCATGTTGAAATTCAACTTGCCTGATCTATTTTTCCTTAAAATGGGACGCCCCGTACAAAATAGACAGTTGTCCTTTCTGTCTAAATTCAGCCAACTTTTTTCAAATATGTGGGACCTCTAAAATTTTAAAGGATTTTTTTTCTTTGCAGAATGACAACCCCATCATAGAAAATATAGATGTTATAAAGAGTGGACCCTTTTCTTGCTTCGGTGACCAGACCCATCTGTTTCCATGGATGATCATCGGAAAATATACCCCATATGACAACTTAAAGGGTTTATCCCGTGTTTAGAAATGATCAACTATTTCTAGGATAAATTTATAAATTTATCGATCGGTGGGGGTTCGACAGCTGGGATCCCCACTAACTTCGACAAAAGGGCTCTGAATGCTCTGTTACAAGTTTACCGCAAAAGAGAGGAGCCAGAAGACTGCAGCGTCTGATTGCTCCTACTCCTGCGCCGATTAGAATCACTTCACCTTCATATTAAATGATGTAAATTTCTGTTAGCAGTACAGGGGTTAATCTGCTAAGTTGAGAGCTCCTCTAAGCTTTCCTGCGTTAAAGCGAACCTGTCATCAGGTTTGGCCGATATAAGATACGGCCAATGCTGTAGATAAGTCCCCGATCCGACCTGAAAGATAAGAAAAATAAGTTTTATTATACTCACCCGGGGGTCGGTCCGGTCCGATGGGTGTCGCAGGTCCTGGTCCTGCGCCTCCCATCTTCTTGTGATGCCACCCTCCTGCTTGCTTCATGGCTCCCTGGCATCGCGCTCCTGCTCAGGCGTACTCATCTGCTCTGTTGAGGGCAGAGCAAAGTACTGCAGTGCGCAGGCGCCGGGAAAGGTCAGAGAGGCCCAGCGACTGCGCACTGAAGGAATTTGCTCTGCCCTCCACAGGGCAGACAAGTACTCCTGCGCAGGAGCGCAATTACGTGGAGCCTGTGAAGCAAGTAGGAGGGTGGTATCTCGAGAAGATTGGAGGCGCCTGAACAGGACCCTCAACATCCATCGGACCGGACCGTCCCTCCGGGTGAGTATAATAAAGCTTATTTTTCTTATCTTTCAGGTCAGATTGGGAGCTTATATACAACATTATAGAATGCTGTAGATAAGCCCTGAAAGGCAGTGGCCGCATCTTATATCAGCCAAAAGGGCTGACAGGTTCCCTTTAAGGCTCTCAGCTGTTCACTGTTAGCCACTCAAATATCCTATGTAATTTGTCTCCTGGCTAGCACTCATTGTCAGAGATAGCTTATTCTGCATGGCTGGAGGTTGTTGGTATTTGTTGCAGAAGGCGTTTGGTGGATTTATCTGTCACTCTTGCTAGGTTTTGAGTGTGTGATGATTCCTTTTCCTGTATCCCTGTTTGTATTACCTTGTTAGTCTGGGTGTATTACGGTACACTTCTACTCCCATCTTCCCTAGGTGGAGGAAGGGTACAGACTGAGGGAAGATTCAGAAGCTAAGGCAAGGTACGTGGCCCTGGCGTCTTCACCATCCGAACTAATCCGGGGAACAGGACGAGCTAGCGCGCCCCTACTGTTAGGGACAGGGAAGGAGTCCCGGGACACCTGACAAGAGTTGTGACATGCTCTGTATGAATGAAGAACGTGCATGACTGATCCATTCATCTGCCATAGGACTACTGGATATGGCCGAATGCAGAGCTCAGCTTTGACCAGCAGTCCCATAGAGAATGCTGCTGGTATCTGAAATTTCCTATCTTTATGAAGTGTGGCTAAAGGCCTGTTCTCGGGATTAGTGGGGGGTTCAGTCTAAAGATGAGGATAACCTTTTATTAGAAAGGGGTAATAAGAACCTTACCACCATCCTGCCTCCACTTTCCTATATTTATAGTGGCATGGTTTGCTTTATAGCTTTGTATTAGTTTCTAGCCCCTTTTTTTTCATGTTTGGTCAATTTATCATAGCTGTTCTCCTAAATTTAGAGGGAATTCATAACGTACAGACAGAGACTAATAGTCTTCTCAAAAAATAGATTAGAAGTCATGTTGAAAGACCAGTCTAATTAAAATAAAATGTCATTCTGCACTTACAAACTGTCTCTCAGCGCAGCCACCCAAACCGGCAGGAGCAATTAGTAATGTGAGGTGACTGAAGGCGCTGAACTAATGTGACACATTCGGAGTGATAGAGATCATTAATGCAGGCAAAGGCATGTTGGGTCTGCTCTGTTGTTGGATACGGCATAGATAAGCTTATATGAATATAGACAAACACTATCACTTACATCCCCTGTGTGATATTGTGTTAGCAGGGATATTAAGCTCCAGCGCTCGGTGCAGTTTAGCACCACCAGTAAATGTCTGTTTCTGCATCTAACTATACAAGGGAAGATAGCAACTCTGGAATCAGATTTTACCCAGAATTACTCACATTCGGCAAACTCCCAAGTAATTTGTCACAAAATCATATACAGAATGACTTCAAAGTGGTTTTCCTGCTAAAAATGTACCGTAATTAATAAAGCAAGCGGGATGGTCAATTCCATTGTGTGGCTGCTGCCAGGTTTTTACCACTCTCTGCTGTCAGCATACTGCAAATCTAGATATTTATCTAAACTTTCCCACATGTGTCTAATATTACAGTTCAACCCTAATTCAAGTGTATATGACAGAAATGCAACACCTCGCTGCAGATTTTAGCTTTCAGCAGAATTGTCATCACTCATCGTGGGTGAATCAACTGTTTCACTTGGCCATATAGCGATAATTATCATCTTTATCATCGCAACATGGAGGACTAAACGATAAACTGCCATATACAAACCTGAGAGGTCATACAATACAATGTAGAAGAACTACTACTACACATATAAACAAACTATAGCAGTTCATAGAAGAAGAAGAATCCTAGAATGTTCGAGTTCGAAGGAACCTCCTGGGTCATCATGTCCAACTCCCTGCTCAATGCAGGATTCACTAAACCATCTCAGACAGATGTCTGTCCAGCCTCTATTTGAAGTAAGTATCAAATACCAGGCACACTCAGGGATTTTTGGTACAAAAATCAAATTTAATACATACAGTAGCCACTATTACTAGAGGCAATTATCTCTCAGTATTCCAAATCTGTTTCCTTGCCTGTGCGCCTGACCTGTTACGTCGCCCTTGGATAGTCAGGTGAGCGGATATAGAAGGACAAGAGCGCGTGCGCTGTCACCATGACGGCGTTCTGCTGCTTGCGTCCCGTGGCCGCAAGCCTGCTACCGCTTTCATAAGGGATTGACGTCACCGGCACATGCGCCGTTAATGTAGGAAGTGGTAATGAGTACCACAGCTGGAGGGTAAGAGATACAAGCTGATGCTGAGTCTGTGGACTAATGGATTGGTCAATTTCCCTATAAAATGTTACTCCCCCCGCCCCAAGGCACGCCTCCTGACGAAAAAGCGAAACATGCATTGGGGCGACGGGGAAGCTGGTGTGTAGCACACGTTTTCATGTAAGTGCCCATAGGAATCTTCCTTTTTTCACAGTGCAACCTTTATTTTGCCTTTCACTTGTTGTTGATGTCCCTCGTGGACTATTTCATTTGCTCTTTATTAGAGGTTGTTACTGAACACATTATATGCACTTATGTAGGGACACTGTTACCCTTATTTATAGTATTTCACACTACCTGCTTGCACTTTAATGTGCTTGGGCCACATGTTGTACTGCTCCCCGTTTGGATTAGCAGCATTTCCCATTAATTATATCTGATTTAATGTGTTCATTTGTATTTATGAATTTCTGTAATAAAATTTATATTTTATTTTTGCAATTTATACTCAGTTTTTCTTAGTGTTGTTCATTGGTATATCAGTTTTTGCACATCATTATTAGGGTTTTCTTTGGTGATACTTGATACAGTAGCTACTAATTACAAACGTTTCGGTCGTGATAGACCTTCATCAGTGTACTAGTGTTACTGTAATTTTTAGATGCTAGTGTGAGTAGAACACAAATAGTAGCCAGAGATCAGCTAAAGAGTGTAGCCCAGAGCATAGGTGGTCAGTGACCTGCAATCAGGTATCCTGTGACCCAAACTAGGTATGTGCCGAGTATCCTATGTCGCGGTATCCACCGCTAGACATGGCTACTAGTTTTGCACCAAAAATCCTTGAGTGTGCCTGGTATTTGATACTTAGCTATAAGGTTTGGGAACCTACTGTGTGGCACCTCCATGTTTGGCTGTGCTAACATTTATTCCAGCCTCTGTTTGAAGACTTCTATGGAAGGAAAACTCGCCACCTCTCATATTCCAGAATACCTGCATAGACCTCTGCTTTATATTTACTGAAACTCCTCAGGGTTTTTATCGTTGCGGGTTTGGCACTGCGCACTTTTGCAGCATCAAACCCACAGTGGCCAGCTGTTATAGCATAGTGCATGGGATTTCAAGAAATCTCGTGTCCACTATGCGTCCACAGGCGCCCACGACTCACCCTCGGAGATGGACATGCGGCGTCCGGGTAACTAGCATCTCAGCAAGAGAAATTTCACTCTTAGAATGTATTAAATGTGGCGATTCCGCATGGTTCAGTGAAGACGTGGATTTACCTGTGTTCAATAAAAGTCAGCGCTTTGGACGCAGTGAACATGCGCTATGTCCAAAGTGCTGCTAGTTCTGGATTGTGTGAACCCGGCTTCAGAGCTCTGGCTCATTGCCGTCCCTGCATTACGACTCCATGTTGCATAAGCTCGTAATATAGCTCTCATAAACTCGACTGGTCTCGGTTGTACCCCAGTGGGCCTACTTATAAAAATTGGGAAGTAGTCTCCCAGAGAAGAATGGTGTGAATATAATTCCTCATGGATGCACATGTGGTGGCCTGTAATGAGGACACATATGAACCCCATGTGGCTACATGACAATGCCATGTACATTATCAGACCAATATTATGGGAAGGGAAACACAGCTAGTTTAATTGTATAATAATGTGCAACAGATGTTATATTCTTCCTAAATTTATTTTAAGCATGATACTTGTTACATAGTTACAGGTTGAATAAAGACCTAGGTCCATAAAGTTCAACTTTTATCCACCAGTTGTAATTACAGTTCTCTATTAGTTTCTACAAGGCTTCGTATCTGCATATGTTGATTAAGAAAGCTTGGAAGCTTAGAGTAAGTTTGATGGTGTACATGATGTTTGATGCTATAGTATTTAAAGCCGTTTGCCAAGACAAATTTTCAGCATGCACTGTAACATCCCGAATCCTAACAGTGTGTAAATATATACACAGTCAGGATTGGGCTCTTCTTGACTAAGCAATCGCCATGTCACCAAAAGTATGCAATATTGAGAGTATGAAAACTGTGAAACATGGGAAGAGAAGCTAGGCTGCACGTGAATGCAAAGTCTGCAAATTGCATAGGAGTGGTCAAGTGAAGCAGCGCAGAGTCCTGAGTGTGTGTGTAGTACACATTGTTAGGATTTGGAATGCAACAGTGCTCCGTTTCCCAGAGGAAAGATCTGGACTTACATGGGGTCAATGGGAGAGGGCCACAGAGCTGCTTTTAGACAGCACAAGCTGGCAAGAAGGATAGTTAAGTACCCAGATCAAAACTAAGTGGGCAGCGAAGGTGCAAAATCATCAGGCAGGAGAAACGTCAATAAACAAACTGAAGTCAAAACAGGAAAGCACAAATACAACACAAGATTAGAAACCACAGACCTAAACCAGGGATGGACTAAGCTATAGCTGGCAGCTTCCAGCAGTAATCTGGAAGCTTAAATAGGGTGTGGTTCTCTCCAATTGGCTGGACCAGAGAGCTGGACATCACACACACACATACTGCCAGACTGGACAGAGCCTTGTCCATCCAGAGCTTCTGGCTCCAATGGCTCTTGTATGAAAAGTGCCGCCCTCAGAATGAATATGGCGGCGCCGTGTGACAGAAGCAGACATCACAGGAGCAGGTCCTGCTGGACACAACAATGTACTTACAATTTTGTAATCTACAGCGATGATTTGTCAGTTATTAGAATACTATACATAGAGCGCACGCTCCAATATAATATAATCACGGTGAAAGACCAACCACAAGGGCCACACAACATGCAGAATATAGCTCCCTGGACCAAGATTGCCCTTTATAGATATAGATGCGCTATTTTTATAAAGCTCTGTTATCAATATTTATTTTTTACAAGAATTTTGCCTTTAGGAGATATTACAATGCACTTATTGGTTTAGTAAAGTCTTTATTTGCTGTAGAACTGGTTGTAGCAGCTTGTACCTGGAGCTATAATTGTCACGTGTCAGAGGGACAATTCGTAATAAACAAAGGAAATAGCATATCCAAAGTCAGGTCAGATTTTAAAAGAATGCATTCATTTAGATTGTGACTTTTTTATACGCTTTCTTCTAAGAAATGTTAATAAAATATACATTTTATTCCATGCATAGTGACTATTGTTGAATCATAGCGACATAGATTTTTCAATTTTTGTAATTCTTAGTTTTGTTAAAAAATACCATTTGAGTCTTGCATGACTGATGGACAGGATATCATCACTCCCCGTACCGGCAGAGACAGCTACAGTGGCAGCGCTGGATGGTGGGTCATTGAGCGGGTAAGTAAATGATTTCTTTTTTTTCCTCTTATTTTATAACCTTCTCTGTTTTAATGTCAGTTTGTATAATCCCACCTACATACTGAACTCCGTTGCTCCATTGTTCATTTATAGTGGTTGTGGCACTGCATGGTTGAAGTGAGCCACAAAACCTAAAAATTTTAAAAATTACTTATTTGGAATTGTTGTACTGTATTTATCCAAACTAATAAAATAACATTCATCCCATACTGGAAACACTGCAAGGAAAAAAGAAAAATCGAAATGGCAAATTCACAGTTTTTTGTGTCACTTGACCTCCCAAAACATGGAGTAAAATTAAATTATGAATTATAAATTAAATTAGAATGTCTTATGTACCCCAATTGTGTGAAAAAAAAAACTACTGCTAGTCCTGAGAAAATACAAACACTTATAGTAAAGCTTAAAAAAAACTATAAATATTTGATTTCACCATACCTGCACTGACTTCTTTGCCTCTTTTTTTTTTTTTTTTTCCCTGCTTTCAGAACATTTTGGTAGAATTTATGGTACAACTTGTCCTGTTAAAAAACAAAACCCTCATACATCTATGTAAACAAGAATAAATAAAATTATGGCTCTTGGAAGGTGAGGAGAAAACACACAGTTTACTGGACAGTTCAAGTTCATCAGATTGTAACATGCAGTATCGGGCACAAACTTCTTATTTCTTGCTCCTTAACACAGCACATTTTCAGCAATACTATTCCTTCCTCCTGGACTATCCCTATGTTTAATGGCTTTCTTTGCTGCAGGGATTTCCTGTCCAGTTTCCCAGGATCAGTTCACTTCCCTTCATGCGGTTCCACGTCCATCGACCTCTGTACGCCAGAGAATAAGACGATCTTCATAGAACCTGTATCACTCCTTGAGCTCTGGACATTGCAGGAATGTCTGCAAGGGATTCCATTAAGGACTCCCACTGCCCCGAACGATAGATTCTTTCTGACACTAGAAGTCCAGTGCACTTGAACTTGACCTTGATTACTGTACAGTACTTCCCTATCAGGAAACAGTGCATTTTTACTGGGGCGTTCCCTTCCCACTACGGGCTAGTCCTAAACTTCGTCCCTATGTCTGTAGATGACAGATATACTTTAGGATTTGCATACATTTCACACATTACACTTATAATGCTTACCAAAGTCTATCTTATCATATGGTCACTACCTTATGTCCTAAAACCTATCCTATGTATTATATCTTACCTTCTACTTTACATTCCCTATATTTCTGGTGCACATTATACATATTTTACTAACAATACTTGGTTTGTATATGGATGACAAATGATAAAAAAATCATCTCCCTTTTCTAGATGAAAATCGGACCGATTTCTTTATGCTGTCGTGTGACCCTAGCCTTATAGCGAGCTTTCCACTGACTGCAAGCAGATATCTTGGGAGTTGTGAGAAATGATTCTTGAAGTGCACTGCTCAAAAAAATAAAGGGAACACTCAAATAACACATCCTAGATCTGAATGAATGAAATATTCTCATTGAATACTTTGTTCTGTACAAAGTTGAATGTGCTAACAACAAAATCGCACAAAAATAATCAATGGAAATCAAATTTATTAACCAATGGAGGCCTGGATTTGGAGTCCCCACAAAATTAAAGTGGAATGTAATGTCCTTAGAACAAGTAAGAATGATGCTCAGTAGTGTGTGTGGCCTCCAAGTGCCTGTATGACCTCCCTACAATGCCTGGGTATGCTCCTGATGAGGCAGCAGATGGTCTCCTGAGGGATCTCCTCCCAGGCCTGGACTAAAGCATCTGCCAACTCCTGAACAGTCTGTGGTGCAACGTGATGTTGGTGGATGGAGCGAGACATGATGTCCCAGATGTGCTCAATAGGATTCAGGTCTGGGGAACGGGCGGGCCAGTCCATAGCTTCAATGCCTTCATCTTGCAGGAACTGCTGACACACTCCAGCCACATGAGGTCTGGCATTGTCCTAGATTATGATGAACCCAGGGCCAACCTCACCAGCATATGGTCTCACAAGGGGTCTTAGGATCTCCTCTCGGTACCTAATGGCAGTCAGGCTACCTCTGGTGAGCACATGGAGGACAGTGTGGCCCTCCAAAGAAATGCCACCCCACACCATTACTGACCCACTGCCAAATAGGTCATGCGCTCCTCTGCTTCATTCAGGACGAGTCTGCAGAGTCTCGTTTTCAGGGATTCTCAAGTCCTGCATTCAGGATTGCTAGTGTTTTAGCAGTTGAATCATACAGCGGTCAGCAAGTTATTCACCCATGCATGGATAAGGGATAACTTTTTTTTTTTTTTTTTTTTTCTTAAGAACAACCCATTTAAGGGGGTTGTTCCATCAGGGACATGTATGATATGCCATAAATGTCTTGTAAATGCGGGTCCCACCTCTGAGACTCATCGAGATTGAACACGTGGCCCTTATTTTTTTATGGTGACTAGACTGGAAAAGTGGATGTGTACTTTTATTTCCAAACAAGCAATTTTATAGATCTCTTATATAAATGAATGTTGAGAGCTGTGCATGTGTAGTTGTCTCTCCTGGAAGGGGATCAACATCTCTCAAACACTTATGGCATATTCCCATATAGTCTATTGTAAGTCAGTCATCGGTAATCTTGGATGCCATGGTTATGTCCAAAGACTATGGCTATAGGTGAGATGAATAATCTGTGTCCCTGTAGCCAAAATTATCCAGATTATAAGAGCGAGGAGTGCGATGAATCCCGGGCGCTGCCGTTGACAAAGGTTAATCCAGGCGGAAAGTATAAAAAAATTTCCAATTTATTGCAACGTGTTCTAAGTAGAACCTGCTCCTTCCTCCGGCATAACCTACTCTGAAATGCATTGCAATGAATTGGAAGTTTTATATGCCGTACTTACCTCCTGGATTGACCTTTGTCATCGGCATCGCCCAGGATCCACCGCTCTCCTCTCTACTTACTTTGTGCTCTCTCCATTTGGTGTGAGTACAGCGGCCGAAGCAGCAGCCACGATTGGATTATACCTAGTTGCGCCTGATCGGGGGAGTGACCGACCTCCCAACTCACCCTGACCTGATACAAACAGTGTTACACAGGGGCGCCTCTTGTTTATCTCTCCAAGTTATCCAGACTAGACTTTGTTGACTGCATCTCATGATATTACCCAGTAAGATTACTACTGTTAGTGCAGCTGTATTTATTAGGCGTATATCACCCATCAGGTCTGAGAAGGGAATTTACATTGAGACTTTTAGTACCTTCCATTACTTTCCAGTGCAGCAATCATTCATTTCCTAAACGTAAACCGTGCCTTTAGACTGTGATTGAAATAATGAGAGAAGCCTGCATTACCAATATCGCCTGCCGGCGCGTTTTAGTTTTGGTTTGTTTTACATGCGGTATAATGTGCATGTTTACTGACAGCCTGAGGTTTGTGTTAAAATCCCTGTGGAAAGAATCCGCTCTTTGCAAATAAATAGCTGCGCTAATAAACCTGGCAGCGCATTGTGTTTAAAGACAGGTGTTATATATTGCCGGTGTCAAGAGCAGTTTGCAGGACACATCTCGCTGGGGTGCGCTAAGTAATACCGCCCTCATATAAGCATATTACTCAGCAATTTATCATTATTTACTGACACACAACGCCGCCAGACTTGTTCGTTCCGGCTTGTATAAGACTGTAACCTAGAAGTGATTGGCCTGGTAGAATATGTCACTCATCCTATTATTTAATGGTGTTTTCATAGGTATTGTTCGCCTCCTAAAGCCGCTGTCTGCGTATGGCGGTGACATCCGTGGCAACTGTTGGACCTTGTCACCGATTCCACTTATAAGTGCAGAATTCCTGACTAATGAGGTTTTTTTTCCTCTCTGACATGAGAAGCCGCATCAGTCATGCACATGTATAAACAGACACACATGTAACCCTAAACTGAGCAGAGGCTCCATGCTCCAGTCAGGCCTGTCATGAAAATGATTAATGGCCAAAAGGCTCCAAATTACCTTCATTGTCAGCTCTGTATTGTTAGTTCTGACAACTAATGAGCTCCGACAGCCCTTCCTTTCTCACACAGCACTTAAAGAGCGTGTGATTTCTCTCTCCAACCTTTAACTCCCATGCAGCCAAGAAGTCACAGCTTTCGCCTTCACTATTTAATACCGTAAAAAAATGGCCTTTCTTGGCACTGAGTAGCTGCGTTCCAATTGCTTGGCTGGCAAAAATCATAACTGCATCACTGTCATCATTTAATTTTAAAAGGTGAGGATAAAGATACTTAAGGCTTGATTTGGCAACAATGATAGAGACATACACAGATGGGGCATAATTAATTCAAAATGAGCTCTGTCTCCCGGTGCTAGTTCTTGCCCTCTTGCCTCCTTTCAAAGACCACCATTGTAGATTTTTGGACAGATGAGAAATTGAAAAGAAGCTTAGTGAACCTTTGACCTAGAAATTACTATGCATTACCTATACATAGTCGCCCTACCTGGTGCCTTGCATTTGCTTCCTCCGCTCTGATCAGCACTCTTTCCTCCAGCTTCCATGATGGCCCCTGCGGTGGAATGGGGAATGCAGTGGTGAGTCTAGACCAGGGTTCCCCAACTCCTGTCCTCAAGGCCCACCAACAGGTCATGTTTTCAGGATTTCCTTAGTATTGCCCAGGTGGTCTAGGCCACTATTTCGCAAACTCCAGTCTTCACAGCTCACAAACAGATCATGTCTTCAAGATTTCCTTAGTACTGCACAGGTGAGGGAACCTGTGACAATTTCTGATGACTCCATAATTCCATCACCTGTGCAATGCTAAGTAAATCCTGAAAACTTGATCTGTTGGTGAGCCTTGAGGACTGGGGTTTGGGAACCACTGGTTTAAACTATGACTTCCCAATGCTCTAGGGTAGGAAAGTCAGGGGAGATAGGGTTTAGCCTTATCACTGTACTCTTCATGCCACAGTGGCGGCGATCTTGGAATCAGGGGAAAGGAACATTGATCCAAGTGGAGGAGGCAGCAGTAGTCAAATGATGGGCACCAGGTAGGATGGCTAGACATGAGAAATACAAATTGCCTCTTCAGAGAGGAAGAGGACTAGAAGTCTAGTGCCACCTTCCGGAAGTGGCAATCCTAAAAGTCCATATCGACTCTTTAATGAGCCTTGCCACATGACTTGGGATAAAAGTCAAACCAGAATCTCAATTTGCGGACTCATGTTTTGGTGTGTTGCCTCTCATTAGTACAAAGTATGAGATCTTTGGTTTACGAGAGGATTATGTTTGAGGTCTAAGACATTTCTCGTTTTGGAGAGTGACATGCTTAACATGCTAGCATAAGGAGACTTCTAAGCTATGCAATGCTCCTTTCTCTAGTGCCAACTACATGAGAAATATACTTTCCAAGTGAAATGGTCACTTTCCGTTCCAGAGGGAGGTTGCGTTAAATTGTAGATCTGGTTTGAAGCTACTTGGACTACCTTTAACATAAATACTATACTTTAATAGTCTAAAGCTACAACCACAGGTACATTTTCTTAGTTGCTTCAGGATTATATCGGACCACTCTTTTTGGTGGTCTATAAATTAACTATTAATGTGGAGGCTACAAATTGTTGTTAAACCCTTTAAAGGAAACCTGTCACCTGAAAAAAATTGCTATTAAAATGCACATATGGATTAATCTGCAGGTTAATAGCATTGTGAACCTACCTGCCCATCACCAACAGTTAGAGCTCCACTGCTGGGAGGGAATGAACTTTATTCCTTCCAGCAGCGTTCGAGTTTCAGTCATGTGGGTGGTGCTGATGTGGGTTCAGTCATAGCTCTGTGAATAGACAGTGCCCGCAGACTGACAGCAGGATAAACATTAGAGTCAGCTGTCAGTCAGTGGCGGAGGTGCAGATACAGCCACCGCTCACTATACACAGAGCAGTGACTGAAGCCATGCCAGTCCACCCTATGACTGAAACCCGAATGCTACTGAAAGAAATAAAGTTCATCTCCTTCCGGCAGCGTGGCGCTAAGTGCCTGACAGGTTCAAAATGCTATTAACCTGCAGTTTACCCCAATATCTGCAGGTTATTAGCGTTTTTTCATGTGAGAGGTTTCCTTTAATTTCTATGAGACCGACTATCTAATGTGTATTCGAGCCACCGACTCTTTCCGAAAAGATGTCAGGAGAGCGATCGGACATAGTTTAAATTAAACCACTCAGTGACCTATTGCAAAACAAGTCCGAGCACAGCATTCGTGCGTGTAGAGTGTCAATTGAGATTTTCGCTATCTGATGTGAGTAAGCCGTGGGCTATACCCATTTTTGAAAATTTTCTCTTATCCAAAGGATAGGAAATAACTTGCTGATTGGGGTTACAGTCTCTGTGAAAGCACCGACCCTGGGAACAGGGCTTTTCTTTGAATGAAGCCATGGCCAATGCTACGCCATGCATGTTCGCCAATGCTCTATTCATTGTTTATGTATCTGAAAGCAATTAGCGCTTGGCTATCTCTGGCAGTCCTGTATACAATAAAGCAGAGGTGTGCATGTGTGACCACCATGAACTAAGTTCTTTGGGTTTAGAGTGGAACCTTGTCAACCCTTTAAACGGTTTTGCTAGTAAATTGTTTTGGAGAATTGCATATAGTTAAATTGCCTAGAATAGATCAGGTGCCTTCTATCCCAATCTTTACTTGTTCAAAGAACAGAATCAATGCTTTGGTAAAGCTCCAACTTGGAAACAACCTCAATAATCTATAGCCCATGAAATGACAGCCGAACCTACTGCTATAGTGTGCAAGGCATGATCAAACACTACACTATTACATATTTTATAGTCCTGGTGTACTTTCTTTTAAAGGGAATCTGTCACCTTTTTTTCCCCTATGAGATGTGGCCACAGCCATCAGGGTCTTATCTACCCCATTCTGTAATGCTGTAGATAAGCCCCCGATGTAACCTGAAAGATAAGAAAAACGAGTTATATTATACTTACCCGCGGTCCGGCGCCTCCCATCTTCTAGCGATGACGTCCTCTTCCTTGCTTCTGTTGCGGCTCCTGCGCAGGCGTAATTCTCTGCCCTGTTGAGGACAGAGCAGAGTACTGCAGTGCCCAGGTGCGATGATAGGTCAGAAAGGTCCAGTGCCTGCGCAGGAGCCGCAACAGAAGCAAGGAGGAGGACGTCATCGCTAGAAGATGGGAGGCGCCGTACCCGGACCGCCCCCGGGTAAGTATAATATAACTCGTCTTTCTTATCTTTCAGGTTACATCGGGGGCTTATTACAGCATTACAGAATGCTGTAGATAGGCCCCTGATGGCGGTGGCCCCATCTCATAGGGGAAAAAATAGTTGACAGATTCCCTTTAACACCAATAAACAACTACATACAGTGTGACTATGGTCACAATCTATGGATACCGCGATTTGTGTCCTCTATTCAGTAATTACTTGTAATCTTAAGGAAAACCTAGCAAGAAGTGTTAAATTTCCTACATTGTCTCTACGGGAGAAATGGAGCATTACACAGCTCCCAATCTAAAGTCTGTCCATATTTTACTGTAAGTACTGGCTCCACCAGTGTCATTGTCTCCTCTTTCACCTTTATTAAACCATAAGTCTAAAGGCGTATGTGAAAATGGATTTTCTAGACTAAACAACCCTTTGAATAACTTAGTTAATAATTGTAAGCAGGCAGTTGCTATTCCATATGCTAGATTTAAAAGAAGGGGGTATACGGACCCATATTGTTCCAGTCATGTGGTTTCTCTGCTTCCTGTCCTCTTATAGTTTATGCTGACTTGTGTCTGTTTGTTTTGGGGCGATTCAGGTATGATGAGATACAGAACTGGAGAAACACAAGTGTTGTTGGATTCATCTCTTTGTCTGAACTGCCAGTTGCTCCTAATAGGCTGTTAATGGCTTTCATCAGGATCGGAGCGCTGCCTTGACAGTTCCTATGATAGATGTCTTCTATGGAGACCAGCAGCATTATTTAACTGGTTGAGTTCACAAACAAGGGCCTGCATTGATGTTCTGCTTAGGTGAAGGTTGTTGATGTCTCCAGAGTGCTTTGCTGAAGTTTTGTCAGTGCCATCTGGGAGTACCAGTCTCGTACATGAAAATTACTAGTCCTCCGGTCAAGAAATAAATAGAAAGGTAAACTACTGACTAGGTTTGTTATATAGGAAAGATGTATATCTTCGTACCGTGTTAGCCAGTAGATAGAAAAATATTCAGAATTGAGAGTCCTCAGTGGTTGATACCTTTTAATGGCTAACTGAAAAGATGGTAACAAATTCCAAGCTTTCGAGACTACTCAGGTCTCTTCATCAGGCAAAGACTAAAACAAAAACTGAAGAATCACATATTTATACACAAGAGGACACAGGAATAATGCAATAGGTAAGACATGTGACGTGAAGCAGAACTGTCATTATGGCAGAGGGATGAACATAAATATTGGAACAGTTCATAGATAAGGAGTGAGAGTTTTATCGCCCTCTGATTGGGGTCTGGTATTGTGTTTTGATGCCCCCAGGTTTGTTATAGCACTTGTAAAAGGGGTTATTTAAACCTGATTTTAAAAATATATATTAAGAATTCTCTAGAATAATAAACCAACCAACCTACATATCCCCCACCATTATTCAATACTATCTAGGTCCATTGCCAATATCTGTACTTCCTTTTCAGATTGCATGAAGGAAACCCGCACAAACACAGGGAGAAAATACAAACTCCTTGCAGATGTTTTCCTTGGTGGGATTTTAAACAAGGACCAGCGTCCTGCCCATGGCTTTTATCTTAAGTCATGTGGCACGGCACATTAAAGGGTTGATATTGACTTTTAGGTTTGCTACTTCCGATACATGACACTAGAGTTCAAGTCTTCTTCCTTTCTGAAGAGGCATTTTGCATATTAAATTTCCTAGAGGAGCATTGAATGGCCTAATAGTCGTTTTACACAAAAGGAGATAAGTTACCTCTTAGACTTCAGTCAGAGGCCTCTCGTACATCCAAACCAGATCTCATGCTTTGCGCTGAGAAGGGTCAATACCCTGAAACACGTATCTGTAAATTGAGATTCTTATTTGGCTTTTATCTCAATTCATATGGTTAAAGGGTGGATATTGACTTTTATGATTGCTACTTCAGATAGTGGGCACTAGACTTCAAGTCTTCCTCTCTGAAGAGGCAATTTGCATGGTTAGTACACACAATTTCTGACCTTCATCGGACCAAAACCGATTGCAAAGATTACTGGTATTAGAAGCAAGAGGCGCTGCAGGTGGAGTAACCTCCATTAATGTGTTGCTGCCAAAACATAGCGACGGAGGATGCTCCACCTGCAGCACTTTTTGCTTCTAATCGTAATAAACTTTGCAATCAGTTTTGGTCCAGCAAAGGTCTGAGGTTGTGGACTGAAATGTTCTATATGTTCCATTTTTGAATGGCAAGAATACAAAATGGACTTCCTTCAAATTTTGAAATATATTGCAGTGTTACATTCTTCATTATTGATCTGTATACGGAGTAGAACCCATGAACCAGGAGTGCCGTATAAAAGACTGAATCTGGAACTGATTTTCAGTCGCAGAAATTTCTGCAACAAATCTGCAGTATGAGACTTCACCCTGACCGTTTTGTGTCTACGGCCGGGATCACACATGCGGCGAAAACGTCCGATGCTCGCATGTGAAATCCCAGCTCTGGCGCCGGCACTCGGGAGTGGAGCGAGCGGCTGCATATAAATACATGCAGCCGCGCACTCCACTCCCCAGTGCCGGCGCCAGAGCTGGAATTTCACATGAGAGCATCGGACGTTTTCATCGCATGTGTGATCCCGGCCTACAGCTCTTATGCTGACTGCTCTCTTTCCATGGTAGCAGCACAATCTTTCTGCACTCTGATTCTGCAAGCATACTCTATTCCAACCATCCTAAACTTCTCACTAACTTAACGGACGTATATTAGCAAGAAATATACAATGGATGGCAAGGAGTATAATTGCAGGATCAGACTACACCAGGTTTATTTGTTGTCTGTCACTGTGGAGACTCATTAGTCTGCATGTTAAACCACGCAAACTGTTTATTCAAATAGATGTGCTTCATTTTTTCTTTTTTGATACAATAAAATTCTGATTTGTCATAAATGTATGTTAAAACATCTGAGCCAACTTTATAAATGTCTTATCAATGATTTAAGTAGACATATTCTAAGAATATAGTGCTAGACTGCGCTCACAAAGCATTTTCTCCTATGTCCAAACCCACCCAAATCGGGATTTGGGCATATGTTCTGATGGGGCTACTCACTATAAAGAGTCACTGTGTGCTTTGTCACGTATCATTTTCTGCCTAGTTAAAGCGGGCACCAAGATGTAGTCGACTGCATTTTGTTGCCCACCTCCAATAGTCGTTTATGGCTGAATATGTTGCATGACAGAGCACACTGACTCCGTCTGCATCTTTTATAGTTAATGACCCTGAAGGGGGGACGAAGAGGCAGCGGGTACCTGCGTGCCGGATCCGGAACTTGAGAGGCTGCATCCACTGTTCCCGTGGGGGAAGCTTGAGTGAGGCGGACCTTCCCCTGTTGCCTGGGGAAGCTCTAGCAAGGCGGAGCTTCCTGCTGTCAGAGGGGGCGGAGAAAGAGAATGAAAAAGTATGCGGGGCAGAGCAATTTGGCATGTGCAGAGGACAGCGCGCAGTCAGGTGAGCGGTGCGCTCCGCTCCCCATCCCCAAACAGAGTACTGGCGTTGCGACAGGCCGGGAAGCAGCAGACCAGAAGGAAAGGGACTGCTGCACTGAGGGAAGCATTGTGCTCAGCAGCGAGCAAGAGAGAGGGACTGCTGCAGAGCCGAGCCAGCCGTGCAGCAGCCAGAGAGAGGAAGGCTCTGTCCTGGGAGTACCAGCAGAGTGCAAACCAGTGCCCGTCGTCGCCCGCCGTCAGCAGCGGTGTCCAAAGAGAAAGAGACGTGCAGTGTAAGCCCGGTGACTACCAGAGAGCAAGACGCCGTACGTACTGTGTCCGTGAGTACAGCACACGCACCACGAAAGAGTGACTGGGAACAGGACAGACCCTTGCACCCTTACTTGGTCAGATTAGATCTACTGGACTGTGACCCATATTTCTGTCAGCCACGTTGGGCTCGTCTCGGACTGTGACCCGTACTTCTGTCAGCCACGGCAGCAGGGATCAGTGGGTGCTCCAGTCCCTGGGCATCCGTACAGTGTAGGCCCGCGCCCAAGCATTGTTACCGCCACCGCTGACAGAGACTGTGAGTAGAGCTATGCAGGGGTCACGTCGGGCTCAGACAGTACCATGACCCACGTTTCCTCTGGCCACGTCAATATATGGACTAAGGGCAGTGGAAGGTATCGGAGACTGACCACTGTCGCCAAAAGATGGGGCTTTGTTGCCCACAGCACCTTCCTGGAAAAAAACCCACACCAGCCTTTGCTGGAGCTATTGACTGCTCAGCAGGAGTTACAGTTTGAGGAACTGCTGACACAAGTGCAACAATGGAATTTCCCTTACCTCATCCTTTAGTCTATACCTCAAAATATCCTTTGTCTTATGGTACTGTTTGTGTCCCCTGTTTAACCCATTGCATCCCTGTGTGTAGTATTCCCCTGTAAATAAACCTGTTACCCTTGCTCTGCCTCCTGTCCGTCACTGCATCCCGCGTTCCTGCTAGAACCCCATCAGAACATACGCCTAAATTTCAATTGGGGGGTTTGGACATTAGCCAACGGGACCACTTACTAGGGGAAAATGTTATGGTCCCAGCCTTAGAAGTGATAACCAAGACCTCAGTGGTTGATACCTTTTGATGATATTTCAATTACCCATTTAATGGTATCAACCACTGAGGACTTAAACTATTATTTCTTTCTATCCACTGGCTAACACTGAAGAAATATATAATTTTTTTTCCTGTCTTAGAGGTCATAGATCACATACATTGGTGATGTATTTGTAGATTGTGAGCCCTCGCGGGCAGGGTCCTCTCTCCTCCTGTACCAGTCACTTACTTGTGTATTGTTTAAGATTATTGTACTTGTTTTTTATTATATAACGTGCCATGGAATAAATGGCACTATAATAATAATAGATAATAATAATGTAATCTTATCGCATATATCCATGTGAGAACCATGAGAACATTTTCACTGGGTTTCCCCTGTAAAAACTTAGCGCTTGTCCTATAAGTCCTGGAGAGAATGGTAGGTCTTCTATATTATGACCACGGGGTGGAATGACCCCGGTGACAGTAGGCTCATCTGTTATAAAACTTTGGCTGTTTGTTTGCATTCTTTAGGAAAGTTTGATAAAGACCTGTCTAATACAATGGAGAATGCCCTATTGTGAACTGACAACCCTCTGGTCCTTGTTGTTGGGTCTATTGTAATCTGTTTTCCACAAGTTAATTTTGTAGGAAGGAACATCTATCAAATATATGAAAGGGACAAGTAGACACTTAAGTGCCAGGTGTATGAGCCACCACCAAATGGGCTATATTTGAGGTATGTACGAACATCCCATTTGTTCAGTTAATGGATGGCAATCATTCTTGTCTTCTGTCAGGCGGAGGAAGTGGTTGGAAAAGGGACCCCATGGAAAGTGCCTTATCTACCATGGGAAAGGAAGTCAGGGTTATTCTTATCATTGAGTATCTATGTGCCATTGAGCGTGCACCTAGCTCATCACTGTGTAACACCCGCATAGCACAGCCATGGTATGGACACAGCTAAAAAGCAGATTGCAAGCCCTACATCTGGCTGTCATTATACCACGGTGATTAGTTTGTCTGACAGTGCTTTGCTTGATATCTAAAACAGAAGAATTTATGTTGTCCCGTAGGCTTTGATAATGAGATATGAATAATATGAATTGGCACGGGATTATATAGCAACAAAGGGTTTATTTAGATTGATGTACTACCAAGATCACAAAGGTTCAGGAATAAAATGCTGGGGAAGAAAGAACGTGTAGCATATGTGTGCTCAGCTCACCAGAGGGTCGTCCATGTGAAGATATATAGCAGGTTTGTTTTTTGTTTTTTTTAATCTAAACAGACAAATAAAAAAAACACAACAAAATAAGGCTCATAACACTGGTGTTTCTCTCCACATTCTATTCCAGTGTTTAACATTGTGTTTTTCAAATAACCCTTTGAGGACCATGGAATTTTTCATTTTGAGCTTTTGTTTTTTTCTCGCCTTCTTTCAAGAGCCATAACTTTTTCATTTTTCCCTCAACACAGACGTGCGAGTGCTTTGGTTTTTTCCAGGACTAGTTGTAGCTCCGAGTGGCACCATTTATTTTACCTTAAAATTTACTAAAACATGGGAAAAAAAATTGCAAGTGTGATGAAATGGTGAAAAAGAAATGCAATTCCACCATTTGTTTCTTGAGGTTTGTTTTCACAACGTTCATTGTGTGGTACAAACTACCTGGAACCCAATTCTACCTGTCTATCCGATTTACGACAATACCAAACATGCATAGTTGTTTTTTTTCTCTTTAAATGATGAAAAAAATTCAGAACATAGCAAAAAAAAAAAAATGTTTTTGCTATGTGTCACAATTTTCCGAGACCCTTTTATATTTTTATTTTGTTGTTAAGGCTGAGTGAGGTCTTGTTTTCGATGCGGTGAACTGATGTTACCAGGAGCTGTGGTATGATCAGACCATGTTACTGTACAGTCAGACACAAACATTACACAGTACACAGCAGGGACACATTTATAAGATTATCTCAGCACAGGAACATTTTATTAAACATGTCCAATTGTGGAAATTATTATTATTATTACAAGATCTATTGACTAAAATTAACTTTTGTTCTTGGGAAACACCCCTCCCCCCAAGCAAGGACATTAAAATTTCAGATGCTTGCTTACATAGTTACATAGGTTGAAAAAAGACCTAGGTCTGTAAAGTTCAACCTTTCTCCACCAATTGTTCATTTTGTCACTAGTTTAACTTTAACCCTCAATGTTATGTGTATTGAGTAGATCATCCAGTCCTTTTTTAAAAGCTGTCATATTGTCTGCCATTATTACTTCTTGTGGTCGGGCATTCCACAGTCTGACTGTAAAGGTACTGCCACACTAAACAAGATCGCTAACGATCACGATAACGACGCATACTAATGAGATCGTTGGTTGTGATCGTTTTAATGTCGCTAGTAGCTGACAAACTGGACGATTTAATTAACGACGCATCAGCAGTAGCGATCTTTTTAACGACTTTGGCGGTCGTTGGGACGTGCCACACTTGCATATACTGTGAAAGATCACGACCTCGATAGGCGTGACTGAGCGCGACCTTTTGCACGCCCCTCATCACAGATTGGTGGTCACTATTTACCTCATAAATATTTATCACAGCTCTCCCGCTTTGTGATTGGATGACCGCGTCATAAAAGACCACGTATCTGCACTCCTCTCCATTGCTCTCGAGCAGAAGCGGTTCTTTCAAATCTCCAGCATCGTTCCAGTGTGTCCTGCTAGCCTTTGTAGTTACTGCGATCCATTTGTGCCACTATTGCTGTTGCTGTGTTCCAGTCTCTGACGTTATATCCTCTGCGATCCAGTCTCTGGCGTGATCCAGTTTGTGATCCAGTTTGTGATCCAGTTTGTGACGCTATTTTCCCTGTTTTCTTTTTTCTCCAGAATCACAACTTGTGTAAGGTAGGTATTATATTTGTCACATTCATTTTTATTTTTACTTTAATTTTACAGATCCATGTTTAGATCTCTGCTTTTGTAAACCATTGTCGTTGATCAATTTTTTTTTTTTTTTTTGCCATTGTTTGTTTTGTTCTGACCACCAAACACACCAACCACCATTTTGTGATCCCTGCTGTGTTCTATGTTGTAGTCTATAAACATTTTATTTAACCATTCTGGCGTTCTCACATAATAATATTTTTTTATTACAGATGGCTGATAAACAAGATTTTTTGCGGGAATTTATCGAGCTCTACCGCTCCATGCCGTGCCTATGGAGAATAAAATCACCAGATTACTGTAACAGGCTTAAAAAGAATGACGCATACCAAAAACTGGTGGAGATGTGCAAGAGCCGTTACCCCGATGAACCTGCGGATGTGTCATCGGTCAAAAAACGCATACAGGCCCTCCGCACAGTGTATAAAAAAGAGCTCAATAAAGTTATAAATTCCACCAAATCTGGAGCGGGGGCCGATGATGTTTATGTCCCCAAACTGTGGTACTTTGATCTGTTCGAGTTCACAAGGGACCAAGAAGTACCAGAGAAGGGACATCAATTTCGGATCTAGACCCAGTGATCCAGCCGGACACCCCTGTCATACATGTAAGTACCTTTGTATTACAACACATTTTAATGTACATGCCAAAGTGGACTTAAATTTAAAATATATAATTGTGAAATGTAGATAAAATGGCAGAATATATCCCTTCATGTACTGATAATTTATCTAGCTCAACGGTTGAGGCCTATCCATTTACAAGTGTAATTTTCACATTTTTGCTGTATATGGGTGTAGTAAATTTCTTTGTCTTTACAAGGTGTATAATAATAAATTATATTGTGGTACCGTGTTAGCCAGAAAAATCGATGTGAATACTTTTACGTCCAATTATGACAAGAGCATTCTTAAAGTGATACCTTTATTGGCTAACCAGAAAATTATATGTTCGCTAGCTTTCAGAGCGCACAGGCTCCTTGTTCAGGCAGGATTACATTTGGAATAATTACATTATAAAGGTATCACCTTAAGGATGCTCTTGTCATAATTGGACAGAAAAGTTTTCACATCGATTTGTCTTTACAAGTGTCGTTTTCACATTTTTGCTGTGTGAAGATTAATTTCTTTGTCTTTGTGATTTACCATTTGTTTTTTGTTCATGCAGGAAACAGAAGAGTCCGTCTCCACACCTGCAACTGAACAAGACAGCTTGCCGTTGATCGAAGATGAAGAAGAGACACCATCCTCATCTGTGCGTCGCCGGCTTTCACCTTCAGGAAGGAAAAGGAAGGCTCCCACCACCTCGGCTACTCCTGAATTGGTGGAAATTGCAAAAAAGTGCTAACAGCAGAAAAAGAACCTAAAATAACAGGGTTTGCATACTTCGCAAATGAGAGGCTGCCTACACTGGATCCTGTTCAGCGGCTTCATGCAGAGAGACTCATGTTTGAGGTACTGACTCAAGCCTCTTTTGGAAACCTGGATAACAGATATGTTGTCATGCCAAGACCGCAGTACCCGGACTATTCATGGCCGCACAATCCTGTGCCAAACCCAAACGTTGGTGCTCCAAACGTTGGTGCTCCCCCTTATTGTAATACACCGCAGAGGCAGCATCCTGTGCCAAACCCAAACGTTGGTGCTCCCCCTTATTTTTATACACCGCAGAGGCAGCGTGGTAATGGCAACGATCCCTCTTACCAGCAGTTGTAGTTTTTAAAAATTTTTTTAAAATTTTTTTTGTTGTCTATATTTTTTTTTACATTGTTACCTTTCTTAATAAAAATCTTATTTATCTAATGAATTGTGGTCTTTTATTCTTATGTGATGTCAACTATTAAAATGTTGTATTTTTATTACATCTACTTGTCACACACGGGGTCATGGTACTACTACCAGCTATCATAGGTGTTCCATCATAGGGAAAAAATGAAATTAACAAAATTTCAAATATTAACATTTCTTATAAAGGCCCTGGTCACACTAGCGCTAAAACCTTATACTAAAAAATAATACACCACACCTGCGTTGATTAACGTAAAATTTGAAATATATATTTTTGTCATATATTTTTCTTCAAAATAAATAAAATTTAAATAAAAACAAAAAATTTACATAATAAAATAAAAAATTTGAAAAAAATATTTACATTATAAGAAATTATTAAAAAAAAAAAAATAAATTAATGAGGGCCCCGGAGTCCAGAAAATTGTCTCTCCAGCATCATCCCGTGGTGATGCAGAGCTCCCATGGCAGTTTGCAGCGCTATGACTGCTGAATTCATGCCTGCCACAGCTGAATCCATGCCTGCCACCGCTGAATTCATGGCTGTGGCAGCTGAATTCATGGCAGACACAGCGCTGCTCATGGCCGCCATCAGCCGGCGGTGGGACAGGAACAGGTCCTGGGCAGTTGGGATTTCTGTGGAGGTAAAGGTAACAGTTAACCAGGGAATTCTGTTGAAACATCAACATGTACATGTTATGTTTGTTAACACTTACGGTTGTCGTCAGACGACCCGCTTACTGCCCACCCTGATCCTGTTGCTCTGCCGGCTAGGGAAAAAAAGAAAAAAAAAATTATATCACAACAGTCATTACACATAAGACCTTACAAAGTTCTCTAACTTGTCTGAAGCTTATATAATGTGCGTTAATTACCTGATGGGGAGCCTGCATCCGTGTCACGGGATGATGCTGGAGAGAAGGATGCTGGAGACAAGGCATAACCCTGTAACGGGCTATAAGATCCCAAATCAGGAGGGGGGGTTGCTCCAGGTGAAGGGGTTGAGAGGTAAGGTGAGGATGGTGGTGGAGGCGTAGCCGGGGAAGGTGAGGATGGTGGTGGAGGCGTAGCCGGGGAAGGTGAGGATGGTGGTGGAGGGGTAGCTGGGGACGGTGGAGCAGGTGGTGCTGGTGATGGTGAAGGTGGTGCTGTAAATGAAATATACAATTCAGAATCCCTATTATCACTGCCGGTACTCCCAAGAAAGAAAGAACAGAGAGAGAAAGATGGGAAAGAAAAAAACTACTGAATAATGGCCCCATATACTGCTGCATACTGAATAATGGCCCCATATACTGCTGCGTTCATGTGCGTTTGTCGTGCGCTGCGCATTTTCCCGGTGTGCGCTCAGACGCTACATGTTGCCTTTTTTTTTTCACAGTCAAAATAGACAGAAGGATGATGGACAGGAGGGGATGTAGACAGAGATGATGGAGACAGAGATGATGGAGACAGAGATGATGGAGACAGAGTGAGAGCCAGAGATGATGGAGACAGAGATGATAGAAATGTGACACATAGACAACGCATGCGCCAAAAAAACTGAAACGGCTACAAAAAACAAATGAAATCGAAGACAAACGCTTTTTATTTATTTATTTTTTTAAATGCGTATGCTGATGCGACAAAATATCGCAGCTATTACAAGCGTTTGCATGCGTTTTTTTAATGCGCTTCATGTGCGATCGAAATGCAGCGCAAAAAAACGCAAGTGTGAAAGTAGCCTAACCCATAAAACATAACCTCTCCAGATACCCTCATCAATACTCACTCAGAGGCCTGCGTAGCTGGGCCCGGATGCTGGCGACCCTATCGCGTGAGCGGTATCGCAGGTCCGCCAGCTTCTTGCGGATTTGTCTCAGGGTCCGCCGCACATTGAAGCGCCTCTCCAGGCCCCGCCGGATTCTCTGCAGGCATACCCTTTTGTGACGCCTTGGATGCGCCACAGGTACCCTGCAGAAATAATCCCACTGGTCCGTTTTTTTTATCAAATAGCGGACCTCTCCATCCTCCCAATTTACCGAGCGTTGTCTCGCCGCCATGATAATACCGCATTGGGCGACGCCAGCGTCATGACGTCACAACGTGCGCACTTTACGGCGCACGTTACGTGCGGCTAAATTCACATCGCAAAACAGTATTGCTAACGAAAAATGACCGCAGCAGCCATGTAACCAGCAAGCAGATATGAGATGATATTGCGATCGCAAGACAACGGGTTTAAACTAGGCGATCACAATGTCGTCGCATTACTGTATGCTGGGGCTATAATCACCATGCAAATCACAATGGTTTTGCAGGTTTGAGAATGCTCAGATTGCGATCACAATCTCGTCGCATATCTTGATGGCTGGGGCTCGCTAATCCCCTTTGCAAGTCACAATGGCTTTTTGAATAGCGTGGGTAGTCACATTGCGATTACAATAGCCTCGTATATTTTGATGGCTGGGGCTCGCTAATCCCTTGCAAATCACAATGGCTTTTTGCAGATCTGTATGCATGTTTGTGTGAGTAGTCACATTGCGATCACAATGACGTCGCATATCTGAGAATAGCTGATTCCCTGGTGAATGTTGACCTTTACCTCCCAAGAATTTTCAAATATATGTATAACAATTTTTTAATCTTTCATATTATGACTAAAATATATATATTATATATTTAAACTTTATATATGCAGCTGTGGTGTATTATCTGTTATATATAATTATAATGTTTGAACGCTACTGAGACCATAGGCCCTTAAAATAATTGAAAATATTTGAAACTTTTTTCTTTATTTTTTTAACAATTAACTCCTATGACTGATGGTACTCCCATGAGCACGTGTGTGACAAGTAGATACAATGTATAACAAAAAATAGGGAAAAAAAAAGCCTTTGAAAAGATTTTAAAAACTACAGCTGCTGGTAACATGTCTCGTTGCCATCCCCATTACTCCCTCCCCACATCTCACCCATCATTAGCCCTTCTCCCATATTGGTAAAATAATTGAAAAAAACACGAATGCATTTTTAAAATAAAAATATTTTATTACCAAAACATTGTTAAAAAAAAAGGGTAAAGTAAAACATTCTCAAAATCTAACTAGACCTGATGCTGCCAACTCACTGCACCAGGCCCGTTAAAGTATTGGCAGTACTTGTCTCTGCCGGCCTTCGCATCGTCCTTGCTCCTGCCTTGATTGACAGGTTGAAGGCCTGCAATAGCGGGATCATTGTCACGCCATTCTCCGAGCACCACGTCACCATTGCTGTCAGAGTCCATGAAGCCTGGCGGACTGTAAGTACCAGCATCGCGTTTGCGTAGAAAATTGTGCAGCACACAACAGGCCAACACCACAGAGTCTATGGATTCCAGCTTCATGTTGATTGGAGTGTGGAAAACCCTGAAGCGGTTGGCCATTATGCCGAAGGCATTCTCCACAACGCACCGTGCCCTAGACAGTCTGTAGTTAAAAATCCGCCTTTCCCCTGTCAAAGTCTTTTGTGGATATGGTTTCACAAGATGCTCATGAAGGGGAAGGCTTCATCACCCACAAACACAAAGTTTAGGTTGGCGGTGGTGTCCATGTTGGTTGGCAAGTTAAGTTTATTATTAAACAACCGATCACCAAAACTTGTGTGCTCCAAAACGCCACCGTCAGAAACCCTTCCATTCATGCCAACATTAACGTCAATAAATTCATAATTGGCATTAACAAGGGCCATGAGGATCGTGCTGAAGTAACCCTTGTAATTATGAAAAAAGGATCTGCTTTTGGCTGGTTGCGTGATCCGCACGTGTTTGCCATCCAAGGCACCACCACAGTTTGGGAACTGCCAAATCCTTTCAAAATCAGAGGCAATAATTTGCCATTCCACCACTGATTTTGGAAATGGCATATAGCTCCGTAAACTGCGGACGATGGCGTTGCATGTCTCCGGAATTAGTACTCCAAGCAGCGACCGAGAAATTGCAGCAGAAAATTGCAAATCCTTCATTGAACGTCCGGTTGCCAGAAATCGCAGCGTTACTGCCAAACGTTCCTCTGCTGAAACAGCTGCACGCATCCGGGTATCCTGCCGTTCTATGAGTGGCCTCACAGCTTCCAGTAGGAGCTTGAATGAATCCTCCGACATCCGTAGATAATTCCGGAAATCCTGCGGATTCTTCTCCTGCAACTCCCTCACTAGATGCATGTGGGTGAATCTGGACCTCTGCTCCAGCCATTCTCTGGTCCACATGCTATGCTTTCGCTTGGAGCGCCTCTCTTCCACCCGCGCCTCTTCCTGACGATCTGCCTCCATAGATAGCGCAACTGCCACAATCATACGCTCCGCGGTGGAGAGGTTCATTATGTGCAACCTGTACGGTAAAGAAGAGAAAAGTTAATTACTAATTAATTACTATTACTAAAGTGTTTAAACAAAATAAAATAAAGAATAAAATAAAAATTATATAACAAAAAAAAAAAAATAAACTTTTCAGTTTATACAGTTTACAAATGTCTAAAATGGTGAGGGGTGTAAAATAAATAAAGCAAAAAAAAAATAAAATAAATAAAGTCAGGGGTGTAAAATAAATAAAGCAGACGAAAAAAATAAATAAATAAATAAGGTCAGGGGTGTAAAAGCAATAAAGCAGAGGACGAAAAAAAAAAATAAGGTCAAAAAACATTATCAAAACATCACAACATCACAAACAATATGTACCTTGAATCCAAATCCAAATATCCCGAAGATCCAAATCCAAATGGGGATGGATGGTGCTCTAACGACTCAGACAGGATCGCAAAACCCACCACTGCGCCACAAATATGATCGCAAAACACCGACACGCGATACTATCCTCACAAAAACGCACAAAGCACAGTTGGAATCATCCACAAAGTGCTCTGGAAACAATGGATGGGGGCGCAGTTATTATAGCTGAGGTGATGTTTGTGGTCACCAATCGGAGCTGAAGGGCGTTATGAACGAAAACAAAGTCCCGCCTCCGCCGCTGACTAATGCATCGTTAATGAGGTCGCACATTGTTCACAAAAAGGTGCCACATTCAGCGATTATACTTACCCAGCGGGAGCGCCGATGATAAAATAGGGTCCGGAACGATGTCAGCGACGAGCGAGATCACAGCAGGATCTCAGCAGGGGCCACGTCGTCTCTAGATGCCGCACACAACAACATCGCTAACGAGATCGCTAAATAGTGACGGTTTTTAGCGATCCCGTTAGCGATATTGTTTAGTGTGGCATACCCTTAAGGAACCCTTTCCTGTTTATCTGCCGGAATCGCCTTTCTTCCACCCCTAATGAATGCCCCCTGGTCATTAGTAAGGTCTTTGGAAGGAATAAGTCATGTGCAAGTCCTCTGTACTGACTACACATATATTTATACATATCAATGATGTCTCCTCTGATGTGTCTTTTTTTGTGAACTACACAAGTCCAACTTTTCTTAGCATTTGTCAGGAGTTGCAACTGTTGGACCCCCACTATTCAGAAACTGCAAGTTTGTAATATGGCATAACATTTTCTAGATGTGAAACACATTATTACAGAAGGATTTGCAGGAGTCTGAAAAGCTGAACAACAAACTCTTTGGTCTCTCTCATCATATTCATGTTTGACATCTATGTTTTAGAGAAACCAGTATAGAATCAATTCTAGAGCTCCTATTTAGTGGTGATTTTATTTGAAAGGTGGAAATATCTTTATCTTTCTGAATTTATTAGCCGTCTTTCCTGTTCTGTACTCCTATTTCTCTCCCTTGATTACTAATGGAGGGTTTGAATTGATCAGTTCCTATGATGCGCAAAGTTCTTGTGTATAGTTACAGCTGCATCTGTTTTTTCTCATCCTTTCCCTGTTTCTTGTTTGCCTGCACCAAAAGGCCCAATACAAATTCCTGATTGTTGAAGCATGCTATTTCTGCTTTACCAGCATCCTTTGACCGGCTTATCAGTCTCGGCATGTATATCTTAAATCAGGCAATGCAGCAATAAACCTTGGAACAGATTGTGCTCATAGATTCTGCTAGATAGAGGTCTCAGTGAGTTTAGTTCCAAAAAACGTAAAAATGTTAATGATTATCTTTAGTGGTGATTATGTCTGTACTGGGGGAAACTGCTGATCTGATAAAAGGGCAGATAATTGTGCTTTTAAAATGATACAATCCCGTGTGTGCTTCCCTTAGGACTACGATGTGACATATTATGCGTGAGCAAACAATTCAATATTGTTTTGAGTTTAACAACTAGATTTTTAGATGGATTGACCATCACAGGATATTGATGACCTGTTCTTTTGGAGAGGTCATCAATATCGGATTGGTGGTGGTATTTAATCTGACACCACAACCAGTAAGCCTCCAGCAGCTCCAGTGGTGGCTGAGCGTAAACACTGAAGAGAGCTGCACTGTGTTGCTCCTTTCAGTGTCTAGCAGCCGCTACCGAGTACTTCAGAACAGCTGCT
>JARQOD010000004.1:479467679-479535087 GCA_033576555.1 Oophaga sylvatica
TTTAAAAAATTAGGAAAATCTATCCGAATGTTTGTTGGTGCGTTACCAATTTTTATTAAATTCTTTTTGACCTCAAACGAAATGAGGACTCCACAACAATGTCATAAACATTCGTCAAGATACTATTTATTATTATTCAAGTTTTATACGTTTAAAAAGGGGCTGGTTAGTCAATTAACATACAATTAAAAGCTCTAATTATTGGCTGTTTAGTGTAAGTTTGATAATATGTAAAAGGGGTGAAGTTGCAGTTTTTATGTTTTTTGTTCTTTTGCCCACTTTCTTCATATAGTAAAGTAACAAAAGAACTACTAAGACTCCTTATTGTTCCTTATGAAGGCCAGGGTCGTCTTTAACACTGATTATAGCTGGCATCAGCTTTTTGCATAGATATGTGTGGCACAGGATTTTTAGCAAGTGAGATCTATCTACCTGTGAAATGCATATATAGAATATACTTTGAATATATGGAATACATATTATTTCCATGACAGTCCCCCCTTAGATACCACTTGCCCAAAAAACCTGCTCCTGTCCAAACGCTGCAACTTGTTTGTGCTGCCGGCGGTTGAGATATGCCTACGCATGTCTCCCCCACCGAATACAGACTTTTCGCAAATGGCTGCAGGAGGACTGTCCCTGTCAGGGGTTTATCACAATCATAGTCTCTTTATTTAACTGCATGTTCAGAAAAAAACATGTGTATACTTCAGGTAGGTCATCTGTCTGGTCAGTCAGAGCATCCACGACATCCTTCATGGCTAGGTGTCTCTCCTGGTGCTTCCTTGCAAGCGATACGTGATCCAAGCAGGCTTTCCCTCTAGTTTCACAGAGGTTGGTGTCATCTGGGGCCTCTTGGACAGGACCATCAAATCTGGCATGAAGAGAAAAAACTCGAGAATGGACATTAGTTTTTGACCAATTCAATTACATAAGCAAACAAGATATACATTTTGCATATTCTGGCTGCTGAGGGAAGATTGCACCTAACTTGGGACTAGACCCAAACAAAATTTCGTATAGTGACAGATTTTTCTGGGTCTCTGGGAGTGTGCCTTACGCTAAACAGTGCAATTGGGAGTGTTTTCCCTGCATGGATTGCGGCTCTGGGAATTTTCAGCATCCTATTCTTAAGTGTTCCTTCAGTCTTTCTACCTTCCCGCTGCTCTGGGGGTGGTAAGGAGTGTTAGGCCTAGGTCTGACCCTACCGCTGACCAGATCTCTCGTGTCAATTTGCGGTGAAATGCTGGCCCCTGATCACTCTCTATCACTTCTGGAAACCCCGTAATCTGCACACTATCCTGAGATAGTTTCTTTGCAGTATATTTGCTACTGGTTCCTCACTGGAAAAGCTTCTGTTCATCTTGAAAAATACTTCTTGACCACAATGGCGTATTTAAAATCCTTCACTTGGCGATATCTGGATGTGGTCTATCTGGATCCTTTGAAGTGGTAAGTGGTCTTTCCAGATGAGGTGAGGGGGACTTTCTTCCATCTCCAGTCTTGCATTTGCCGCAGGTCAGACAGCTGCTGGTGAATTTGGCTGTAGAGTGGAGATCCCTGAAGCGAACCAGTAAGCACCAATCAGATCATTCATCTGTGTCTTTGATATGTGGGGGTGGGTCCATGTGCCCATTAGACCACCATAGGGTGCATACTTTGTGGTAGCCAGAGTTTGAAGTCCATTATTGATAGCCTTCCTTCTTCACGTGTTGCTTTTTTCGCATTCAGCTCTTCTTCTCCTTTTGGAGCTTGGTCTTGCAACTTCTTGAGCAGATCCCAGGACGTCTTTTTGTCGGGTTTCTTGTCTTCAGTCGTCATGTAGTAGCCGTCCGGCTCTACGACCTCTCCCACTTCTCCATGTTGTCTTCCTTTGGCCGCTTCTTTGGAGTACACCCAGCAGGTCCCTGAAAGGCTCCATGATGCTTCAGGGTTGTCCCGTTTGCTGTGATGGAAGTCCCTTGTAGCCTAGAGGGCCCAAAGTCGTGTGCTATGCCATGCGAGTACCTGTAGTCGGTGTAGATGTTTGCAGTCTTTGCCTTCTGCCATCTGGCAGGCCTTCGTCAGCGCTATCAGTTCTGCTTCCTGGGCTGACAGGCTAGGTGACAGACTTCTGGACCACGGATCTCTTGATTGCGGTCAATCACTTCCTGTGGAAACTTCATCATCTGCAAATCTGGAGCCTCCAAGTAGAGGATAAATTCTGTAAATTTTGTTCTGGAAAGTCCATATTGTATCCCCCCTTGGGAGTGGGAGTAGAGTAGCCGGGAAGGACTGAGGTCTGGAGACGGTGACATTATGAGACAAAGCGATAGAGGCGCCACAAAGATACCTGGGGCGGTGGGGAGATTATTGTTGGTTGAGCTTGATGAAGATTGCCAAATGTCGTGTGGAGTGAGAGTTTCCAGTGGCTGTCCAAGAGTGATGTCACAACCTTGTCCAGGAAGGTGTGTGTGCTGCAGATACTGCCATCAGGCAGGAGGGTGCTCCTCTTGCAACTGGATCCAAGCGGTCTGAGAGGCAGCCTAAAAGTCTCTGTTTTTCCCCCGTGAATCCGTGTCAGAACTCCAGTAGCATGACCTTCATTCTTCCATCAGGTAGACGAAAGACTTCTCGTAGTCAGGTAGGCCTGGTATTGGCGCTGAGAAATGTGAGTTCTTCCAATCTCCTGAATGAGTTTGAAGGCTTCGTCCGATAGAAGGAGCGGGGTTGCGTTGATGCAAGCCACAGAGGCTGCATTAGGACTGAGGCATCAGGGATCCAGGTTCTGCAATACGACATAGACCAGGGAAAGCCAGCAGCATTTTCGGAGTTGTTGGGGGAGCCATCTTCTCCACAGTGGTCTTCCGGTCATTTGACAGGTTTTCGTCTGGGCAATACAGTGTCCCAGGGATGTAACTTGCTTCTGACATCACTGGACTTTTCTTCCAGACCTTGCTTTGCTGTTCTTCCAGGAGATAGGAGAGACAAGGAATGGACTGTGCAGGTAACGATGTCAACCACACAAAAGAGAAGGTCATCCACGTGTTGTAGAAGAGTGACTCCTGCATATTCTGCAATCCAGTTGACGAGGATGGAGGAAATTGTCTTGGTGAAACTTGAAGGGCTTGTTCTGAGCACCTTGAGGCAACACTGTCCATATGCACTGCACTGGTGCGTGAAGGCTGGCCTCCAGGTGGAGGGAACACTGAAGAAGGCACTGGCCAGGTTGATCACCGTGAATACCGTTGCGGTGACTGGGACTTTTGAGAGCAGAGTGTGCGGTTCAGCACTGTTGGGGTTTCAAATACCGTAGCCTCTTTCACACGGCCTCCAGGCCTTGCACCATTCTGAACTCAGTGGGGTTTACAGTCTTTTTTTTTACTGTGGAAAGGGTATTGATTCCGAAGGGCGAGGCAGCCCAGTTTGGCCTTGTCCTTCAGTATCAGCAGGGGATCCCATCTGCCGGCGCAGAGCTGGCGGAAAACAAGCCGTCTACTAGGACCACATCATGAGAGATGACGACCAGCTGGCTTTCTTGTTCTCCCACCAAGACAGTCACTGTGTTAGCACCTGCTCTGGTCACAGGGGGTTCTTCTTGTTGGGACGTCTCCTTAACCGGCTGCTTTTTTCTCAGCACGGGCCATCAGTTTTTCTTTTTCTCCACTCGGTCTCAGGTCATATTTGTGCACAAGTTTGAAGAGCTGAGTGGCTTTTTGCCGGTCTAGGGCCAGGGTGAAAGGGTTTTGATTGCAGGGGGCAACCTCCTGGTCTTGCAAAAGATGAACCTCTGGCGTTGGAGCTGGGTGAGGTGTTGCCATTCCATGAAGCGAGTAGGGTCCTTCTTGAGTTTGAATATTCCTGGCCAATGTAAAAGTTCTCGGGGCCGTCTTCCTAGGCGATTTCACTTAGACCTTCAGTTGGTCAGAGACATCTTGACTCTGGGTGATGGAGTGGCTTTTCTGGTACTATGTCCAGCACCTCCTGTGATAGGTCTGCAGTGTGGTTGTTTGTAGGTTTCTTCTTGGGTCAGGGGTGAAGAAAGTGTCATGGTCCATCTTCCTGGAACACTCTGGTCGCTTCAGCTTCTGCAAATCCCAATAGGTTGAGGGTGCAGGTTTTTGACACAACAAACTGGGACACGATGGAGTGTTCTGCTGAGTCCACACGCTCAGGGGCTTCATAATCTGGAAATGTCTGACTTGACCATCAATTCCCATGCAGGACGCAGAAGATTCTGATAGATAGGTGGAGGTTGCGGCGTTCCACAAGAAAAGATCTGACTAAGCCATCCACTCTCAGGATATTGGTCCCACTGGTGGGGTTCCCCTGTGGACTTGGTGTGCTCCGTCCTATGGACGGGTTCTTCACGCTGTTCTTGTGTTTCTTTCTTCTGGGCGAAGTCGGTGTTCTGCACCGGTTCCGGAATGACCAAACTCGCCACAGTTGTAACACTGGACATCCCTTCTGTCCCGGCGGGACTCAATCCTTTTTGCTACTGCGAGCAGGGTATCCATTGCTATTGACGTGTACTCAGGCCTGGCTACTACCAGTGGTTTCCTGATTGGTTCTCTCAGTCCATGCACAAAAGCCTGTGCCAACATCCGTCTGGGTGTCTGATCATAGGTAATGAGGCCCAAATCTTGAAACACTTGCATCATTCTGTCATGGAACTTCTCCACAGACTCTGTCTTGTCTTGACTCATGTCATGTAGGCTGAGAGTTTGTCCTGTCAGTCTGCTTTTTGGCCCATTCTCTGAGTTGCTCAATAGCTTTGGTCCTGTCTCCCAGGCATACGCATCTAACTCTGCTGGAAGCTTGAAGTGTTCTCTCATAATTGGCCAGAATGCATCACCTGCTTTTATTTCCATTACGGTCCCCGAATCAATCCAGGCTGATACATAGTTCGCTGGATCTGCTGCATTTTTTTGGCAAAATGGCATGGGGTGTAATCCCTGGGTCTAGCAGCATACTGATCACATGGCTTGGGATGAAGGGCCCATAGGATGGTGCCTCTACCTGTCCCTGCCTATTGGTGCTTGTGAGTTTTCTTCCCTAGTATTGGGCATCATGTATGACGTTGTGTCTTCATCTTCATCAGATGGGAAGTGACATGGTGTGCTTGGTGCATATACTGGGTGATGTTGCGGTGGATCAGTGTCATTGTTCCATGTTAGCAGCTCTGCTTGGCACTGAGGTTCCTCATTTGTGTCTGCAGCTATACTTCCCCCCCTGTGAAGCCATGGCTGTGGGCTCTGCTAGCTGTTGTGTCTGGGGGCTACCTTGCAGCATTTTGTGTAGGGAGATTTGCACTTTTCTTCTCCTGATATAATGACTGGCAATGTTGTACTGTGCTTGGGATACACAGGGTGCCCTGTGCTGGAGGCACTGAATACAGGGACACCACAATGCTTTGATTGGGCGTTTACCCAGTTGATAACAAAGTAGAAAAAAAGGAAGAGAAGGGAGGTGTGAGTGAGAAGAGGTGGGATGTGCCTGAGAGGAGGAGGGAGGAGAGCGAGCACGAGCAGGTGGGTGTGGTGTGGGAGGAGAAAGGGAGGAAAAGGAAGGAGGGGAGGGAGAGAAGAGTGAAAGGGGAAAGGAGGAAAGATGGAGGAGAGAGAGGAGAAAGATGGAGGGGGAGAAGTAGAAGAAGATGAAGAAGAAGATTTGAGGAGTCGGAGAGGAAGAGATAGAAGAAGAGGAAGAGGGAAGAAAATGGATGTCTCAGAGATGTGAGGGAGGGGAAAGAAGGAATGATAGGGAAAGAAGGATAGAGAGGGATGGCAGCGAGGAAAGAGGAGAAAAGTCTGAAGAAGGGAAGGGACTGAGGAAGAAAAGAAGGGTGTCCCCCCTGTGGCTCTTGAGAGAGGACCATTGAACAAAAATGCCTTCTCCCTGTGGAGAGAGGCGGGAGCGTTTTTTCCCTGTACAAGGCTTCTTATTCAATGAGAGCAGCCTACACCGTCCCGTGTCTCCACATGATGGACATGTGATGTGTGAGACTCTGAATTCTGCTCTTTGTGACATGTCAGTGATCATTTTCTCTGACGATTTAACACCTTTTCAATCTTATTCACATAAAAAATCACTTCCTGGTCCGTTCAAATTAACTTGCTGTACCTTCTACACGATGCACCACTGCTCTTTTTATAGCAGACGGTAATCTATAACAAACTTTCTTGTTGCCTTTCAACACAAAAAACAAGAAAAAACATTTCATTATGCAGCGTAAAGTCTGCCTGTCCATTTGCTTCTCACGTACTCTGACCTTCTATTCACATGCCTAGCCCTTTGATTCTCACGCACTGTGTCTATTCCAAAAACCTATTCAACAAAGGTTAATTAAAAATCTGAAAACTGCTGCATTCTGGTTCTGTGTGTCTTCGCTGAATGCCTGAGGGAGGGGTGAGTGAAGCCGCTGCGCAGTTTGTGTGTGTGTTCTCCCTCAGCCTGCAGTTTCCTTATCTGTGGAGTGACCTTGGTTTTAAAGCAAGCTAGTAGATCTTGCTGGTTGGAGAGTAAAAACTCTAAAATAAGTTGATTAGAAAAATCTCTCCAAAATCATTTAAAAATGTACTTAAAAGAAAAACTTTAAAACAAAAGTTAGATTTAGTAAAACTCTAGGAAAAGAGAAAAAAATTGACCAAAAAGGGGAGGGAAAAAAAAAAACCGTATTAACCCCTTTATTCCATCAGACGTACTATTCCGTCCATGTGACCCTGGACCTAATTCCCATGGAGGGAGTAGTGCGTCATGGGCGATCAGCTGCGCTCCCGGGGGGTGCGCAGCTGATCGCCGCCGGGTGTCAGCTGATTATCACAGCTGACACCTGTAAACTGTGTGTCAGGAGCGGTCACGGACCGCTCCCGGCACATTAACCCTTGGCACACCGCGATCAAACATGATCGCGGTGTACCCGGGGCACAGGGGAGGATCGCACAGGCAGGGGGCTCCCTGCGCGCTCCCCTGAGACCCTCAGAGCAGCGCGATGTGTCGCGCTGTTCCAAGGGTCGTCTTCCCTCCAGGTCCCCGGATCCAAGATGGCGCCGGGGTCCTGCAGGGAGGCGGCTTCCTCAGTGCCTGCTGAGAGCAGGCGCTGGGGAAGCCTGCAGCGATGCCAGAGCGATCGCTGGTGTGACAGAGTGCTGTGCACACTGTCACACCAGCGATCTGATAAAATACTGTGATGTCCCACCCTGGACAAAGTAAAAAAGTAAAACAAGTAAAAATAAAAAGTGTAAAAAAAAAATCATAAAAAAAAAAAATATTCCCCAATAAATTCATTTTTTTCCTGTAAATAAACAAAACAATAAAAGTACACATATTTGGTATCGCCGCGTCTGTAACGACCCCCCCTATAAAACTGTCCCACTAGTTAACCCCTTTAGTGAACCCCTTAAAAAAAAAAAAAAACGAAGCAAAAAATCAATGCTTTATCATCATACCGCCGAACAAAAAGTGAAATAACACACAATCAAAAAGACCGATATAAATAACCATGGTACCACTGAAAACGTCATCTTGTCCCGCAAAAAACGAGCCGTCACACAGCATCATGAGCGAAAAAATAAAAAAGTTATAGCTCGCAGAATAAAGCGATGCAAAAATAATGATTTTTTATATAAAATTGTTTTCATTCTATAAAAGCGCCAAAACCTAAAAAATGATATAAATGTGGTATCGCCATAATCGTACTGACCCGAAGAATAAAACTGCTTTATCAATTTTACCACACGCGGAACGGTATAAACGCCTCCCCAAAAGAAATTCATGAATTGCTGATTTTTGTTCATTCTAACCTCCAAAATCGAAATAAAAAGCGATCAAAAAATGTCACGTGCTCAAAAATGCGCAAAAAATAAGACCTCACATGACTCTGTGGGCCAAAATATGCAAAAATTATAGCTCTCAAAATGTGGTGATGCAAAAAACTATTTTTTGCAATAAAAAGCGTCTTTTAGCGTGACAGCTGCCAATCACAAAAACCCGCTATAAATAGTAAATCAAACCCCCTTTATCACCCCTTAGTTAGGGAAAAATAATAAAATTAAAAAAAATGTATTTATTTCCATTTTCCCGTTAGGGTTGCGGCTAAAGTTAGGGTTAGGGTTGGCGCTAACGTTAGTATTAGGGTTAGGGTTGGCGCTAACGTTAGGATTAGGGTTGGGATTAGGGTTATGGGTGTGTTAGGGTTAGGTTTGTGGTTAGGGTTGGGACTAGGGTTATTGGTGTTTGGGGTTAGGGTTGGAGTTAGAATTGGGGGGTTTCTGCTGTTTAGGCACATCAGGGGCTCTCGAAATGTGACATGGCGTCTGATCTCAATTCCAGCCAATTCTGCGTTGAAAAAGTCAAATGGTGCTCCTTCACTTCTGAGCTCTGCCATGCGCCTAAACAGTAGTGTAAGGTTCTATGTATATATTCCTGAAACTCAGTTTGTTCGTCAGCCATTTTACTTTCTGTCTTGCTGCAGCTATCTTGCCCTCAGTCAAAATGGAGTTTCCAGCTTGCATGTTCCCGCCCTGATTCTCTCCTTTGCTTCTTAAGCAGCCACAGCTGAGCAATCAGTGCTTCAGAATCTAGCCTGCAGTGAACCTGTGACTTGACTCCTGTAAGCCTTGGACCTTGTACTCCAGCTATTCCTACTGAGGAACTCTGAAGCACTTGTCGACTCTGAACCCTGCTCTTTGAAAGACCCACGTTTGCATGGACTTACGGTAACAGAGAAGAAGATCCTGAATCTGTATTGGAGAGTGATTGCTGAGCTTGGATTACTCTGGCCTGCTGTGTCTCCTGTTTCTGTGTCTGCAAACTGTGTGACTATTTCTGCCAACTTGTATGAAGTAATACAGGACTTTTCTATATCAAACCTGTGACTCCTGTGTTTTCATCGCACCCAAGCACAAGACGCTATATGAACTGTACTACATACATTACAAGTAGTTTACCCCACATATGGGGTATCAGCATACTCTGGACCCCAAGAGTTATTGTGCAATTTGGCCTATTTCTCTGTTACCCTTGGGAAAATAAAAAACTGGGGGCGACAAAATCATTTTTGTAAAAAAAAAAAATGATTTTTTTGTTTTTACGGCTGTATGTTATAAAACTGTGAAGTACTTGGGGCTTCATAGCGATCACCACACTTCTAGATAAGTTCCTTGTGGGGTCTATTTTCCAAAATGGGGTCACTTGTGGGGGGTTTCCACTGTTTAGGCGCATCAGGGGCTCTCCAAATGCGACATGATGCCCCCAGACCATTCCATCAAAGTCTGCAATCCAAAACGTCACTACTTCCCTTCCGAGCCCCGACGTGTGCCCATACAGTAGTTTTCTCCCACATATTGGGTATCAGCGTACTCAGGACAATTTGGACAACAACTTTTGGGGTCCAATTTCTCCTGTTACCCTTGTGAAAATAAAATATTGGGGGCGAAAAAATAATTTTTGTAAAAAAAAAAAAAAGGATTTTTTATTTTTACGGCTGTACGTTATAAACTTCTGTGAAGCACGTCGGGGTTCAAAGTGCTCACCACACATCTAGATAAGTTCCTTGTGGGGTCTATTTTCCAAAGTGGGGTCACTTGTGGGGGTTTCCACTGTTTAGGCGCATCAGGGGCTCTCCAAATGCGACATGACTCCCCCAGACCATTCCATCAAAGTCTGCAATCCAAAACGTCACTACTTCCCTTCCGAGCCCCGACGTGCGCCCATACAGTAGTTTACTCCCACATATTGGGTATCAGCATACTCAGGACAAATTGTAAAACAACTTTTGGGGTCCAATTTCTCCTGTTACCCTTGTGAAAATAAAATATTGGGGGCTAAAAAAATCATTTTTGTAAAAAAAAAAAAAAAAGAAATTTTTTATTTTACGGCTGTACGTTATAAACTTCTGTGAAGCACTTTGGGGTTCAAAGTGCTCACCACACATCTAGATAAGTTCCTTGAGGGGTCTAGTTTCCAAAATGGTGTAATTTGTGGGGGGTTTCCACTGTTTAGGCAGATCAGGAGCTCTCCAAACACGACATGGCATTCAGCCAATTCTGCGTTGAAAAAGTCAAACGGCGCTCCTTCCCTTCCAAACTCTGCCATGCACCCAAACAGTGGTTTACCCCCACATATGGGGTATCAGCGCACTCAGGACAAATTGCACAATAACTTTTGGAGTCTTGTTTCCCTTGGGAAAATAAAAATTGGGGTGAAAAGATCAATTTTGTGGAAAAAATATAATTTTTTAATTTTACGGCTCTACGTTATAAACTTGTGTGAAGCACTTGGGGGTTCAAATTGCTCACCAAAGATCTAGATAAGTTCCTTAGGGGGTCTAGTTTCCCAAATGGGGTCACTTGTGGGGGGTTTCCACTGTTTAGGCACATCACGGGCTCTCCAAATGCAACATGGCGTCCAATCTCAATTCCAGCCAATTTTGGTTGGAAAAAGTCAAATAGTGCTCCTTCCATTCCGAGCTCTGCCATGCGCCCAAACAGTGGTTCCCCCCCACATATGGGGTATCAGCGTACTCAGGACAAATTGGACAACAAATTTTGTGGTCCAATTTCTCCTGTTACCTATGGGAAAATAAAAAATTAGTGACTAAGATAATTTTTGTGGGAAAAAAATAGGATTTTTTATTTTCATGCCCGGGCATTATAAACTTGTGTGAAGCACTTGGGGGTTCAAAGTGCTCACCAAAGATCTAGATAAGTTCCTTAGGGGGTCTAGCTTCCAAAATGGGGTCACTTGTGGGGGGTTTCCACTGTTTAGGCTCATCTGGGGCACTACAAACGGAACATGACCCCCATCAATGTTTGCATTCCAAAACGTTACTGCTTCTTTTCCAAGCCCTGCCGTGCGCCCAAACAGTTTCCCCCCCCCCCACATATGGGGTATCAGCGTACTCAGGACAAATTGAACAACAAGTTTTGGGGTCCAATTTCTTGGGAAAAATCAAAAATTTGGGACTAAAAAATCATTTTTGTGGAAAATTGTTTTTTTTTTTTTTCACACCCAGGCATTATAAACTTTTGTGAAACACTTTGGGTTCAAAGTGCTCACAACAGATCTAGATAAGTTCCTTAGGGGGTCTAGTTTCCAAAATGGTGTCACTTGTGGGGGGTTTCCACTGTTTAGGCGTATCAGGGGCTCTCCAAACACGACATGGCGTCCAACTCAACTCCAGCCAATTTTAGTTTGAAAAAGTCAAACGGCGCTCCTTCCCTTACGAGCTCTGCCGTGTGCCCAAACAGTGGTTTTCCCCCACATATGGGGTATTGGCGTACTCAGGAGAAATTGCACAACAACTTTATCTGTCCATTTTCTCCTTTTACCCTTGTGAAAATAAAAAAAAGTTTGTAAAAGATCATTTTTGTGGCTAAAAAGTTAAATATTAATTTTTTCCATCCACGTTGCTTCAGCTCCTGTGAAGCACCTGAAGGGTTAATAAACTTCTTGAATGTAGTTTTGAGTACCTTGAGGGGTGCAGTTTTTATAATGGTGTCACTTTTGGGTATTTTCTGCCATATAGACCCGTCAAAGTGACTTCAAATGTGCGGTGGTCCCTAAAAAAATGGCTTTGTAAATTTTGTTGTAAAAATGAGAAATCACTGGTCAACTTTTAACCCTTCTAATTTCCTAACAAAGAAAAATGTTGGTTCCAAAATTGTGCTGATGTAAAGTAGACATGTGGGAAATGTTATTTATTAACTATTTTGTGTGACATATTTCTCTGTTTTAAGGGAAAAAAAATTCAAAGTTTGAAAATTGCAAAATTTTTAAAATTTTCGCCATATTTGCGTTTTTTTAAAAATAAACGCAAGGTATATCGAAGAAATTTTACCACTACATGAAGTACAATATGTCACGAGAAAACAATCTCATAATCGCGAAGATCCGTTGAAGCGTTCCAGAGTTATAACCTCATAAAGAGACAGTGGTCAGAATTGTAAAAATTGGCCCGGTCATTAACGTGCAAACCACCCTTGGGGGTGAAGGGGTTAATCATAAAACTCTGAAAAACAACCCTTGTTACTAAAACAGCTAATTAAAAACAGAAAAGAGGTGGAAAAACTGATTGTAAAATGATAAAAACAAAAAGAAAAATACTTTAACACTTTTGTCTGGTAGCGTAGGCTTTTTCCTACCGCCCTCTGGAATGTCCTCCCGCTGCTGCCAGCACTTCCCCCCCCTCCCTTATATCTCTGCTTGCTGTCTCTACAGGCACTGAAATCACGTATCAAAAAAAAGATTATCCATATAGAATAGCAAAAAATGAATACAGTTCAGTCTGAATGCCTGAGAATTTTCACGCTACAGCCTGTAGCCAAAAAACTAGCTTAAAAAGATCAAAACCAGGAAACAGATGTGACAACCTGATTAGCAGAGGAGGGGGGTCAAAGGGGTTTCTCGCTGCTGCAGCCAGCAGTGAATGAGATAGTGACAGAGCGCACGCTGCTCTGAATGATTTAAAGCGACAGTACCTGATACAGACAGTGACACGTACAATGAGACAGACACCCGGGAGAATACGAATCCCTCTTTTGATGATCTGTGACACATACAAGCTGCTCTGGTAACTGATAACTCACCAATTGCACTGAGCACGGCAATGCTCCAGGTCTACCACTTCTGAAAACCGTACGCCCTGGCCGGTGCGCCGGTCACAGTAATCTGTAATAGCCTGTACAAAATTCCACCCTTCACACCTGGAATACTGGGAGTGTCTCCCTCCGATCTCCGATGTGTGAAAGAATCTGTGAGAATTTATCCAAAACAAAGCCCCCACCCTTCACACCTGGAATACTGGGATTGTCTCCCTCTGATGTGTGAAGGAATCTGTGAGAACTTATCCAGCAATTTGGCTTTCCTGCTATACAGCTTCCAGAAATCAGCAAGCAAAACACAGTCACCGTTCCAACTTTTCTCCCAGTTCACATAAAACATATAACACATACACAGCACAGCAGCAAACACCTTATATCCCAGGGTTTTGGATAAGGGTGTGGACTTTTTACACTACCTGGGAATGCGGTGGTGACCACACCTGACCGGCAAGAGGTGTAAGACCAGGACTGAGCACAAGGGACTTTCAGGTAAGATGACAAGATTTTCTTACCTTACTTATGGAGCTGCGCAGTCTCCGTCCCGTGAGCCAAGGCCATGGCCAACACCTCTGTCTCTCCGGTCAGCAGGTCCCCGTGCGTTTCGTCCACTGCCCCGCGTGCAGGCGCCAACTGTTATAGAAATTTAAATTAGGATAAATCTATCCTGAAGTGTTTGTTGGTGCTGTTCCCAATTTTCTATTAAATGTCTTTTTGAGCGCTCAGAACGAAATGAGGACTGTCCACAACGGAAGTGTCAGTATAACAGTTCGTCAAGACTACTCATTTATTATTCATTCAAGGTTTTATACGTTTACAAAAAGGGTCTGGTTAGTCAATTAACATACAATTAAAACTGCTAGATTATTGGCTGTTCTAGTGTAAGTATGATAATTATGATAATTATGATAAAAGGGCTGAAGTTGCAGATTTATTGTTTTTTGTTCTTTTGCCCTAGCTTTCTTGCATGACTAGTAAAGTAAACAGTAGATATCTACTAAGACTCTCTGTACTTGTTCCTTATGAAGGCCAGGGTCGTCTTTAACGACTGATTATAGCTGGCATCAGCTTTTTGCATAGATATGTGTGGGCACAGGATTTTTAGCAAGTGAGATCTATCTAACTGTGAATGCATATATATGAATATACTTTGAATATATGGAATACATATATATTTCCATGACACCGGAACTATGTGCGTGGAGGGTAGTGAGTATTAAGTAGTGAGCACAGCGTCAGTCCACCGGCAGTCACGTGTGCCACTACTTAAGAGAAATGAATATTCACCTCTTAAGTAGCGGCACACGTGACCTCCTGGCAGCTGTAGGAGCCGGCTGCTGCGGCTGACACTGTGCACGCTATTACAGAGAAATGCCCCTCCCCCTCCATGTTCTGGACACCTCACTCAAGTATAAGTTGAGGGGGGTGTTCTCAGCACAAAAAATGTGCTGAAAAACTTGGCTTATACTCGAGAATATTCATTAAACCAACACCAAATGTGAGGCTTTAGTTATATGTAATATGATAGAAGATGGTTCTTTATTTTACTTTTCTGTGCATTTTAGCTGTGGCTAGTTTATCTTTTGCATTGGAAAGAATCTAGGGTCTAATTTTTATTGTTTTAAGAAAACCCTTTGAAGATTTTCTCATGATTGTCTTTTTATAACTTAAGGATTTCCTTCAAATTATATAAGGAAATTGCCAAATTTATAAGCATTTTTAGCACATATGTAGGCAATCATTTTTCAAGACTTCAAATTTAGCCCTTTATTTGTAGACATCAATTTTTGCAATATATATTTTAAAAGGTTTGTCTGGTTTAGAAAACCAATTTCATATACCTTATTAGGGGATTCTAAGTGAATACATGAGGGTTTCTCCATTCTGGAACCTTATTTGGCTCTGTATGACTAGGCTCTCCTTGCATTTGAAGAACATCCCATTGATTTTAATATAAATTGTGTAATGTGTCATTTCTCCTTCAGTGAAATTGAATACTCGCCTTACTACCTAGCCGTGAACCCAGCTATCTCCTAAATACAAATTTGTTGTGATTTTTGTCACTGACCTTGTTTCTCTGCTTCTGAGTTGCTTTCTTGACACTTCTTCTCTCAACTCCCTCCACCATCCAGCAGCTACTCTATGGACACAACCCAAGAGCCCTTTCAAAGGCGAAATCCTTGTATGGGGGTAAAAGGGTGAACACCAAAAAGCAATCGGAACCCGTTAAGGAGTGTAGCTTGATAGATCGATTGCTGCTTTTCTCTTTTTTTAGCTCATCCGTAGCATGTCCAGTTTGGACCATCCCTTTTTGTTAAGAAGGACTTTCAACGATACACTGATCACAGGGTATTCAGTGGCTGTATACTCCAGCAACCAGTTTTATATTGAAGAAGAACCAAGCAGTGCCACCACAAACAAAATGACACATTATTCCACCCTGAAGAAGCCACAGTTGGTGAAATGCGTGGGTATTTTGCCCTTCTGCCTATGTCATCAAACCTCCTTGGATAGTCACATGGTTATATGAGCCCTGGTATTTGAGCTGGTTTCTTAGTTGACTGGTGCCTCTCTATTCGCCACTATTTTTTTTCATTGATTGGAAATGACGCATTACACGTTACCAATGATAATTAATGGACTACTGTAGTAAAGCCACAGATGTTCTGTAGCCTCTGGTAGTCCCTCTATTTTGGCTCACAAATGAGGGTCCTAAATTGGGGTGCTTCCCTCTATTAAAGGATAAACTCAATATGGCACTTGAAAAACGAATTTCGGCATGGAAACTAGTAACCGCAAGGTAATTGGTTGCATTCATTTTTATTTATTTTTTAGGGTGTAAAAAAGTGTTTAAAAGGTGAGTTTAACTCTTGAAACCTTTGGCCCTTCCATAAAAAACGAATCACATTTTTACTCGGTGGACAGGTGATATGGGCTGGAAAATGAGAATTTGGATGGAAGTGCTCAGACTTATAGAGGAATCACCTTAGGCCACATGTACATCTTTCCTAACTGTTCCACTTACGATCTTCACCAAAATAGCATCTTAATGTTACAGATATACTAAGGATGATGCCAGTTTCATCATTTTATAACATCGTTCTAACCTGTGCCCCTAAAGTATCACAAATTCAAGATTAACTTTAAGAAATATAAGTTTTGATTTGGCGGATTGATCACTTCTCTCTCTACGTCGTATTTTTTTTTTTGTTCAATTCCAGCTTTTCTTAAAGGTCCAACTGAGTGACTAATTTCTTAAGACACACGATACACAAAAGGAGAAGAGTGGTGGTTACAAATGCTAATGGCCGAAAGAGAAAATTCTTTACAAAGCCGAGACCTCAGGCCTGGAAATAAATTCTGACCCAAGTTCAATACAATTACTGCACCTGACTCCGCCACTTAATGATTCTTTCTTAAAAAGAATTCTAGGTGTGCGCTTTGAACCTGCACTCCATAGAAATCCATCTACTTGTCCACCGGCATTTCCATCTGAAACCGAGAATAAAAACTGGTCAGTGTTTTTGAGCAGCTAATTAATCAAGCTCATTATCCTCCTCTCGTAGGAGCCGTTTGTAGATCTGTCCCATACTGATTCCAACCATATGTTTCTTGGTACCATAACGCAATCATCCTTCACATGACTTCTGGAAGGCAGAATAAAAGATGAAATATAAATTTCATTGCAGCTGAGATACCTTATTACATGCTATGGATATCTCGGCTTGTCATGACTGATATATACGGGAGTTTATGGCCTAAGTGTGTATAATACTAAAATGGGTATACACACAGGCATTTAGGACCTGACTACCAGCCAAGAATTGAATATCAAATTAACCTGCAGCGCAGAGAATCACCCTTTTATATTTAAGCCTTTGCAAATCAATAGTATTTAAAGGGGTACTAAACCTCGGCATTGAAATTTTAGATATAAACCTTGGAGGGTTGGATATAGTTCATTGTCTAAAGATCGCATAAAAGTTTACTGCAGCTATACTAAAGGGGCTTCATTTGTAGGAAATATAAAAGTTTCTACCCTTATGGTATCTATACATGGCTCAGTTCATGCAACTCTGCCCTTATCTATTTTTACGTCTGCTGACACATAGCGAGGTTAGTGACCATCCCGATTGGGTACACCTAGTCGTGGTGGGATGGTTTTTACTTTTTTTGATAAAAACAATGTTAACTTAGTACCCTATGTTATTTACATGTACTATTACTATTTAGTTTCTGCAGGGCATTTGCTCATTATATTTGTTAGATTCTGTCTGTTATATGATCACAGTGTGAATGTGCACTATACCAACATATGCTGTGGCGCAATTTTTTTTTAATTTTAGTGTTGCTTGGCAGATAAATGCCTCCTCTGTAAAAAAAAAAAAAAAAAAAAAAATGTACGTAACATCTACCCATGGTCATCTGTCCCAGAGGCTCGATAGAGATTCTGCCCCTCATTACATTAATAAACAAGTGTTCTTTTTGTAAGCTTGGGAAAACCAGTAGCTCATGCTTATGGTCGCTCTAATAGTGTCCATATTAGTATTTACAAGTTTTTACACTGTAGCTCCAAAGCTTAACCTTGTTTCTGCTGATCCAGCAATATATGAGGTTTGTACTGCAGGTTGTTTCTGCAACTGGTAGTCAACTCAGGTCCAGGGAAAAGTTTATCATTACCCACCTAGAAACCCATACAGGAAATTAGTCTTCTAAGTAAAAGATAGACTTTGGGCATGCTGAAAGAGGGTTATTGGTGTGTGGCCTATGAGTTTTATCTTGCTACCCGGTCATAGATGGCACCATGCCTCACAAGGAATTGGTAGGGGTTGCAGGCTCTCCAGGAAGGTACAGAGCTTGGCAGTTCTAAAAGGGCTCTAAAAGCGAACTCGGAAATTATAGGCCAGTAAGTCTAACCTCTATTGATAAAATATTTGACTGGTTTCTGAGGGATGTTATTCTTGATTATCTCAATGAGAATAACTTTAACTCCATATCAGCATGGGCTTATGAGGAATCGCTCCTGTCAAACCAATCTAATCAGGAAGAGGTAAGCTATAGACTGGACAAGGTGAGTCATTGGAAGTGGTATATCTTGATTTTTCCAAAGCGTTTGATACCGTGCCACACTAGAGGTTGGTACACAAAATGAGAATGCTGGATCTGGGGGAAAATATGTGTAAATGGGTAAGTAACTGGCTTCATAATAGAAAGCAGAGGGTGGTTATTATTGGTATATTCTCTAAGTGGGTCGCTGTGACCAGTGGGGTACCGCAGGGGTCAGTGTTGGGACCTATTTTCTTGAACATATTTATTAACGATCTGGCAGAAGATTTACACAGTAAAATATCAATATTTGCAGATGATACAAAACTACCCTATATACTCGAGTATAAGCTGAGATTTTCAACCCATTTTTTAGGGCTGAAAGTCCCCCTCTCGGCTTATACTCGAGTCATATACCGGGGGGTTGGCGGGAGAGTGGGAGCGCAGCTGTCCTATATACTCACCCCCTCCTGGCGCAGTCTCTGCAGCCCCTGCTCTTCTCCCACGGTCTCCGGCACCTGTGTTCAGCCATCAGTGGTACCGCTCATTAAAGTCATGAATATGCACATAGTCATGACTTTAATGAGCGGTACCACGTGACCGCTGTAGTTAGGCATAGCGCCGGAGACCGCGGGTGAAGAGCAGGGACTGCAGAGACTGCGGCAGGAGGGGGTGAGTATATTCCATATTCACCTTTCCCTGTTCCACGGCTGCTCGCCGTTGTGTCCTCGCGTCCTCTAGCTGTGAATGTTCAGGTCAGAGGGCGCTATGATGTGTGTAGTGCGCGCTGCACCCTCTGCCTGAGCATTCACTGCCGGAGGACCCGGAAGACAGCGGCACTCAGCGGTGGAACGGGACAGGTGAATATTGCAGGTGCCGGGCCCTGAGCCAGCGATGAAACCGACTCCTGTCCCCCATAGCGTGCCGGTGTCCCCGCCTGCTCAGGACACCGGCATCTGGCCCCCAGCGACGAGAGATGAGAATGTCATTTTTTTTTTTTTAGTTGCTGCAGCATAAGAGACCTATACTAAGGGGCATAATCTAAGGAGCATATGGGCATATGGGGCATAATCTGTGGAACATATGGGGCATAATCTATGGAGCATATGGGGCATAATCTGTGGAACATATGGGGCATATTCTGTGGAACATATGGGGCATAATCTGTGGAGCATATGGGGCACAATACATGGGGCAGAATATGGGGCATAATACATGGGGAAACTTGTGGGGCATAACCTATGGAGCATCATATGGGGGCACAATACATGGGGCAGAATATGGGGCATAATACATGGGGCAGCATATGGGGCATAATATATGGGGCATAATACATGGAGCACAATACATTGGCAGAATATGGGGCATAATACATGGGCAGCATATGGGGCATAATACATGGGGCATAATACATGGGGCAGCATATGGGCATAATACATGGGGCACAATACATGGGCAGCATATGGGGCATAATACATGGGGCAGCATATGAGGCACAATACATGGGCAGCATATGGGGCACAATACATGGGCAGCATATGGGGCAGAAATTGGGGCACAATACATGGGCAGCATATGGGGCATAATATATGGGGTAGCATATGGGGCATAATATATGGGGCAGCATATGGGGCTCCTGATTCAATATGGCTATTCAAAAACATTTAACCTACTTTAATTTTACTTTTATTGGTATCTATTTTTAATTTACCAGTAGCTGCCTCATTTTCCACCCTAGGCTTATACTTGAGTCAATAAGTTTTCTCAGTTTTTTGTTGCAAAATTATGGGGGATCGGCTTATACTCGAGTATATACGGTATGTAAAGCGGTAAATACAAGAGAAGATAGTATTCTGTTACAGATGGATCTGGATAAATTGGAAACTTGGGCCGAAAGGTGGCAGATGGGGTTTAACAATTATAAATGAAAGGTTATACACATGGGAAGAAGGAATCAATATCACCATTACACACTGAATGGGAAACCACTGGGTAAATCTGACATGGAGAAGGACTTGGGGATCCTAGTTAATAATAAACTTACCTGGAGCTGCCAGTGCCAGGCAGCGGCTGCCAAGGCAATATATACTAATGGTATACACTGCATTCATTGAAAGCAAACAGCTGAATGGTACAATCCCCACCTCTGCTATCTGTCTTGTATGCTGCAATATATACTAATGGTATGCACTGCATTCATTGAAAGCAAACAGCTGAATGGTACAATCCCCACCTCTGCTATCTGTCTTGCATGCTGCAATATTTACTAATGGTATGCACTCCATACTTCTGCTTGCTGCCAACCACTGCTTTACCATCTTGGAACATAGTTTAATGTGCCTGGTAAAGCTTTGGTATAATTCATTTTTTGCACTGTATTTAATACTGCTTTATATCCGTGTGACTGGGGCCTCTCTAGATCTTATCAGGTGGAAGATGCTAAAGCATATAGATGTAGCCAGGTCTAGTGTCTTTGATGATCTAACCACCCCCTGGTGTGCTGGCCCCAGCTGCCAAATTATCCCAAACCAGCTCCGACAATCCCACTCTCCAGACCCTGTAGTGTGGGATATATATTTAGGAGTAGTCTAAGGGGAGCATGCAGTGTGGGGTGCACGCAGTCATCCCAGAAGCAAAGCATCACAGAAGATAAGCATCGTGTAAACGGCAGTTATCCATGGTAGTTAATCAGGGCTGGAATCAGGTACCCCACACTTTGCTTTCTTTTTAATTACGTACTTTATCTCTATCCTCCTGTGTTCCCTTGCCATCCACATTCACCGCCCCATCCCGCCTCCATCACGACTCATACACATCAGCCCTTCTATACTTCCCTCTCCATGTACAGCTCCCATGCACTCCTCACCTTCCTGAGAAACCTCATCCCATCTTGCCCAAACACATCACAGAAAAAACCTACTTACAACTCCAACAACTACCTGCTCTTTATCTTCCTACTCCTACTGATTTCAGGGGACATCTCCCCCAACCCTTGTCCACTATCCCCCAACCTCAATCCCTACCCTACCTCATATCAAAACCATAATAATCTTATTGATATTACTTGCACTCCCTCATCTCCTTCTTTTAATTGTGCCCTCTGGAATCCACGGTCTGCATGCAACAAGCTATCCTTCCTGCACAACTACTTTCTGAACAACTCTCTTCATCTGTTGGCCCTCACTAAAACCTGGATTCAGGATTCTGACACTGTCTCCCCTGCTGCCATTTCCTATGGTGGCTTACAGTTCTCCCATTCCCCGAGACTCGCAAACAGACATGGTGGTGGAGTTGGCATACTCCTGTCCCCACAATGCACGTTCCAGGTCATCCCCCCAATTCCACTCTCATTCTCTTCTTTTGAGGTCCACACCATCAGGCTCTTCCGTCCCCTCTCCCTCAGAGTAGCAGTCATATATAGGCCCCACAGGCTCGCCCACCCAGTTCCTTGACCACTTCTCAGCCTGGCTGCCGCACTTCATGTCCTCAGAACTACCAACCCTTATCCTTGGAGACTTCAACATCCCCATTAACAGCCCTACTTCCACATCTGCATCTCAGCTTCTATCACTAACCACTTCTCTAGGCCTCTCACAGCTTTCAACCTCTGAGACACACAAATATGGTAACACCCTTGACCTGGTCTTTGTCCGCCTCTGTTCAATCTCCCACCTAAGTAACTCACCCCTTCCACTCTCTGACCACAACATTCTCTCCTGCACCCTCACAAATCCTCGACCACCCCAGCGCACTCCTACCTACCACACATTCAGAAATTTACAAGCCATTAACCCTCAGACACTTTCAGATTCCCTACACTCATCGCTGTCCCCAATCTCCTCTTTTTCTTGTCCTAATCTGGCTGTTCATCACTACAATGACACTTTTAGAAGCACCCTTGACCAAGTAGCACCGCTCACCCTCAGGACTTCCAAACACACAGTAAAACAGCCCTGGCTCACATTGCAAACTCAACTTCTTCAGCGATGCTCTAGAAGTGCTGAACGCCTTTGGAGAAAAACCCGCTCACCAGAAAACTTCATCCACTTTAAATTCATATTAATAACTTATAACGCTGCCATTCACCTGGCCAAACAGACCTACATCACCACCCTGATCTTCTCACTAGCCAACAACCCCAAGAAGCTTTTTGACACTTTTCACTCCCTCCTCAGGCCAAAAGCACAAGCCCCTATCACAGACATTTGTGCTGGCGACCTGGCCTCCCACTTTATAGAAAAAATAGATACTATCCGTCAGGAAATCTGCTCTCACCCTCCAAATGCTGTGACTCCATCCCTCCCTGCATTTCCCCTGGCTCACTTTCCACATTTGATCCCATCACAGAAGAAGAAGTCTCCAGACTCCTCTCTTCCTCTCGCCCGACTACATGCATTACCGACCCCATTCCCTCACATCTCTAAACTTTTAGAGCGCCTAGTCTACTCCCGCCTTAACCGTTACCTCTCCACTCACTCCCTTCTAGACCCTTCACAGTCCGGCTTCCGCCCCCTACATTTGACTGAAACTGCACTCATCAAAGTGACCAATGACCTTCTGACAGAAAAACGTAACGGTGACCACTCTCTGCTCATTCTTCTCGACCTTTCTGCAGCTTTCGACACAGTTGACCACCGTCTCCTACTGTCTAGGCTCCAGTCACTAGGTATTAAGGACACTGTTCTCTCCTGGTTCTCTTCCTATCTTTCTGACCGCTCCTTCAGTGTTTTGTTCTCTGGCTCCACGTCATCGCCTCTAACTCTCGCTGTCGGGGTACCCCAGGGCTCAGTCCTTAGCCCCCTTCTCTTCTCTCTCTAAACGGCCCCAATTGGACAGACCATCAGCAGATTTGGCTTTCAGTACCATCTTTATGCTGATGACACACAACTATACACGTCATCCCCGACCTTACCCTGCTGTACTACAGAACGCCACCGACTGTCCGCAGTCTCCAACATCATGTCCGCTCTCTAAATGAAACTCAACCTCTCCAAAACTGAACTTCTTCTGCTCCCGCCATCTACTAACCTCCCTAAATTTGACATTTCCCTCTCCGTGGGCGGCACCATAATAACACCCCGGCAGCAGGCTCGCTGTCTGGGTGTTATGTTTGACACCAATCTCTCCTTCGCCTCCCCTATACAATCTCTTGCCGCCTACACCTAAAGAACATCTCTAAAATCTGCCCTTTTCTCACCATGGAAACAAAAACCCTCACTGTAGCATTGATCCACTTCCGCCTGGACTACTGCAACGCTATATTACTTGGCCTCCCCATTACTCGACTATCCCCTCTCCAGTCCATCCTTAATGCAGAAGCCAGGGTCATCCATCTGGCTAATCGGTACTCGGACTCGTCCACTCTTCGCCAGTCCTTACACTGGCTGCCCATTCATTATAGGATCCAATTCAAAGTACTTGTTCTAACCCACAAAGCTCTCCACAGTGCAGCACCCCCCTACATCTCCTCCCTCATTTCTGTCTATCGGCCTAACCGACTGCTGCGCTCTGCAAATGACTTTCGACTAACCTCTGCACTAATCCGTACCTCCCACTCCCGACTCCAAGACTTCTCCCGCGCTGCGCCAATCCTCTGGAATGCTCTACCCCAAGAAATTAGGACTATCCACAATTTGCATGGTTTCGGGCGCTCCCTCAAAACACATTTGTTCAGAGCGGCCTATCACATTCACTAATCAAAGTCATTCTATGTGTAAGTGTGTGTGTGTAGCCCATTCACTATCTCCATCCATCCCTCACTCCCTCAAGATGGCTGGACCATCATTGTAAATGCACCATTGTATATACACACCTGTACTTTGTATCTCCCCCACCTCATTGTAGATTGTAAAGCTCTCACGAGCAGGGTCGTCTTATTTTGCTTTAATTATTGTATTGTTAACGTTGTTACTTATGACTTGTGTTTTGAAACTGTTAAACTGTAAAGCGCTGCGTAATATGTTGGCGCTATATAAATAAAGATTATTATTATTATTATTAAGGCAAACAAGATCATAGGGTGCATTAAAAGAGGTCTGGATACACATGATGAGAGCATTATACTGCCTCTGTACAAATCCCTGGTTAGACCGCACATGGAGTACTGTGTACAGTTTTGGGCACCGGTGCTCAGGTAGGATATAATGGAACTAGAGCGAGTTCGAAGGAGGGCAACAAAATTAATAAAGGGGATGGGGAAACTACAATACCCAGAGAGAGATTATTAAAATTAGTATTATTTAGTCTAGAAAAAAGACTGAGGGTGATCTAATAACCATTTATAAGTATATAAGGGGACAATACAAATATCTCTCAGAGGATCTGTTTATACCAAGGAAGGTGACGGTCACAAAGGGGTATTCTCTGCGTCTGGAGGAGAGAAGGTTTTTCCACCAACATAGAAGAGGATTCTTTACTGTTAGGGCACTGAGAATCTGGAATTCCTTGCCTGAGGAGGTGGTGATGGCGAACTCTGTCGAAGGGTTCAAGAGAGGCCTGGATGTCTTCCTGGAGCGTAACAATATTGTATCTTACTGTTATTAGGCTCTTTAGCAGGACATAGATCTGGGGATTAATTCTGACAGAATATAGGCTGAACTGAATGGACAAATGTCTTTTTTCAGCTTTGCTAACTGTGTTACTATGTAGCTACACAACAGATCTAAGGTAGAACAGGAACAGTGCTCAACAGTGCAGGGTTTTTCATCCATCCAAATGCATGAGATAAAAACGCATCAAGAAACACATAAAATGTGGCAAGTATGTGCATAATTTATGCCGTACTTTTAATGCCAGCTCACCAGTATCTGTGTAACAAGGGGAACCGGGGTGGTAGGCCTGACCTAGTTCACCCACTAAACACAGTCTGCAGACACCTGGCCCCTTGCTTATGAAACACTGGATGGACACGGCTTCCCCCACCGATTCACCTTTTTTCCCCAGCTCTTGTAGTCCAGGCAATCAAAGTCAAGGGTCACAGCTGTGATCCAACAGGGATAACTTTTAAGAAATGAAGCAGAAAAGGTAGTAGAAGAAAATCTGGTAGAAACTTCCTGCTCTTTCCCCATTCTTAGCATTAGCCACAGCAGCAGCCACAGTAGCAGCCACAGTCCAAAATCAGTTGTAGTGAAGACTCACTCGCCGGAATCTGGATGCTTATAATCCCTTCAGAGGGCCACTCGCACAGTCCTGGGCCCACCTCGATGTCTGTGGGTCCCGAGACAACAGATCTGTCCCCTCCTGGGGTCTGGCAATGTCTCTGTCATGGTTGCGTGTCTCCCCTGGGCAGATGTGTCGGGGAACTAACTCTGAAGCAGGACCTTCCTGCTCACTAGAGGCTGCTGGTCATGCCTGTTAAATTAGCCAGTGCTGGCCCTGCCTCTAACACATATTAGAACATTGCAGACACAGCACACTGATACATAGAACATACAGGTACATAACATTAATACAGTAATGGCCATTATACATTGCATATTAGACATGACATATTTTACATACACAAAGGGTCACATAGGTCCCGTGTGGGGGAGAGGCAAACGAGGGTCTCCGCCACCTCCTTACACTCCTCCCTCCTAAAACACGGTCGTCCCCAACTGTCAGGGCCTTTAAATATGCAACATAGCCCTTAATAAAACAGCTAAAACATAGTCCATAAGAGCAAAGAGAAAATGTATAACAGTCCATAATACCTATGGTCCACAGAATAAAACGTTTTCCACAGGGGCCGCTTGGTCTGTTAAGACTTTCAGTTCACACTTCACACAAAAAAAAACATAAGAACATAGCACAGTCTATGTGGCGGCCAAAGTCCTCTGGAATGGTTCAACAGTCCATGAACGCTGGTGGGCCCCGTTCAGACCCGGCAATTTTTCCCCTCCCTACTTTCAGTGGACCACGGGCTCCTACACAATGGTGGGTTGCATTTTTTTAACGGGGCGAGTCCAGGGATAAAAATGGCAGCACAGTTCAGGGACACACAGTTCAGCAGTCGCACCAAAAGTCCACCATCATTAACCCCCGTGGGGTTTTGATCCCATGATCCAGCAAGGGAAGCACCAATGGGTGCAAACAAAACTGGGAGGAGGGGAAAACAACTAAGCATCTGGTGGCCACGTCAGGCGCCATAGTCCTTCGGCGCCATTTTGGGCTCCTTGCCCCTTTAGAGACGCAGAACAGTCCCTGGTATATATATATATATATATATATATATATAATTCTTAAAGGGGCCGCTTAGTCTGTACACGGCCACTGACGTGCATAGTGGGCTGCATTCGGACCCTGTACTGCCACATAAACATGCGATGAGTACCCTCTGGAGGAGTCTCCACTGTTCCTCTGGCTCCGCTCTCCCTCCAGTGGGGGTCCCGCACCTCCTGAAGCCTCTGGCTCTATTGACACATTGACGGCCGCCTCGCTGTTCTGAGGCACCGCTCTCCTGTGCAGTTGGGGTAACTGGCCACAGCAACCGGCCGTTCCACATACGGGGTCTCCTGAGGTGGGCTGGTCTCCCACTTGGCCATTTTTACGGCCACAGCATAGGGCCCTCGAGGTCGTTGTTCTTTTATGAGGGCCACGTAGTCCCCCTCCTGGAGGGGACCACAGAACATGAGGGACCCGGCATTGATGTAGACCTTGGCTCCGGTTTCCAGCTCCGGTAGAAATCCGTACCCTCGGCTTCTATTGAGGTTCCGGACCAAACCGCGGGTCATCTGGCCTGCTGCAGCTCCCCCCCGGGGCGCTGCAACTCCCAGATGATATGGTGCTCCCTCCGCCTCTTCTCCCGGTTTACCTCATGGATCCAATGGACTTCCATAGCTATGGGCACCCGGGGCTCCTCTACATGCAGGCCACGGATTTCAGCCAGAATGCGTGTGGCCTGTGGAAGCACGGGTGCCATCGCTGCCTGGGATGACGGCAGAGTCGGCAGCCAGGACGCCTCTGGTGAGGATGATGGAGTTGACAGCCTGGACATAACGGCGGAGCCATGGGAGGTAATGGGGTAAAGGGCAAGGCACCGGGGTGGTCGGGCAGGGGTTCCTTACTACCATAACCATTGGTAATCCTCTAGTGTAGTGATTGCAGTCGCCATGATCCCCTGCCAAGGCTGCCTCCAGGGTCTTCTGAACTCCTCTAGCCGGGGTATCAACAGGTCCTCAACCTCCTCCAGTTCTGACCACCAAGCCTCGAACCACAGGCCCGCCTCCGCACGACCCTTGAATCGTCTCCAATCCTGGTGGCCGATGCCGCCGCGGTATGACATGCTCCTATGCTGCATGATTCCAGGTAATGGCATCTCGCAAGCATGCTCTCTGACTTTGGGTTCCACCCATTCTTGGGCGGGATCACACTGCTCTGTTCCACCCGTTTCCTTGAGTACTGCTGCACAGGCGGGAACTCTTTCTTTGCTCGCACCCATTTAGGGCGGGCATCTTTCTCAGAGAAGTGGCTTTTCAGCGCCAAAATGCTTCCACGACAGACAGCCTCATCCTTACTTTTCGCACCAACGGCCGCCATCTTTTTGGCAGCTGTCAGTGCCATCTTTGATTCCACAACATCCGCCATTTGCAATTCTGTCAGGCAGGCAACAAAACACAAGTCCCAAGTTCAAAATCACAAGTCTCAGGCATCTCTTCATCACAAGTCCCAAACATTTCTATTACTCTCAGGGTTGCGGGGGTCCATCCTGCCGCACTACGCCAAATGTAACAAGGCGGACCAGGTGGTAGTCTTGACCGAGTTCACAGACACTCTGGCCCATTGCACATGAAACACAGGATGGACACAGCTTCCTGTTATGTTTTGGTAGCTGAGGAGAATAAGCAAAAACGGCAATACACCAGAGAGGCTGGAACCTATTGGATTGCAGTAACCTGAACTAACCACACAACTAGAGGTAGCCGTGGAGTGTTCCTACGTTGATCCTAGACGCCTCGTCACAGCTTGAGAGATAACTACACCTAAAGGCAGAAAGATGAAAGCTATCTTCCCCGGAGCAGAACCCCAAAGAAAATAGGAAGCCCCCAAGCATGTAATGGCGGTTAGACAAGAAGAAGCATGGACACAGACAGAAAATAGAATGAGCAAACGCTGGGGACCAATCTGTGCAGGGAACAATGCAAAAAGAAAGCACAAAAATAAAAGCAGAAAATATCTTATCTGATAGCAGAAGATGCAGGCAAGACTCAGCAAACTTCCAAATGAACCAGGAACCACAATTGAGACAAGAACAATTGATCACCGTCAACCATCATGGGAGGGAACCTCCCTTATATCAGACCAGTCCGTGATCCCAGATTGCCATTCCTCGCTGAAAGGTTCAGTACTGTCTGTAACCACCAGAGGGAGCCTCTGCTCAGAAAACATCTCTAGCAAATTCATAACAGCTTCCCCATGGATTACCTTTTCTTCCCAGCTCCTGTAGCCCAGGCAATCAAAGTCCATTGTCACAGCTGCGATCCAACAGGGATAACTTTTATTGTATGAAACGAAGTAGAAAGGGTAGTAGAAGAAAATATGGAAAAAACTTCCTGCCCTTTCCCCATTCTTATTTGTGGCCGTCTTAGCATTATCCACAGCAGCGGCCACGGTAGCAGCCACAGTCCAAAATCAGAGGTAGTGAAGACTCACTTGCCGGAATCTAGATGCTTATAATCTCTTCGGCAGGCACTCGCACAGTCCTGTGCCCACCTCACTGTCCGTGGGTCCCGAGACAACAGATCTGTCCCCGCCTTGGGTCTGGAAATGTCCCGGTCGTGGTTGCCTGTCTCCCCTGAACAGACGTGCCCAGGGTACTGACTCGGAAGCAGGACCTTCCTGCTCACTAGAGGCTGTTTGTCACGCCTGCTAAATTAACCTGTGCTGGCCCTGCCTCTAACACATATTAGAACATTGCAGACACAGCACACTGATACATAGAACATACAGGTACATAACATTAATACAGTAACGGCCATTATACATTGCATATTAGACATATTTTACATACACAAAGGGTCACATAGGACCCAAGTGGGGGAGGGACAAACGAGGATCTCCACCACCTCCTTATATCTGCATCAGATTATCTTTAAGGTTAGTAGACTGTTCAGTGTTTGCAGCTGAAAAATTTGCTGAAAATACTGGAATATTGTCAGGAAAAATGCTGAGTAAAGGTAATCTGCTAGCATAGAATGACTGTTCAAACCAAGACCCGCCGCTTGATACATCATATAGGAGGCAATAATTTACGTAAATACACCATCCAACCTGCTTGTTTTCCCTCAACCATCAACACCGTAGATATATGGAGGGAAGGTGCACTGAAATGATGCAAGAAGCGACTACTTGGTTTGAACAGTCATTCTGTGCAGACAGTCCCTTTAAAATACAAGCATTTTTGCAATGTTTTTCATTCGCTTTTTTCCAATTCATTTGAACAAGTGAAATCCACTGCAAAAATGGTAAAAGAAAACTGACCTGCAGCAGATTTGATACTTTAAAATGTGCAAGTGAAAAATAAGCACCATGTGCTTGAGATTTCAGAAATCTCAATCACATTGCTGGACAGCATGACGCTTCATGTTTTTCACATCAAATCTTCATAGAAAAATCACAAGAAAAACACCGACATTTTCACAATGACTGCGGGGTTTTTATGCCCCACACTTTTTATTGTTTTAGGAAATAACACAATGGTTGGATCCAGATCTTGTTTTTTCTACTGAAGAATCTAATAGTGTATACAAAGGTCATTGTGAAGGGAGGGGAAACCGGGTCAGGTGTATCATTGCTTATTGTGATTTGTGGATCCTGTGTAAGGGCGATTTCACACGTCCTGATATTTTGGTACCGGAAAAATCGGTAACGGAGATATCAGTGTCCATGTGTATACTATGTGCGGCACACATGTGGCAACTGTGTGCCACCCGTGTGGCCGCATCAGCTGCGGGCTGCTGTTTTTAGGCTGGGGGGGCCCATAATCATGGCCCGTTTCCAGCCTGAGAATAGCAGCCCGCAGCTGTATAGTTTTGCCGGGGACCCCATGTTGGGTTTTTCATTGATTCTCCCTGCTCGCTGTTGCCGGCAGAGCAGGGAGAATCATGACAAGCAGCTTCAGCACCACAGGCAGGGGGATAGCGCTTACTGTAGCTGTCCCTGCTCACGGAGCACTGTGTGAACAGTTCTCCTTGTACAGTCATGGCCAAAAGTTTTGAGAATGACACAAATATTATATTTTCACATGATCTGCTGCCCTCTGGTTTTTATGTGTGTTTGACAGATGTTTTTATCACAGACAGAAATATAATAATTGCAAACATATGAGTAACAAAAGCTTATATTGACAGTTAGAATGAGTTAATGCAGCAAGTCAATATTTGCAGTGTTGACCCTTCTTCTTCAGGACCTCTGCAATTCTCCCTGGCATGCTCTCAATCAACTTCTGGACCAAATCCTGACTGATAGCAGTCCATTCTTGCACAACCAATGTTTCATTTTGTCAGAATTTTTAGGTTTTTGTTTGTCCACCGGTCTCTTGATGATTGACCACAAGTTCTCAATGGGATTAAGATCTCGGGAGTTTCCAGGCCATGGACCCAAAATCTCTATGTTTTGTTCCCTGAGCCATTTAGTTATCACCTTTGCTTTATGGCAATGTGCTCTATCATGCTGGAAAAGGCATTGTTGATCGCCAAACTGCTATTGGAGGGTTGGGAGAAGTTGCTCTTGGAGGACATTCTGGTACCATTCATTATTCATGGCTGTGTTTTTAGGCAAGACTGTGAGAGAGCCGATTCCCTTGGCTGAGAAGCAACCCCACACATGAATGGTTTCAGGATGCTTAACAGTTGACATGAGACAAGACTGGTGGTAGCGCTCACCTTGTCTTCTCCGAATGAGGCTTTTCCTGATGTCCCAAACAATCGAAAAGGGGATTCATCAGAGAAAATAACTTTACCCCAGTCTTCAGCAGTCCACTGCCTGTACCTTTTGCAGAATATCAGTCTGTCCATGCTGGTATATTCTGGTATACCATGCTGGTATATAGTCCCATGATGTTTTTTTCTGGAGAGAAGTGGCTTCTTTGCTGCCCTCCTTGAGACCAGGCCTTGCTCCAAGAGTCTCCGCCTCACAGTGCGTGCAGATGCACTCACACCTGCCTGCTGCCATTCCTGAGCAAGCTCTGCACTGCTGGTAGCCCAATCCCGCAGCTGAAACACTTTTAAGAGACGGTCCTGGCGCTTGCTGGTCTTTCTTGGGCGCCCTGAAGCCTTTTTGGCAACAATGGAACCTCTCTCCTTGAAGTTCTTGATGATGCGATAGATTGTTGACTGAGGTGCAATCTTTCTAGCTGCGATACTCTTCCCTGTTAGGCCATTTTTGTGCATTGCAATGATGACTGCACATGTTTCTTTAGAGATAACCATGGTTAACAGAAGAGAAACAATGATGCCAAGCACCAGCCTCCTTTTAAAGTGTCCACTGGTGTCATTCTTACTTAATCATGACAGATTGATCTCCAGCCATGTCCTCATCAACACCCACACCTGTGTTAATGGAGCAATCACTGAAAAGAGGTTAGCTGGTCCTTTTAAGGCAGGGCTGCAATGATGTTGAAATGTGTTTTAGGGGATAAAGTTCATTTTCTAGCCAAATATTGACTTTGCAAGTAATTGCTGTTAAGCTGATCACTCTTTATAACATTCTGGAGTATATGCAAATTGCCATTAGAAAAAGTGAAGCAGTAGACTTTGTAAAAATTAATATTTGTGTCATTCTCAAAACTTTTGGCCATGACTGTACACGTGTGCGGGACGTTTTCTGGTCCGTGTCAAAATGGACATGTCTACGTGTTTGGCACACGAACACACGGTCCGTTTGAAAACACGCACATGTGCATAGGCACGTAGAATATAATGTGTCTGTCTGTACGTGTCTCCAGTACGTGTGAAAACTGTCACCACACATACTGGAGACATGGACGAGTGAAACCGGCCTTATAGTAGGTGCAGATATTGCAGTTGCACCCAAACCCTGGAGTTTGAGGTCCAAATTATTTTTTTTGCCCATATTACAAGACTAATACTATAACAAACACATGATAAATAGGGGCCCAGTTGGAGATTTTGCATTGAGGCCCATGAGCTTCGAGTTACATTAAAGGATGTCACCATACTTACAGGTGCTCCTCAAAAATAACTGTTACGCTCGCGCCCTGACTGTTTAGCGTGAGCATGGGGTTGTGGCCCCACTGTGCCACAAACCAGACTACCCTGGAAGGGGCGTGACTAAGCAGCTACCTTGGTGTTCACTGGAGCCTCTGATTGTGAGGTCAGGCTTGTGCGGCAGGTAGCTACCAGGTACCACTCCAGGGTGGTGTCTGGCTGTGGCTGCTGATCCCACTGAGGGACAGAACACTAGGACACTGAAGGGCAAGAGTCGACGGGCACGACTAGTACTATGGCGGGCATGGCAGGTACTCTTGGCATATAGTCTGGTATGGCTGAGACACAGTCAGACAGGTGGGCACGGCTGAGACACTGGCAGACAGGCGGGCATAGTTAACACGGAAGGAGCAAGAACAGACTCAGTAGGGACAGGAACACGGACAGACATATGTGGTATATGGGAACAGGTTGGGACCTGTTCAGACTGGAGGAGCAGGGACAGATAAAGAACCACGGAAGCGGAACGGAAGCGGAGCAGAACCACAAGGTTGTGGAGAGCAGAACAGAGTCACTGGTTGCAGTGCAGCGAGCTGAACCGCAAGGAGTGCGGAGAAAAGGCAGAACCGCAAGGAGTGCAGAGCAAAGGCAGAACCGCAAGGAGTGCGGAGGAAAGGCAGAACCGCAAGGAGTGCGGAGGAAAGGCAGAACCGCAAGGAGTGTGGAGCAAAGGCAGAACCGCAAGGAGTGCGGAGCAACAGGGTGCAGCGAGCAGAGCAGAAGTAAACAAGGATACACACAGCTGGGTAGGGAAGGTTAAAGACAAGGATACAAATGAGTACAGGAATAAGACTCAGTTCAGACAAGAACAGGTACAGGTCAAGGCACAGGAACCAGGATATGCAGCCTCCTGGAGGGCAGAACAAGAAACACAGAGCACAGAAACAGATCTGGGTATTAAGCCCCCAGAGAAGGTAGAAAACAGGACAGGACCTGGCAGCTCAGCAGCAAGACACTAACTGAGATAAAGCGTTGCTCAGGCAGCCTCCAAGGGGTGGGGCTGCCTTAAGTACTAGAGGCTCCTTGACAATTTGCTTGGGACACCTTAGGAAGGTGCACACGGACTCTATAAGAACCAGAAAGTGCCGGCACCACCCCGCTATGCACACAGCCAGGAAGCATCCACAGAGCAGGCAGGAGACATGAGGCACACAGCATGGAAGCGGCAGCAAACAGAACTCCGCATGGCCCGGAGTAGTGAGTAAGTTGGTGTGTAAGGAAGGTGGGGGATGGGAGGCCATGCAGTGATATCGGCAGGGTTGTTACAATAAGAATATCATCAAAAACTTAATTTATTTCAGTTCTTCAATACAAAAAGTGAAATTCATATATTCTATAGAGTCATTACAAACAGAATGATCTATTTCAAGTGTTTATTTCTGTTAATGTTGATGATTGTCTTACAGCCAATGAAAACCCAAAAGTCATTATCTCAGTAAATTAGAATAATTAACAAAAACCACCTGCAAAGGCTTCCTAAGCCTTTGAAAAAAGTCCCTTAGTTTGTTTCAGTAGGCTCCACAATCATGGGGAAGACTGCTAACTTGACAAATGTCCAGAAGGCAGTAAATGACACACTCCACAAGGAGGGTAAGCCACAAAAAGTATAAAGCTAAAGAATCTGGCTGTTCACAGAGTGCTGAATCCAAGCTTATTAATAGTTGAGTGGAAGGAAAGTGTGGTAGAAAAATGTGCACAAGCAACAGGGATAGCCGCAGCCTTGAAAGGATTAAGAAAAGGCCATTCAAAAAAAAATTTGGAGGAGATTCACAAGGAGTGGACTGTTGCTAGAATCAATGCTTCAAGAGCCACCACACACAGATGTATCCATGACATGGGCTACAAGTGTTGCATTCCTTGTGTCAAGCCACTCATGACTAATAGACAAGGCCAGAAGCATCTTACCTGGGCCAGGGAGGAAAAGAACTGAACTGTTGCTTAGTGGTCCAAGGTGTTTTCAGATGAAAGTAAACTTTGCATTTCATTTGGAAATCAAGGTCCCAGAGTCTGGATGAAGAGTGAAGTAGCACACAATCCAAGCTGCTTGAGGTCTAGTGTGAAGTTTCCATAATCCGTGATGGTTTGGGGAGCCATGTCATCTTCTGGTGTACGTCCACTGTGTTTTATCAAGACCAAATTCAGCGCAGCCGTCTACTAGGAAATTTTAGAGCACTTCATGCTTCCCTCTGCCCACAAGCTTTTTGGAGATGGAAATTTCATTCTCCAGCAGGACTTGGCACCTGTCCTCACTGCCAAAAGTACCAATACCTGATTTAAAAACAACAGTATCACTGCTTGATTGGCCAGCAAACTGATCTTAACCCCATAGAGAATCTATGGGGTATTGTCAAGAAGAAGATGAGACACCGGACCCAACAATGCAGATGAGCTGAAGGCTGCTATCAAAGCAACCTGGGCTTCCATAACACCTCAGCAGTGCCACAGGCTGATCGCTTCCATGCCACACCGCATTGATGCAGTAATTGATGCAAAAGGAGCCTCGACCAACTATTGAATGCATTTACTGAACATACATTTCAGTGGGCCAACATTTCGGATTTTAAAATAATTTTTCAAGCTGGTGTTATAAAGTATTCTAATTTACCGAGATAATGACTTTTGGGTTTTCATTGTCTGTAAGCCTTAATCATCAACATTAACAGAAATAAACACTTGAAATAGATCACTCTGTTTGTAATGATTCCATATATGAGTTTCACTTTTTTTTATTGAAGAAGTGAAATAAATTAAACTTTTTGATGATATTCTAATTTTGTGAGATGCACCTGTATGTGAAGATGTTACTAATTCTTGGTACAAGCTATTTGCCAGCAGAGGAGAAGGAATTATGTGCAGAAATTTCATATTTGTAGACTTGGTTTAGATGCTAGAACATTTATGGAACACAAATTTGAACATGTTTTGATACAAAAAAGGAAAGTTTTGTCAGGCAGATCCTTTGAAGGGTTGTTTAGGCTGCGGTAGTGGACCAAAGGGAGTTCTGTCTTTTTGTGGGAAGCAGCTGTTGTAACATTGGGATAACTAGAGATGACCTGCCCGAAAGCTGTGTATTTTTGTACATGTTATTTTTCTTGTGGAAGGGAAATTATGCTATAAGTATGTTCTTTATCAAATATTCTAAATTTAATAAGTGTGATCAGACGATGGCAAGAGCTCCAGATATGCTTGTAATTTGGGATGTTACGGAGAGCATCAGAGATTCCTAACACATGGCCCACATTATTACTTTGATCATGTGACTTATTCCCATCAGAGAAAAATAATTGAAAGAATAAGAGAATTATGAGCCAAGAATGATTCGTTTTATACATTTTTTTCTTGCAGAAGAGTTAGATCAAGGATTTTTCATTATTCCACACTATATTGTAAAAGAAATTTAAAGATTGCAAATCCCAATATAGTTGCTTTTCAACCAAGTGGTACACTTGAAGAAAAATGATGACAAATGGTTAAAGTTTCATCCACCTATGCTCAGTTCTTAACCCCTTTACCAGTTTTAGACATATAGTTACGTCTAAGGTGTCCTCCCCTGTTTTGTGCGGGCTCCGACAATGAGCCAGCAACTTTTCCAGCACATGTCAGCTGATTTCAACAGCTGACATGTGTCACTAACAGCAGTTTGTGGAATCGCGATCCACCCGTAGCTGTTAACATGTTAAATTCCATTGTCAGTCTCTGACAGTGGCATTTAAAACAATAGCGCTGGATGTGTGTCACTAAACCCGCCCATTGGTGCTTGTCACATGACTGTGGGTCACCTATAGGTTGGCATGACAACCTGGAGTCTGCAGCAGACCTCTGTGGTTGTCATTACCAGATTGCTATGAGCGCAGCCCAGTGGTCGGTACTGATATCAAGTGAGCATTTCTGAGGCCCTGTTCTGTGTAGCCAGCGGCGCACCTACCATGAGGCGAGTTGAGCACTCTGCCTCAGGCGGCGGTCCCTCCCTGAAGATCGGGGGCGGCAGATTCTTATCTCCTGCATATGCTCCTGTTGCTCTTATATTGCTGTTCTATGCGCACAGGACCTGTGATGAGGTCACAGGAGGGGAGGAGTCAGGTGTCACATGATCAGGGGCCTCAGTGTATGCAGGACTCTGCTGTGCTGTTTGTCATGGTGCTGGATGAGGGAAGTTTGTGTGGGGTCAGGAGGGTTTTACAGGGTGAATGTAGCAGAGCTGTGTGTGTATGAGGTGTACGGATCGGAGCCGCGTGTGTATGGGGTGTGTAGAGCGAAGCCATGTGTGTACAAGATGTACAGAGCAGAGCCGCGTGTGTACGAGGTGTACGGTGCGGAGCAGTGTGTGTAGCGGAGCCGTGTGTGTATGAGGTGTGCGGAGCGGAGCCGCGTGTGTACTAGGTGTATGGAGCGGAGCCGCGTGTGTACGAAGTGTGCGGAGCCCTGTGTGTACAAGGTGTATGGAGCGGAGCCGGGTGTGTACGAAGTGTGTGGAGCAGAGCCGTGTGTGTACGAGGTGTGTGGAGTGGAGCCGCATGTGTACGAGGTGTGTGGAGCACAGCCGCGTGTGTACGAGGTGTATGGAGTGGAGCCGCATGTGTACGAGGTGTGAGGAGCGGAGCTGCATGTGTACGAGGTGCGGAGCCGTGTGTGTACGAGGCATACAAAGCGGAAGTGTGTGTGTGTATGAGGTGTGCGGAGCCATGCGTGTACGAGGTCATTGTATGGTGGGGAGCATTCATACCTCCCAACCGTCCCAGATCCAGCGGGACAGTCCCGATTTTGAGAAAGTCTGCCCCTCTGTCCCGGCCGGGAGCTTACTTTTCCCGTGGACACAGGAGTACACGGCGGAGCCCCGAGGAGCACTTTAAAACTCACACGTGACGTTCCACCGGAACTGACGTGCTGGAAGCTGACCGGAAATGGCCGGACCGGAAATAAGGTTATTTCGGGAGGCACTTCAGGGAATGCTTCAGATCCATCACCGTGTCCTCCGACAGCGCAGACAGCGGGATAGCCTTGGAATTGGGGATGCCGGCCATGTGAGCGGATCATGATATGTCTTGCACTGGGAGGCTCAGGTGGGCATTGCAATAGGAGCTGGGCCGCTATAGTATCTTTATAGAATCTTTATTTCTCTCTGTTTCTTTCTCTCTCTCTTGTTCTTTCTTTCCCTCTCTAATCTTTCTCTCTGTTCTTTCTTTCCCTTGTCTCTTTCTTCTCTTGTTCTTTCTTTCTCTTTCTTTCTTTCTTTCCTCTCTAATCTTTCTCTTGTTCTTTCTTTCTTTTTCTTTCTTTCTCTCTCTGTTCCTTCTTTCTCTTTCTTTCTCTGTTCTTTCTTTCCCTCTCTAATCTTTTTCTCTTTCTGTTCTTTCTTTCCCTCTCTAATCTTTTTCTCTCTGTTCTTTCTTTCCCCTCTTTCTTTCTTTCTTTTTTTCTTTCTTTCTTTCTCTGTTCCTTCTTTCTCTGTTTCTTTCTCTCCCTCTCTAATCTTTCTTTCTCTCTCTGTTCTTTCTTTGTTTCTCGTCTTTCTTTTTTTGCCCTCTTCCTTTCTCTCTCTGTTCTTTCTTTCTCTCTGTTCTTTCTTTCTTTCTTCCCCTCTTTCTTTCTCTCTGTTCTTTCTTTTTCTGTTTTTTTTCTTTCCCCTCTCTCTCTTCTTTCTTTCGCTCTCTGTTCTTTCTTTCCTCTCTTTATTTCTCTCTCTGTTGCCTAAAATTTGCCACGGGCAGAATGGAGCACGGGGGCCAGAATGGAGCACGGAGCTCCTGTGTATGTCACCGGTGATCACTGTATTACCTGTACACGGACATTGTATACAGAGCTCCTGTGTATAATGTCACCGGTTATCACTGTATTACCTGTACACTGACACTATATACAGAGCTCCTGTGTATAATGTCACCGGTGATCACTGTATTACCTGTATACTGACATGGTATACAGAGTTCCTATGTATAGTGTCACTGGTTATCACTGTATTACCTGTACACTGACACTATATACAGAGCTCCTGTGTATAATGTCACCGGTGATCACTGTATTACCTGTACACTGACACTATGTACAGAGCTCCTGTGTATAATGTCACCGGTGATCACTGTATTATCTATACACTATATACAGAGCTCCTGTGTATAATGGCACCATCTCCACCTTTTATCGGTGCCATCCTGTGACTGCAACTTCTGTCTGTGGGAAGTGAGAAGTAGCTGAAACCCTCTATCAGGCCACATTCACACGTTTAGTATTTCACCTCGTATTTGTAGGCCAAAACCAGGAGTGGAACAATCAGAGGAAAAATATAACAGAAACCTGTCACCACTTCTGGATTTCTCACCCACTCCCGATTTGGCTTACAAATACTGAGGTAAAATACTGACCAAATACTGAACGTGTGAATGTGGCTTTAGGCTGGTTTCACACATCCTGATATTTCCGTTACTGGAAAAAGCATTAGTGGAGATATCTGTGTCCGTATGTGTGTAATACGTGTGGCAACTGTGTGCCGCATCAGTACCACACAGATGGCCGCCGGGGAAGAAGCGCTACAGTAAGCACTGTTCCCCGGCCAGGGATGCACCTAAAATTAAGCCAGTTGATCACTTCGCCTCAGGAGGGATTGAGTCCCTGAAGAAGTGGAAAGATCGATGTTTCAAATGTATTCCTATTTAAAAGTGTATGTATTTTACATGTGCGTCAGGTTAGGCTAGTAAAGAGTAAACCAGATTTATTTGTAGTGATTTTACTACGGCGGGGGGGCATTTTGCAGTTCGCCTCAGGCAGCAGAGAGGCTAGGTTCACCCCTGTGTGCAGCACAAGCGATCAAATGATCGCCGCTTCTAGTCTCTCATGCAGACTTGAACCAAGTAAAAAGTAAAAAAAAATAATTTAAAAAAATATTTAACCCCTTTTTGACATTGGACGTATTATTCCATAAGCCGGCAGCCCCTCTGCCTTTGGATCGGAGACCCCGCGACGTGACGCGGGGTCCCGATCATTGCCTTTGTGACCAATGTCGTCATGATGACAACCGGGTCACCAGAGCTAGGAAACTTGCTGATCATGAGCAGTGCATGATCAGCAAATCTCTGTCAGTGCAAAGCTGACAGATTCTATTGCATGCGATCAGCCTGCAAAAAATGATAGTCCCATAGTGGGTCTAAGTAAAAAAGTTAGAAAAAAGTAAAAAATTTTTTTTATATAATTGTAAAAATATTTAAAAAACATTCAAAAATAATAAATAATATATCACTAAATATTTGAATAAAAAAAACAAAACATAAAAGTACACATATTTGGTATCGCCACGTCCGTAACCCTTTCTGTTATGTTTCGGTAGCTGAGGAGTGCAGGTAAAAAAGGGTCATTAGACCTACCGCTAATTAGGTTTCCAGGAGTCCATCCTGACAGCACCATGGGACGTCCTCCTCTTTGCTGGGACAGGAAACACACAAGAGATTAAAAGTCCCCTCCCCGCCCCCTTTCCCTCAGTGTTGTATCAAGAACCATGACATGTATAATGCACAAAACACTTTAATTATTGAAAATCATATTACAGCATATGACGTATTGAAGAGGGAGGGAGCTACCAGTGCTGTCAGGATGGACTCCTGGAAACCTAATTAGCGGTAGGTCTAATGACCCTTTTCCAGGACGTCCCTCCTGACAGCACCATGGGGAGTACCAAAGAAAGCTCCTTAGGGTGGGATCACAGCCTGCAGAACTTTCCTACCAAAGGCCGTCTGCTGGTTAGAAAGTACATCTATTTTATAATGTTTGCAGAATGTATCAATTCTAGCCCATGTTGCCGCCTTACAAATTTGTTCCAGAGAGGCGCCTGCCCTCTCTGCCCAGGAGGCAGCCAATGCTCTGGTTGAGTGGGCCTTTAGGCCCGCCGGAGGTCCTGACCCTTCAGCTAAATAGGCCTCTGAAATTAAAGAGGTAATCCATCTAGCGATGGAAGGTTTAGACGCCTTTTTCCCTTTACTGATTCCTCCGTAGAGGACAAATAGGTTCGAATCTAAACGCCAGTCTTTAGTGGCATCTATGTAGTCTAGTACCACCTTTCTGACATCCAACGAATGGAGCCTCAGCTCCTTTTCGTTGGAAGGGTTATCACAGAAGGAAGGTAAGATAATCTCCTGATTACGGTTACTATCTGAAGCAACCTTGGGTAAGAAGCAGGATCCAACCTTAACAGAATGCTGTTGTCTCTAACTTGAAAATATGGGTCTCTAGTGGATAGAGCCTGAATTTCACCTATTCTTTTAGCTGTGGTAATTGCCACCAGGAAAGCTGCTTTCCTGGTAAGCAAGGAAATAGGCATTGTGCTGTTATTACGGAATGGATCGTTACATAAAGCCCTGAGTACCAGAGTAAGGTCCCATACTGGGAGACACTGTCTAATCGTGGGCCGTAGTCTCTGAATAGCTTTAACAAATCTTATCACCCATGGGTGAGAAGCTAGTGAGTAGTCTACGGAAGGAGCTTAATGCAGCAATCTGAACTTTTAGGGTACTGGGTCTGAGTCCCATGTTGAAGCCTGACTGGAGGAAATCTAAAATCTTAGGAATGTTCGGAGTGCCTGTCACCAAGTCGGACCCGCCACTCACTGTACAGAAGCGTTTCCAGATTCTGAGATAGATAGCCGATGTGACTGGCTTTCTACTGGCCTGGATTGTGGTTATAACCTGGTCAGATAAGCCTTTGGCCTTCAAGGTCACCCTCTCAGGATCCAGGCTGAGAGATGCAATCTCTTCGGGTCCGGATGATGGATCGGACCTTGATGGATTAAGTCCGGGATCAGCGGCAGCTCTAAGGGGTTTTCGATTGACATGTCTGTTAGCAGAGAAAACCACTCCTCTTTGGCCAATAAGGGGCGATCATTATTACTGTAGCCCGATCCTCCTTGATCTTCCGTAATACGGCCGGGATGAGCGCTAGAGGTGGGAATGCATATAACAGATGTTCTTCCCATTTCTGGCTTAGAGCATCCAATCCTTCTGGATCGTCCAAGGGGTTCAGGGAGAAAAACCTGGGAATCTTCGCATTTCTTCTGTTTGCAAATAGGTCTATTTGAGGTGTTCCCCACCTCCGACATAGATCTCTGAAGATATCCTGGTTTAGTTCCCATTCCGTAGGACTCACTTTCTTTCTGCTCAGGTAGTCTGCTATTACATTCTGGGAACCTTCCAGGTGGATTGCCGTTAAGGAAAGGACAACCTGCTCTGCCCAGGTGAATATCATCTCTGCCAACTGTTGAAGGGGTCGATGTCTGGGACCTCCTTGGTGATTCAAAAACGAAACTGTTGTGATGTTGTCCGAGTAAATCCTGATATGCTGATTTTTGAGTTCGGATTGGTTCCTTCTTAGGGCTTCCCATACAGCGTAGAGCTCCCTGAAATTTGAGGATCGATACTGGATTTCTTCTGGCCATCTGCCCTGTAGTATTCTGCCCTTTAGATGAGCTCCCCAACCCCAGGAACTGCGTCCGTGGTAACCTTTACGTAAGGGGAAGTCGACCATCTTACTCCTAATTTTAGATTGTCTGGCTGCATCCACCAAAGGAGAGATTCTTTTACCGTCTTTGACAGATGTAATGTCCTGTCTAACGAGCTGTAGTTCCGATTCCATGACGAAAGAATCTCTTTCTGAAGGGGTCTTGAGTGGAACTGTGCCCATCTGACGATGGAATGCAAGCCGTCATTTGACCTAGAACCTTCATGGCGAATCTTATAGAGGGCTGGTGCTTCATTAGAACCTCTGTTACGTCCTGTATGGACTCTCGCTTCTTCCGAGGTAAGAAAGAGATTCTTCGATTTGAATCTAGTATAACACCCAGGAAGACTTTCTTTTGTTCGGGAACTAGATCTGACTTTTCCCAATTTATTACCCAACCTAGATAATTGAGTATGGAAATGCAGCGATCTCTGTGTTCGACCAGCGCCATTTCTGTTCGCGCCACTATAAGAAAATCGTCCAAGTATGGAACGATAATAGTACCTCTGCTTCTTAGAAAGGCCACAATCTCCGAAATCAATTTTGAGAATATTCGGGGAGCTGAGGCCAGCCCGAAGGGTAGGCATTGAAACTGAAAGTGGCAGGTCCGGGTCGGCAACTGCACTGCAAACCTGAGAAGACTTTGTGATGTATGATGAACTGGGACCTGGTAGTATGCACTCTTCAGATCGAGAGTGCACATGAACGCGCCCTTGTCTATAAGGTGCGTTGTAGACCTGATTGATTCCATCCGGAACCTCTTGTATGTGACCCAATAGTTTAGGGGTTTCAGATTTATTATAGTACGAGATTCTCCGGACGGCTTTAAGATAGTGAAGAGGGAGGAATAGTGACCCTTGCCTAATTCTGCTCGGGAACAGGAATTATGACAGAAAGCTTTAGTAGGTCCTGGAGATCTGTCCACATGACCGAGTCTGTGGAGATCACCGTAGGGGGAACATATCTTTCGGGTGGCGGAGCGTAACACTCTATCCGATAACCTTCCGCTATAGTTCTGCGAACCCACTGATTCTGATTACCAGATCCCAGTTTGTTGCAAAACAACGGAGTCGTCCGCCAATAAAGTTGGCGTCATTGTCTCCTTGTTCTATGTGAGGAGCCAAAGAACGTATTCTTGTTCTTTCCTCCCTGGGAATGGTAACTCCTATATGATCCTCTGCTTGATCTTCCCTGACCTCTAGAATCAACTGTCTTCTAGACAGGGAACCCCGCCGAAAGGATTGAGCTCGGCGGGGTTTATCCTCTGGGAAACCCTTTTTAGCATCTGATACTGATTCTAAGATAGTATCCAGAGCCGGTCCGAAGACCCTAAGCCCTGAAAATGGAATAGAACATAATTTCATCTTAGAGGCGTTATCTCCGGACCATGATTTTAGCCAGACAGCTCTCCTAGCTGCATTAGATAAGGAGCTGTTTCTAGCGGAAAATCTGACCGATTCTGCAGACATATCAGCCAGGAAAGCTGTGGCTGAATTCATAACCGGCAGAGAGGCTAAAATCTCAGCTCTAGGAGTCTTATTGGATAACTGATCCTCCAATTGACTCATCCAATAAACCATAGATCTGGCTACAGAGGTGGCAGCAATATTAGTTCTAATAAGAGCCGCAGAGGTTTCCCAGGCTCTTTTCAGGAGAATATCGGCCTTTCTGTCCATAGGGTCACGTAGGCCAGAGGAGTCCTCAAATGGGATGGCAGTCTTTTTTGTGACTCTAGCTATTGGGGTATCGATTTTCGGAACTTCTTCCCATAATTTAACATCTTCAGGTTCGAACGGTAGTCTTCCCCTGAAGTCACGTGACAAAACTAGACGCCGTTCAGCGCTCTTCCATTCCTCCAGAATCATTGTTTTAATGTGATTGCTAACAGGAAAAACAGTCTCCTTCTGAGACGTAAGTCCCCCGAACATCAAATCCTGTCTGAATTGTGTTCTGGGAGTTTCCTCGACCTCCATAGTGCTCCGTACAGATCTAATTAGATTCTTAGTATCCTCAGGTTGAAATAGAAATTTTTTTTCCTTTCCTGAGTGTCGGGGGGAAGTTCTCCTTCTTCCTCTGAAATAGCGTCCTCTAAATCCGATCTATTTTCAGAGCTTAAATCTTGTTCTCTTGAATCCGTCTCCCATCTGGGCCGCTTACGACTAGAGCCAGGACTACATGGCCACTGCTGAGTAAGTGTAGATATAGAGGCCTGGACTTCCTCAGAAATCATGCGCCTCATTTCAGAAAGTAATGAAGGCTGTTCATCTCTCATAACCTTAGAGGTACAAGAAGAACAAAGGGTTCTGTCATAGCCATCTGGCAGTTTGCTGTGACACACCGGACACCTGGCTGATTTCGCTGAGGCTTTGCCAGCCTTTTTTGTAGTTATGGGAGCGGATGAAGTTCCTTTGTCCTATAGTAGGAGACAGGAACTAATCAGGTCGGATTCCTGGGTGGCTGTCAGGTTATGGCTGGGATTTTTTGCGCCAGGCGCACTTACCCCACCGCCATCTGCCGCGTCTGTATCCATGAGGAACAAGGTAGGCTGCTCGACCAAATTACTGCGTCCTGCCGATAGGGGAAGCGGCGATATGTCACCTGTCAAACGCGTCCTCCAGAACGCGCACACATACTCACGATTAGGTGCTTTGAAAGTCTCCACCAGCGTTTGTCGTTCCAGGAAACGTCTGCTCACCATACGATGAGCGTCTCCCGGATATGACGTCACCGGAAGTGCGACCGTCGAACCGGAAGTGAACCGCTCCCCCAGACGCTGGTCACAGCCGAAGCATGGACAGGTTCCACCGCTAAACGCCCGACAGGCTGCGGGATGCTGTCCTACCAGGAACCGCCATGGACCCCCTGCCTGAGGTCCGGGACGAGAGCCTCCCACCTGGAGGAACGTCCGCTATCCAGGGCCTGCCACACCTGGTCTTTGGAGCTGAGGGACTCCCCGCTGGAGAGTTTCAGCCCTGGGCTGCTTCACAGGGGGAAGGATCTGGCGTGGCCTTACGATCCCCCTGAACCCGGTAAATTCTCCTGTGTGTCCCTCCATGCAGGAACAGGAAACACACTGAGGGAAAGGGGGCGGGGAGGGGACTTTTAATCTCTTGTGTGTTTTCCTGTCCCAGCAAAGAGGAGGACGTCCCATGGTGCTGTCAGGAGGGACGTCCTGGAAAAGGCAATACACCAGAGCAGTTGGAATCTATGAGATTGCAGTACCCTGACTAACCACCACAACTAGAGGCAGCCGTGGAGCGTTCCTACGTTGGTCCTAGACGCCTCGTCACAGCCTGAGAAACTAACTACACCTAAAGATAGAAAGAGGAAAGCTATCTGCCCTGGAGCAGATCCCCAAAGAACATAGAAAGCCCCCAAACATGTAATGGCGGTTAGACAAGAAGAAATACTGACACAGACAGAAAATAGTATGAGCAAACGTTGGGGCCCAAACTACCTAAATAGAAAAGGATAGGAAGGGCACTTACTGCAATCCCAAAAAACCCTGAAAAGCACCAACTCTACTAATTTCAAAAACACCTGAGATCACACGACCTCTACCACCTAAATTAGTTCTCTGGTGTAACAAAATCAAAACAGCAGCCACTGAAAAAACTGGAAAAAGCAAATGTACAAACATCAGTGGCTGAACTAAACTGAGAGGGCAAAAGCCCCCGGAGGGGACCCTGAAGGCCCCCACAGAAGTGCAGGACAAAATGCAAAAATCAAGCACAAAAACAAAAAGAAGAAAATGTCTTCTCTGTTCGCAGGAGATGCAGACACGACACAGCAGGCTACAAAGGAAACAGGAATCAAGGATTGAGACCAGAACAATTGATCACCGGCAACCCTGATGGGAAGGCGACTCCCTTATATAAGACCAGTCAGTAACACCTGATTCCCAATCCTCACAATCTTCACTGGACAGTCCAGTACCGCTTGTAACCACCAGACGGAGCCTCTGCTCAGAACTCATTTCAAGTCCATTCACAACAGTACCCCCCCCTTGAGGAGGGGTCACCGAACCCTCACTTGAGCAACCAGGTCGGTCAGGATGAGTTCTATGATACGCACGGATGAGTCTCCTAGCATGGATGTCCGAAGCAAACACCCAAGAATTGTCTTCCTGACCATAACCTCTCCACTTAACCAAATACTGGAGTTTCCGTCTAGAAAAACGAGAATTCAATATTTTCTCAACCACAAACTCCATATTGCCCTCAACCAGAACAGGGTCAGGAGGCAAAGCAGTAGGAACCACTGGCTCAACAAACCTCTTCAACAAGGACTTGTGGAACACGTTATGGATCTTAAATGTCCCTGGAAGAAGCAAACGAAAAGAAACAGGATTAAGAATCTCTATGATCTTATAAGGTCCAATGAACCTAGGCTTAAATTTAGGAGATGCCACTCTCATAGGAATATTTTTTGAGGACAACCAGACCAAGTCCCCCACTTTAAACCGAGGACCATCAGTCCTATGCCGGTTAGCAAACCGCTGGGCCCTCTCCTGAGAGAGGGACAACCTCTCCACTACCTGGTCCCAAATCTGTTGCATACGCTCCACAACAGAGTCAACACCTGGACAGACAGAAGCCTCCGTCTGTCCTGAAGAAAATCGAGGGTGAAACCCAGAATTACAGAAAAATGGAGACATCAAAGTGGCAGAGCTAGCCCTATTATTAAGAGCAAACTCAGCCAAAGGCAAAAAAGAGACCCAGTCATCCTGATCAGCAGACACAAAGCATCTTAGATAAGTCTCCAATGTCTGGTTTGTTCTCTCAGTTTGACCATTGGTCTGAGGATGAAACGCCGAGGAGAAAGACAATTGAACACCAAGTTTAGAACAAAAGGTCCTCCAAAATCTGGAAACAAACTGGACTCCTCTGTCAGACACAATGTTCTCAGGAATGCCGTGTAAACGAACCACGTGCTGAAGGAACAAAGGCACCAATTCAGAGGAGGAAGGCAACTTAGGTAATGGCACAAGATGTATCATCTTGGAAAACCTATCACAAATCACCCAGATGACGGTCATTCTCTGAGAAACAGGGAGGTCGGAAATTAAATCCATAGAGATATGGGTCCATGGTCTCTTGGGCACAGGCAATGGCATCAACAAACCACTAGAGCGAGAGCAAGGCTTGGAGCGAGAGCAAGTCCCGCAGGACTGCACAAATTCCCTGACATCACGAGACAAGGTAGGTCACCAAAAGGACCGACTAACCAAGTCTCTGGTACCAAAAATTCCGGGATGACCGGCCAACGCGGAACAATGAATCTCAGACATCACACTCTTTTTCCACTGGTCCGGGACAAACAATTTCCCAACAGGGCAGCGCTCGGGCCTATCCTCCTGACACCCCTCCAGAGCCAGTCTCAAATTGGGCGAGATGGCGGAAAGAACTACACCCTCTTTCAAAATAACAGAAGGATCAGATACCTCAGGAGAGTCCGCAAGGAAACTCCTCGAGAGGGCATCCGCCTTAACATTCTTAGTGCCAGGAAGAAAGGAAACCACAAAATTAAAACGTGTGAAAAACAAGGCCCACCTGGCCTGTCTAGGATTAAGTCGCTTGGCAGATTCCAGATAAACCAGATTCTTATGGTCCGTAAGGACCACCACCTGATGTTTGGCTCCCTCCAGCCAATGTCTCCACTCTTCAAAAGCCCTCTTCATGGCCAATAACTCCCGATTACCCACGTCATAATTACGTTCAGTAGGAGAAAATTTTCGAGAGAAAAAGGCACAAGGGTTACTTTTAGAGGTCTCAGGATCTCTTTGGGACAAAACGGCACCTGCCCCAATTTCAGAGGCATCAACCTCCACCTGAAATGGCAGAGAAACATCAGGCTGCCGTAGAACAGGAGCAGAAGTGAATCTCTGCTTAAGTTCCTGAAATGCAGAGACTGCCTCAGGAGGCCAATTCACCACATCAGAACCCTTTTTGGTCAAATCAGTTAATGGTTTAACAATAACCGAGAAATTACCAATAAATTTACGATAAAAATTGGCAAAACCCAAAAATCTCTGAAGAGCCTTTAATGAAGTAGGTTGGACCCAATCACAGATGGCCTGAACCTTGACCGGGTCCATTTCAATAACAGATGGGGACAAAATGAATCCCAAAAATGAGATCCTCTGTACGCCAAAAAGACACTTTGATCCCTTCACATACAGAGCATTCTCTCTCAAAATCTGGAATACAGTTCGAACATGTTTCACATGAGAGTCCCAGTCATTGGAAAAAATCAAGATATCATCCAAATAAACAATCAGAAATGTATCCACAAAATCCCTGAAAATGTCATTCATGAAGGACTGGAAGACAGAAGGAGCATTAGTGAGCCCAAAGGGCATCACAAGGTACTCAAAATGCCCCTCAGGGGTGTTAAATGCCGTCTTCCATTCATCCCCGTGCTTAATGCGAATAAGGTTATATGCCCCCCTGAGGTCAAGCTTGGTAAACCAAGTAGCGTTTTTCACCCTGGAAAACAGGTCAGAAATCAAGGGTTAACGGATATTGATATTTCACAGTAATATTGTTCAAAAGACGATAATCAATACACGGCCTTAATGAACCATCCTTTTTGGCCACAAAGAAAAAACCGGCACCTAAGGGTGAAGAGGATGGTCTGATATGACCCTTCTCCAATGACTCCTTGATATAAGACCGCATAGCGTCATGTTCAGGTACAGACAAGTTAAAAAGGCAACCTTTAGGGAATTTACTACCAGGCACTAATTCAATAGCGCAGTCATAGCTCCTATGGGGAGGCAAGGATGCAGATTTACTTTCGCTAAACACATCAGAAAAATCAATCAAAAAGTCAGGAACATCCTGAGCCTGGGGGGAGGCAGAAAAAACAGGAGTGTTGGTATTAACACATTGGCAGCCCCAACTGGTTACAGACACAGATTTCCAATCCAAAACAGGATTATGAGACTGTAACCAAGGGAAACCCAGTACGATAATGTCATGCAGATTATACAGAACCAAAAATTTGCAGCTCTCCTGATGATCAGGTTCAACCCTCATTATAACCTGAGTAGAGAACTGAGGTTTATTCTCAGCTAAAGGGGTAGAATCGATCCCCAGTAGGGGAATAGACTTCTGTAGGGGTATCAAGGGAAACCCACAACGTTTAGCAAAATCAAAATCCATCAGGTTAATAGCTGCTCCCGAATCAACGAAAGCCTGAGCAGAAAATGAGGACAGAGAGCATATCAGAGTAACAGTTAATAAAAACTTAGTCTGAACACTACCCAAGACAACTGAGCGTGCAAAACGTCTTCCCCGCTTAGGGCAAACTGAAATAGCATGAGAGGCATCACCACAGTAGAAACATAACCCATTGCGCTTTCGAAACTCATGACGCTGTGCCCCAGAAACCACTCTATCACACTGCATGGATTCAGAAGCAGGTTCACAAGGCAACACTATTCCACGCATACTTCTCCGCTCACGCAAACGTCTGTCAATTTGAATTGCTAATGACATAGAATCATTGAGACCAGAGGGGACAGGGAATCCCACCATAACATCCTTTACATTATCTGACAGACCCTTCCGAAAAAGGGCTGCCAAAGCGTCGTCATTCCATTTGGTCAGGACTGCCCACCTACGGAATCTCTGACAGTATAACTCAGCGTCATCAAGCCCCTGATTTAATGCCAACAAGGCTTTTTCAGCTTGATCAGTGACATTAGGCTCATCGTACAATAACCCCAAGGCCTGAAAAAATGCATCAACATCACTCAAAACAGGATCCCCAGGTGTCAGGGAGAAAGCCCAATCCTGAGGATCGCCGCGCAGGAGAGAGATGACAATTTGAACCTGCTGCGCTGCGTTCCCTGAGGACTTAGATTTTAAGGCAAAAAACAATTTACAATTATTTTTGAAATTCAGAAACTTGGCTCGATCCCCCAAAAACAAATCTGGCATGGGAATCCTAGGTTCCACAACAGGCAACCTAGCAAGATAGGTAGCAATACTCCGAACCTCAGTGGCAAGCTGATCCACACGGCCAGACAGCTGTGCAAACTCCATTGAGAGAAAAAATCCTCCCCAGCACCCAGAGATACAGAGGGAAAAAAAAAAAATGCAACAAACAGAAAAATATCTCTGACAACTCTGACAACCTTTTTTCTTTCACAATATTTTTCCCTTCTGTGAGTACCATACAATTTTCAATTTTTTGTCCGGTGATACTGTTATGTTTCGGTAGCTGAGGAGTGCAGGTAAAAAAGGCAATACACCAGAGCAGTTGGAATCTATGAGATTGCAGTACCCTGACTAACCACCACAACTAGAGGCAGCCGTGGAGCGTTCCTACGTTGGTCCTAGACGCCTCGTTACAGCCTGAGAAACTAACTACACCTAAAGATAGAAAGAGGAAAGCTATCTGCCCCGGAGCAGATCCCAAAGAACATAGAAAGCCCCCAAACATGTAATGGCGGTTAGACAAGAAGAAATACTGACACAGACAGAAAATAGTATGAGCAAACGTTGGGGCCCAAACTACCTAAATAGAAAAGGATAGGAAGGGCACTTACTGCAATCCCAAAAAACCCTGAAAAGCACCAACTCTACTAATTTCAAAAACACCTGAGATCACACGACCTCTACCACCTAAATTAGTTCTCTGGTGTAACAAAATAAAAACAGCAGCCACTGAAAAAACTGGAAAAAGCAAATGTACAAACATCAGTGACTGAACTAAACTGAGAGGGCAAAAGCCCCCGGAGGGGACCCTGAAGGCCCCCACAGAAGTGCAGGACAAAATGCAAAAATCAAGCACAAAAACAAAAAGAAGAAAATGTCTTCTCTGTTAGCAGGAGATGCAGACACGACACAGCAGGCTACAAAGGAAACAGGAATCAAGGATTGAGACCAGAACAATTGATCACCGGCAACCCTGATGGGAAGGCGACTCCCTTATATAAGACCAGTCAGTAACACCTGATTCCCAATCCTCACAATCTTCACTGGACAGTCCAGTACCGCTTGTAACCACCAGAGGGAGCCTCTGCTCAGAACTCATTTCAAGTCCATTCACAACACCTTTCCTAAACACCATAAAAGACAAAAAACGCTTTATCATCATAGCGCCAAACAAAAAGAGAAATAATACACGATCAAAAAGATGGATATAAATAAACATGGTACCGCTGAAAATATCATCTTGTCTTGCAAAAAACAAGATGCCATACATCTCCATCAGCGGAAAGATAAAGTTATAGCTCTCAGAATAAAGCGATGCAAAAACAATTATTTCTTTCCATAAAATAGTTTTTATTGTATAAAAGCGCGAAAACATAAAAAGATATAAATGAGGTATTGCTGTAATTGTACTAACCCGAAGAATAAAACTGCTTTATCAAGTTTTACCACACATGGAATGGTATAGCCCCCCCAAAAGAAATTCATGAATTGCTGTTTTTTGTTCATTCTGCCTCCCAAAAAATCAAAATAGAATGTGATTAAAAAAATGTCATGTGCCCAAAAATGGTACCAATAAAAACGTCAACTCATCCCGCAAAAATCAAGACCTTAGATAAATCTGTAGACCAAACTATGGGAAAATTATAGCTCTCAATATGTGGTGATGCAAAAACTATTTTTTGCAATAAAAAGTGTCTTCTAGCATGTGACAGCTGCCAAACTTAAAAACCCGCTATAAGGTCTCTTTCACACGTCCTGATATTTCCAGTACCAGAGATGTCAGTGTGTGTAATACTTGCGGCACACGTGTGACATGCGTGTGCCGCATCAGTACCACACGGACAGGCGCCAGGGAAGAAGCGTTACAGTAAGTGCTGTTTCCCGGCTCCGGGTGCTTAACACAGCTCTCATCATTCTCCCCTGCTCGATCGGCGCGAGCAGGGGAGAATGATGAGCTATATTTAAGTGATAAAAGAGACAGTAGGCGGCGGCTGATGGGACTGTTACTCCCATCAGCCTACCCCTGCTGCTGCTAATAAGTGACAGCAGGAGCGGCTGATGGGGATAGTCATCAGCCGCCGCCTGCGCTATAAATAAATAAATTAATGAAAATAACAGCATGGGTTCCCCTGTATTTTCTATAACCAGCCAGGCAAAACTCACAGTTCGGGGCTACAACCCTCAGCTGTCATCTTCAGCAAGGTTGGTTATCAAGAAGAATAATTAATAAAAACAATGTGGGGTTCCCCCTAAGGGGGTCTAGTTTCCAAAATGGATCACTTGTTTCCACTGTTTAGGCACATCAAGGGGTCGTCAAACGCAACATGGCTTCCAATTTCAATTCCAGCCAATTTTGGTTTGAAAAAGTCAAATGACGTGCCTTCCCTTCCTAGCCCTGCCATGCGCCCAGACAGTGGTTTTCCCCCACATATTGGGTATCAGTGTACTCAGGAGAAATTGCAAAACAACTTTATCTGTCCATTTTTTCCTTTTACCCTTGTGAAAATAAAAAATTGTAAAAGATCATTTTTGTGACTAAAAAGTTAAATATTCATTTTTCCTTCCACGTTGCTTCAGCTCCTGTGAAGCACCTGAAGGGTTAATAAACTTCTTGAATGTGGTTTTGATCAGCTTGAGGGGTGCAGTTTTTTAGAATGTTGTCACTTTTGGGTATTTTCAGATATATAGACCTCTCAAACTGACTTCAAATGTGAGGTGGTCCCTAAAAATTTTTGTAAATTTTGTTGTAAAAATGAGAAATTGCTGGAAAACTTTTAATCCTTATAACTTCCTAAAAAAAAAAAAATTGTTTCTAAAATACTGCTGATGTAAAGTAGACAAGTGGAAAATGTTATTTATTAACTATTTTGTGTCACATAATTCTCTGGTTTCACAGAATAAACATTTTCAAAATTTTTGCCAAATTTCCAATTTTTTTCACAAATAAACGCAAAAATTATTGACCTAAATTTACCACTAACATGAAGCCCAATATGTCACTAAAAAAACAATCTCAGAATCGCTAGGATCGGTTGAAGCATTCCTGAGTTATTACATCACAAAGCGACAGCGGTCAGAATTGTAAAAATTAACCCCTTTACCCCCGAGGGTTGTTTGCACGTTAATGACCGGGCCAATTTTTACAATTCTTATCACTGTCCCTTAATGAGGTTATAACTCTGAAACGCTTCACCGGATGTTGGCGATTTTGAGATTGTTTTCTAGTGACATATACTTCATGTTAGTGGTAAAATTTCTTTGATATAACTTGCGTTTATTTATGAAAAATAAATGGAAATATGGCGAAAATTTTGCAATTTTCAAATTTTTTATTTTTTTGCCCTTAAAACAGAGAAATATGTCACACAAAATAGTTAATGAATAACATTTCCCACATGTCTACTTTACATCAGCACAATTTTGGAACCAAATTTTTTTTTTTTTGTTAGGAAGTTATAAGGGTTAAAAGTTGACCAGCAATTTCTCATTTTTACAACAAAATTTACAAAACTATTTTTTTAGGGACCACCTCAAATTTGAAGTCACTTTGAGGGGTCTATATGGCAGAAAATACCCAAATGTGACCGTATTCTAAAAACTGCACCCCTCAAGGTACTCAAAACCACATTCAAGAAGTTTATTAACCCTTCAGGTGCTTCACAAGAATTTTTGGAATGTGGAAGGAAAACATGAACATTTAACAAAAATGATCTTTTACAAACAATTTTTTATTTTCACAAGGGTACAAGGAGAAAATTGAGAGTTGTTGTGCAATTTCTCCTGAGTACGCCGATAAATATGTTGGGGAAAACCACTGTTTGGGCGCACGGCAGGGCTTCAAACCAAATTAGCTGGAATTGAGATCGGACACCATGTCGCTTTTGGAGAGCCCCTGATGTGCCTAAACAGTGGAAACCCCCCATTTCTAACTCGAACCCTAACACCAACACACCCCTAACCCTAATCCCAACCCTAACCACAAACCTAACTCTAACACACCTCTAATCCCAACCCTAACCCTAATGGGAAAATGGAAATAAATACATTTTTTTTTATTTTATTATTTTTTCCTAACTAAAGGGGTGGTTGATATACTATTTATAGTGGGTTTTTATGTTTGGCTGCTGTCACACACTAAAAGACAATTTTTATTGCAAAAAATAGGTTTTGCATCACCACATTTTGAGAGCTATAATTTTTCCATAGTTTGGCCCACAGTGTCATGTGATGTCTTGTTTTTTGCGGGACAAGTTGACGTTTTTATTGGTACCATTTTCGGGCACATTACATTTTTTTGATCGCTTTTTATTCCAATTTTTGGGAGGCAGAATGAACAAAATACAGCAATTCTTGAATTTTTTGGGGGGGTTTATACAGTTCCACGTGTGGTAAAATTGATAAGGCAGGTTTATTCATCAGGTCAGTGCGATTACAGCGATACCTCATTTTGGCACTTTTATACAATAAAAACTATTATGTATAAAAAATAATTATTTTTGCATCGCTTTATTCTGAGAGCTATAACTTTTTTATTTTTTTTGCTGATGATGCTGTACAGGGGCTTGTGTTTTGCGGGACAAGATGACGTTTTCAGCGGTACCATGTTTATTTATATCCGACTTTTTGTTCGGCGGTATGTTGATAAAGCATTGTTTTTTTGCCTTTTTTTAAAGGGTTCATTAAAGGGGTTAATTAGTTTGACAGTTTTATAGGGCGGGTCGTTATGGATGCGGTGATACTAAATATGTATAGTTTTATTTTTTTTTTTTTACATAATGTGTTTATTGGGGAAATATATATTTTTTTATTTAGAGATTTAAAAAAAAATAATTTTTACTCAGTATTATAATTATTTTTTTCTTTTCGCCACGACAGCATCCACTGAGAGAGGGGATCCGCCCCTAGAAGCAGGAAAACTACGGAGAGATAAAAGGGGCTGTCCCCCTCGCTCCCGCAGTTGGTTTTCTGCTACTAGGGAACCTGTGGAGAGAACAGAAGAGGATATCTGATCTGTGTTACCGCCTGTCCGTTTTTTTTCCCTGGGAGACGGCGGGGGCTCCAGCACCAGAAGCGGCGTTGGGTCGGCTGCAGGCAGATCCCCCTCAGCTGGCATGGACACCATGAGGCCAGGATCCGGGGAGTCGGCCCGGCTCATGGAAAGAGCGTAGCGCGGCAAGGTGGTCGGCGCTGGTCCAGGGGTCTGCAGGGCTTCTTTATGCCTCAGGACAGAGCGGTAATATGGTCCTAGTCGAGCACGCCGCCGGACCCTAATGCGGCGGGCGCGCGCGTGTGCACGAAGTCCCCAAAGCGTTCTTCCCCGGAAGTAGTCCCCTTTACTTCCGGGGTGGTATCAGGCAGGAGGGGAGATTATGCTGTGCGTGGGGAAAGACTGCGCAGGCGCACAGGGCAAAGCTGAAACCCAGAAGTGATGAACACATCCAGGTAAAGGGGAGAAGGAAAAAAAAAGGGCATTTGAAAATTCGCTATAAGAACACCGGGTAGAAGCGCCACCTGTGTGCAAAATGGCATTGCCCAAGGAGACTACTGTGTCCCCCTTACAGGACACAGCAGAATCGGCACGCGGCAGCAGTCGCTCCAAACAGAGCGGATCAGCAGGCAAAAGTGGGAAAGACAAACCTGGTCGATCCACATCACAGCCTGTATCTCCACCTCCGCAGCCGGTACCGTTTGACAGAAGCTTTACTGGGTGAGTGTTATTTCCCCACCTATTTAGCTGATAGTCCCCTTGTTTCTGTATACCCTAGGCAAAAAAGACCGAAAAGTCTAAGCATAGACAATGTGCCCTGTGTTCCCAGCCCATCCCGGACAGCTACCCCAAGAGGATGTGCCAGATCTGTATCGGACAGACTTTACAGGAGGAGTCCTCTATAAGAACTTAGGACGTCAGATTATTAATCAGGGAGGAATTGCAGGCCCTGAGGGGTCAGATAGCATTGTCGGAGTAAGATCGAGCCGGAAATATGATTCTCCGATATCTGAACATTCCTCAGACACGAATGATAGAGGCTCGCATTCCTCCCGGGAGTCTTTTTCTTCGGAAGGGGAACAGCATTCATGTTTTCCAACAGATAGCGTCAGTATTCTAGTTAAATCAGTTCGCAGAACTATGGGCCTTACAGATACCAGAGACCCCAAGACCCCTCAGGATATCATGTTCGCAGGACTTTCTGACAAAAAGAAGCGAGCCTTTCCAGTAATTTCAGCAATCAAAAAATTAATTATTACGGAATGGGAAAGACCGGAACAAAAGGGCCTTCCGTCCACATCTGAGAGACGTTATCCCTTTGATGACGAGGACCGGTCCTTATGGGCAAAAGCCCCGAAAGTAGACGCAGCCGTAGCATCTACAGTGAAAAGTTCCTCATTACCTGTGGAGGACTCAGGGTCCCTACAGGACCCCCTAGATCACAAGGCAGATTCGCTCTTAAAAAGATCTTGGGAATCCTGCACAGGTGCACTTAAGCCGGCTATATCAGCCACATGCACAGCCAGATCCATGCTGGTGTAGTTTAATGATTTGGAAGAAGGCATAAAGGGGGTCTATCTAGAGAAAAACTGATGTCCTCCATTCCTGTAATTAGAGGCGGCACAGCCTTTTTGGCGGATGCTTCGGCTGATTCCATACGCCTGCCACCATGTCAGCAAGCTTAACCAATGCAGCACGGCGTGCACTTTGGTGAAAAGGATGGGGCGATGCGCAGACAAAATCAATGCTCTGCAGCCTGCCTTGTCAGGGTGAGTACCTGTTTAGCAAGAAATTAAACGAAATCCTCACCAAAGCAGGGGAACGGAAGAAAGGGTTTCCTAACACTTACATTCCATCTTATAGGACAGCCTTCCGAAAGCCTGCATTTAATGGGAGGAAGGATTACAGAAACCAGGACCGCTGGGCCCATAAGGGAACCAGACAAAAGAGCACTCTTTGGCAAGAGGCCCTTCAGACCTGAGGAGAAGCCACGCTAAACCCAACCTGCCGGTGGGTGGCAGACTATCTTTTTTTTCAGCCATCAATGGAAGTCCATAACATCCAGCTCATGGGACATTAATTTAGTAACATCTGGCCTATAATTAAAATTCATCTTGGTTCCCCAGACGCCTTCCTCTTGACTTCTCTAAGCTCCAGATCTCAACAAAAGGTTTTGGAATTGGAGATAAAGGGTTCAGTATCCAAAGGTGTCTTAGTGGAAGTTCCGGAACACCAGAAGGGAAAGGGGTTCTATTCTCCTGTATTCTTGGTAGCAAAACCGGATGGGTCATATAGAACCATAATAAATCTTAAAAGATTGAATGTCTTTTTAGAAAATCAGACCTTTAAGATGGAATCCATCAAATCAACCATAAAACTTTTGTTTCCCAAATGTTTGTCGTTTCTAGACCTCAAAGATGCATACTATCATCTGCCAATCTCTGTCGAGCATCAAAAATACCTCCGCGTGGCGGTCATGTTGGAAGGTCAAGTGTGTCACCTCCAGTATGCAGCAATGCCCTTCAGGTTATCTGTGGCTTCCAGAACCTTGACCAAGTTGATGGCGGAGGTGATGTAGTATTTAAGATTGAAGGACACCCTTATAGTCCCATACTTAGATGACCTACTAATAATAGGAAATTCAGCCCGACAATGTCAGCAGCGTCTAGATAATGTAATTTCATCATTACAGGGGTTGGGATGGCTAGTGAATTGGGAGAAATCCAGATTGTATTCGATAACCTGTCAGACATTCCTGGGCCTTTTACTAGACTCCGAAAATCAAAAGTGCCTTCTCCCAGAAGCTAAACAACAAATAGTGATCAGTAAAGTACAAGCAGTAATCAACAACCCCAGGAAATCCCTGAGGCAGGGTATGTCTCTCCTTGGTACATTTTCTTCGTGTATCCCTGCAGTCCCATGGGCCCAATTCCATACTAGGCAATTACAACACACTATATTACACGAACAAGTGAGATTACAGGGTCATTTAGATGGCCTACTGTCCCTATCAACAGATCTTCTACAGTCCTTGTCTTGGTGGCTGAAATTAGATCATCTCTCAGAAGGAGTCCCTTGGGTAATAAAGCCTTCTAAAATAGTTTATACGGATGCTAGTCCTGGGGGATGGGGTGCACACCTAGGAGAACAGGTGGTCCAGGGACATTGGTCTGTTAATGAACAGAACGATTCATCGAATGTGAGGGAACTGAAGCCATTTACCATGCTATGCGTAAATTTCTTCCTCAGTTGCAAGGGACCCATACAAGAGTTCTGTCAGACAACGTGACATCTGTGGCATATATAAATCGGCAAGGAGGAATAAGATCGGGAACTCTCATGTGTATAGCGGAAAAAAATCATAACAATGGTGGAAAAACATCTCCTATCTTTATCGGCCCTGCATATCAGAGGGGTGGACAATTCAAAGGAGAATGGGTACTGAATCATCAGATTTTCAAAATGATAACAGACTTATGGGGAATTCCGGAGATAGCTCTTTTTGCAACAAGAAACAGGCAAGTCGAAAAGTTTGCTTCTCTTTCCATGATGGACAACCCAGATATGCTTGATTCCCTTCAGGCTCCATGGACCTTTCAGCGGGTGTATGCCTTTCCTCCAATGATAATCCTGCCGGTAGTCATCAGAAAAATAAGGTAGGAAAGGGCAAATGTAATTCCGATAGCCCCGTTTTGGCCCAAGAGGCCATGGTTCTCTTGGCTCAGAGCCATGTCGATCTCGGATCCGTGGATTCTCACAGAAAATCGAGATCTGCTGTCTCAGGGACCCTTCTACCACCCCCAGGTGAAGGGCTTACGATTGACAGCCTGGAGTTTGAAAGGCAATTACTAAGATTAAGAGGTTTCTCAGAAAACCTGATCGATACCCTCTTGAAAAGTAGGAAGGAGACCTCCACAAGGATTTATGTGAGTCTGAAAAATTTTTTTTGACTAATATCCAGTGAACCTTTCTGATGAGATACCCATTCCGGCCATTTTAGAATTCCTACAGAAAGGACGTGAATTAGGTATTTCAGTCAACACCCTGAAAGTGCAGATTTCAGCTCTGGGAGCCTTATATGGCTACAATATGGCGGGGGACAAATGGGTAGCTCGTTTTATTTCAGCTTGCCAGAGAGAAGAACCAGTGCATATTCCCCAAATACCGTCTTGGATCCCAATTTAGTGTTAGATGCCTTAACGAAAGCCCCATTTGAGCCACTACACTCAGCTCAAATAAAATATGTTTCCTGTTATGATTTGGCAGCCGAGGAGGACAGTAACAAAAATAGCCAAGGCAGTCAGACACCCAGAGAGGTTGGTAACTAATGGGTTGCAGACCCATAAACTGACCGCACAACTAGAGGAGGCCCTCGGAACAACGCGATCACATCGCGTTACTCTGAGGGTCTCAGGTAAGCACGCTGGGAGCCCCTCCCTGTGCTATGCTTCCTTATGCCACCGGAACGCTGCAATCATGTTTGATCGCAGTGTGCCGGGGGTTAAAATTCCAGCAGCAGTTCGCGACCGCTCCTGGCACTTAGTGCCGGGTGTCCGCTGTGAGAATCAGCTGACACCCGGCCGCGCTTCCCCCGTGAGCGCGGCTGATCCGGTATGACGTACTATCTCGTCAATGGTCATATGGACGGGATAGTACATCTAATGTCAGAAAGGGTTAACGTGCAAACCACCCTCGGGGGTAAAGGGGTTAAAAAAATATTTAAAAGTTCAAGTCACCCCCCCATTCGAGTCATTCAAAAGAAAGCAATAATAACAAAATACATATTTGGTATCGCCGCGCTCAGAATTGCCCGATCCATTAATATATAAAAAGAATTAATCTGATCTGTAAATGGCATAACGAGAAAAAATAATCAAAACTCCAGAATTACTTTTTTTTTTTCTGGTTGCTGCATCTTTGCATTAAAATGCAATAACAGGCAATCAAAAGATTATATCTACACCAAAATGGTATCAATAAAAATGTCAACTCGGCTTGCAAAACAAAAAGCCCTCACTCAGCCCCAGATCACGCAAAATGGAGACGCTATGGGTCTCGAAAAATGGCGACTTTTTTTTTTGGGAAACTGTTTTTTTTTTTCACCACTTAAATAAAAAAGAACTTAGACATGATTGGTATCTGCAAACTCATAATAACCTGGAAAATCATAATGGCAGGTCAGATTTATCATTTATAGAACATGGTAATAAAGCAAAATGAAAAATCATTTGGAATTGCACTTTTTTTTGCAATTTCACCAAAGTTTGAATTTTTTTCCCATTTTCCAGTACACTGTATGGCAAATGGCAAAATTTATGGTGTCGTTCAAAAGTACAACTTGTCCCACAAAAAACAAGCCCTCACATGGCCACATTGATGGAAAAATAAAAAAGTTATGGCTTTGGGGAAGCAAGGGAGCAAAAGTGGAGACTCAAAAATGGTAAAACCCAAGGTGGTGAAGGGGTTAAAGTGGTTGTCCAGGACTATTAATTTTCTTCACTATGGGCCTAAATACAGGCAGGTAATTGCTAATTGTTCTACTCAGCTCTGGCTCCGAGCGGTTGCTGACTTCTCCTGCCGGCAGTTCAGCTGCTCCACATGAACAGATCAGCTCTTCCTCTTCTAGGCTGCTCTGTCGATGAGGCGTAGCTGCTGACATCATGTTGATTGAAAGCTGGTTCCTAAAATGGATAATTTATGGATAGTATTAGGGAGTTTATGGGATATACCATAACTTGACTAGAGAGTATACGAAATTACAACTTTAGTTGATCTTCCAATTGAGGCCCATGTCTGACTGTGGGTATCCATTTAAAGCTGAGAGAAGGTATCTACGAAATAAGCAACTCCAACAAGACTAGTTATTGTGTTGTGATATATTGCAATAGCTAGCAAAGGGGATAAAAACATGAAAAAGTTATGTTTCACCTTTATATTCTTAGATTAGTTTTTGTTTTTCATTATGAGATTTACTACAATATTTACTGAAATTCTCCCCAGCCTCCATCATTAAAGACAACAACAGATTTTGCAGTTCATTAACATGTTTATACATGCAATATTTTGGGAATGGACCTTACTATGTAATTTGCCCATTTTGAAGGAAATAAACCAAACGGGAGTCATTTTTCATGATTTTAAGTGAAGTTATTTCCATACTTGTCAATGCCCGTGGAACATCTGGGAAGGTTTCTGGAAAAAAGAGCAGATCTCCCAGAAGAGTTGATATATCTAAAGACTCTGAAAATCTCCTGGTAAGAATTGTTTCCAAAAGGTTTCATGGGCATAAGGACAGCATGCTTGTCTGCTGCACATTAAAGGGAATCTGGTAGAAGGGTTTTGCTATTTAATCTGAGCAGCATAATATAGGGCACAAGAGCCTGATTCCAGGGATGTGTCACTTATTAGGCTGTGTGTTGTAGTGTCAATACAATCAGTTTTTTATCAGCAGGAGATTATCCCTACAGTACTACATCTCATGTGCCAGGCAGTCAGGCCTGTGTAACCCCGCCCCACCACTGATTAGCAGCTTGTTGACAATTCAAACTGCACACAGGAAACTGCCAATCAGGGCTGTGGGCGGGGTTATACATGGTCCAAAAGTCTTAGCTCTGCTACATCTACATCAGACTAACAAGGATTCTATCAAAACTGCACCAAGCTGTCCATAAGTAACACATCGCTGACAGCAGACTTTCTTGCGCTACATCAGGCTGCTCTCAGAATATATAGCAAAAACCTACTGGTGGATATCCTTTAAGGGGGCACTGAAGAGGCATGGCGGGCCAAGCTGAATCGCAAAAAAACGAAAAGGTTCAATCTCCCAATGACCGTTACTTGTACGTATATGTCATAGGACTCTGCAAGCAGTTTGATTAGACAGTCTTCGATAGACGCACTAAGCTACTTAAATACTCTTCCCATTTACCGTCCTGAACTTCCAAAGAACAGGTCCACAATCTACGGTGATGGATTAAGATGATTAATTATTAGTCTCATCCTGGCGTTACGTGATTCAGGACTTAATACCGGTGACTGACAGATGTGATTGGGGCTCTCGAAGCATAATTAGTTATTGCGTTTCCCTTTTGGCCTTACTTACACGCAACGGGTTAAATATAAATTTGGCTCCCTTGCACCTGGTTGTAAAAGCTTTTCAATGTCCCCTCATCTCATTAATCATCCTGTGACAGACTGGAATTGGCTCGGGAAGTGTCGGCCTGAGATATTCACCTCCTCAGTCTAAATGACTGCATGACAAGTGGGGCTTTGAACTACAGTTCTTACCAGACAAGGTGATAAAACAGAAGGGCAGCTGTTCTATTCATTTAGCTAGAACAGCTCCTGCGCCTTCCAGGACTTCTAATAAGGAAGAGTTGGACCATCAAACATATTTCAATTAGCACAGAGTTCATGTAACAATTTGACAATTTTTAATATGTATTTATCTAGTAGCGCCAATGGATTGATCCATAATACTTTCCCAATATGCATTTAAGACAAAAAAAAAAGTACAGAGAAGTGATTTTGTTGTAAGGAAGGGGTTCCTGTCTCCACCATTCTTACAGGTGAGCAGCACTAAGCACTCTAGTGAAGCGATGTCCCTGTTACAGGGGTCCACGGAGCACATTTAGGTCTGTATAATGGGTCTGTTTTGTATGCAGCACTAATAGACATTGAATAGAATATTGAACAGAATTATACAGAAATAAATGTGCTATGCTCCTTTGGACTACACGTGCATAAAGAAGAATATATCCAGAAGTCTGGCAGAGTTTGTACAGCAGTCCAAGGAAGGTGTGCTCCATACTAAAGCCAAACGTATGCTGTTTTGGTCTGTCCCCCATTTTAATAAGGTGAAAGAACCTGCACATGTTTTGGTGATGCAATGTTAGCACAAAAGGCATTGAAAATTTTAAAGAAGTACTCCTCCCATCAAAGTTATTATCCTCTTAATATACACATGTTATATAGCACTTTGTACTTACAATTGCCCATTTTGTCTTTCTACCCACTTAATTATTCTCTTTTTTTTTCTGCTGTTTGTAACACCCCTTTAAGCCACCTCTGTGGGCAGGGTGTCCGGTAGTTCTCACCTCCATATGATGCAGTGCCTCCACCGAAATCTTGCTGGGAGCTGAAGGAAAGTGCAGAAGGGTCTTCCTCTACTCCCAGGGGTCGATTCGTGGAAACCGCTTTCCATGCTCCGTACACACTCACAAGAGATGAGGTTAAAACCACAGGTTTATTTACAGATGATTAAATGGTGTTAAATTCAGAGAACATAACAAGGAACAGCAAAACATATAATATCACACAATCTATTATATGGCTTCAAAATGTGCTTTGCAATAAGTCTGAATGTTATTATTATTATACATTTTTATAGCGTCATTTATTCCATGGCGCTTTACAATGTATGTTAATGAAGACATTTCCCTTTTAAGTGACAGCAGACACACTCCTAACTAATAATGCCCAATAAAGGCTTAACCCAATGATGGAGCTCAGTCGCTGCGATTGTTTGCGCTTTGCAGAATTTGTTGGTGCACGTAGTAGAATAGGAATAAACTTCCCTCCCCTCTTATTAACCCCTCAACAGTGGAACCACAAGTTCCAACAATAGCTCAGCAACTGTTCTCATTAACAGTGGAACCACAAATCCCAGCAGTAGCTACTCACTACTTAATGTAGCAGGTTTGGGTGTCACACAGAAATCCAACTTGGGGCTGCAGGGTACAGCAGGGCCGCCATCAGGGCATGACAACCCTTACTGTGGTATGGGGCCCCGCAATTAGGGGGGCCCACCGCCCGAGCACGCCGGTGCGCGCTCGGGCTCGGGGGCCCCCAACATTTTGAGGTTCCCCAATGGGCCCCCAGCTAGCGGAACATCACACAGCCGCTATGGGGGCCCCTGTAAGGCAGCCTGCCCCCCCAGCACCGACTCCCCCGCCGCTGCTTTGAACTATACCGGCGTCTGCCGGTACAGTTCAAAGCAATGATGGAGGAGAGAGCGTCAGCTGACGCTCCCTCTCCCATCATTCCCCGCTCTGTCTCTGACAAAGTGCGCACTCACTGTACCAGGCAGAGCAGGAGACAGGAGCCGGGAGCAGCGCAGGCACGAGGAGAGGTGAGGAGTGTGTGCTTTTTTTTTCTTTTTTTTTTAAATTCTGTCAGTGCTTACTGAACTGGGGGTGGGGGGGAGAGATGAGGGCTGTACTATGTGGGCCCTCCCTGCTGTATACTATGTGGGCCCTCCCTGCTGTATACTATGTGGGCCCTCCCTGCTATATACTATGTGGGCCCTCCCTGCTATATACTATGTGGGCCCTCCCTGCTATATACTATGTGGGCCATCCCTGCTATCTACTATGTGGGCCCTCCCTGCTGTATACTATGTGGGCCCTCCCTGCTGTATACTATGTGGGCCCTCCCTGCTGTATATGTGTAGCCCAGCTACGCAGGCACACATAAAAATCCAGGAGAATGCACTGGAAGGTAACCACAAAAGCTTGTTATCATTCACTGCCACTCACACTTTCAGACACACCCATCTGAGGTATAGGAGGTAGTGACATGTAGCAGAGTCAGTCTGTTTCCTGTCTGAGAAGAGCTCAGATCAGATAGTTTCCTGTCTTCAGACAGTGCAGTTCAGTGCTAGTTCAGTCTGGACTTGGAGAGGAGAGAGGACTGAATCCTCGCAGAGCTAGCGTAGCTCACCTGACAAAGAAGTGGAGGCTAGTACGGGTGAAGTGCATCATCCTAGCCTAGTCAGAGCTACCCTTAATCAGTACCTCAGTAGAAGCTGAAACAAGGAGGAAACTGAGAGCTGCTCAGCGAGCTCGGAAGAAAGCTGACTATTTCCATCGAAAGCTACAAGTGCTTATGCAAAGAGCAGAAGCAGGGCGAAGGGCGCAGTGAGAAGACATAGAGAAGTGCTTCAGGTATTGGATTGCCTGCACTAAATAACCGGACACCGGGGTCCGAAGGGTTGCTACAGTTTCAAGCTTAGTAACAAGAGAACCGGAGGCATCTGGACTACAGGTCGCAGAGAGCAGCCCTAAGTGTCAATACGTAACCGGAGACAGGGAAAACAGGAGTCTAGCCTGATCAGCAAATATAGACTTAGTTTTTCACCACTTAGAAGTTTCCACCACAACGTTGGCCGGGCAGTACAGCTATTGAGAAAGCTGGAGAGTCAGAGTTAACTTCGCTTCAGGCAAGTTGGACTCACCTACATATCGAAGTAAAGGAGGCCTCTAACCTGCTCAGTGGTTACCAGAATGTGCATTCTCCACCCCGACCAGCTCCCCGGGATCTTCATGAACCATCTACCAGTAAAGGTATGAAAAGAAGCTGCATTGTGTGTGACTGAGTTCTTATCTATACCCTGCATCATCGTCTTCACCATAGACTTCCAGGGACCAGTCTCACCTGTGGGAGACTTACTACCAAGCTGCCCCATAACATCCCCTGTGAAAGTCCTTAGAGCAGCGCTGGTACAATTTACCAGAAACCGCAGGTGGCGTCACGAACTATTCAAATCCCCTGTAAATATCCCCTATTGCATGACCGCCAGGGCCACGGACCGAGCCACCGCTACCAGTGACAACTCCCATAGATTTCCATGGGCTCGGCTCCGAGTACCCCATAGCCCTGGTATCCACCTCAGTGTGGTGCGAGTCATATACTATGTGGGCCCTCCCTGCTGTATACTATGTGGGCCCTCCCTGCTGTATACTATGTGGGCCCTCCCTGCTGTATACTATGTGGGCCCTCCCTGCTGTATACTATGTGTGCCCTCCCTGCTGTATACTCTGTGGGCCCTCCCTGCTGTATACTATGTGGGCCCTCCCTGCTGTATACTATGTGGGCCCTCCCTGCTGTATACTATGTGGGCCCTCCCTGCTGTATACTATGTGGGCCCTCCCTGCTGTATACTATGTGGGCCCTCCCTGCTGTATACTATGTGGGCCCTCCCTGCTGTATACTATGTGGGCCCTCCCTGCTGTATACTATGTGGGCCCTCCCTGCTGTATACTATGTGGGCCCTCCCTGCTGTATACTATGTGGGCCCTCCCTGCTGTATACTATGTGGGCTCTACCTGCTGTATACTATGTGGGCCCTCCATGCTGTATACTATGTGAGCCCTCCCTGCTATACACTATGTGGGCCCTGCTATACACTATGTGGGCCCTGCTGTATACTATGTGGGCCCTGCTATATACTATGTGGGCCGTGCTATACACTGTGGGCTGTGTTATATACTATTGGAGGATATATTATATTTTATAGGTTGGCTGTGTTATATACTATGTGGCTATGTTATATACTTTGTGGCTGTGTTATATACTATGGGGGGCTACGTTATATTCCTTTGGGGAGGCAGGCTGTATGATATTCTATTCGGGGATACATTATATTCTATGGGGGACTGTATTATATTATATTCTATGAGGGGTGATTGCATCATACTCTGAAGGGGCTCCATTATACTGTATGAGGTGGCTACATTGTATTCTATGGGGGCTGCATTATATTCTATGGGGGGCTAGATTATATTGTATGGGGGCTTCATTATACTTTGAGGGGGCTACATTATATTCTATGGGGGCTGCATTATACTATATGAGGAGGGCTACATTGTATTTTATGGAGGGGCTACATTATACTATATAAGGGGGCTCAATTATATTCTATGGGGGTTTACATTATACTCTGTGGGGTAGTTGCATTATACTCTGTAGGGTGGTTGCATTATACTCTGGGGTGGTTGCAATATACTCTGTGGGGTGGTTGCATTATACTGTGGGGTGGCTGCATTATGCTCTATAGGGTGACTGCATTATACTATATGTGGGCTGCTTTATACTGTATCGAGGACTATGGGGAATACATTATACCATATGAAGAACTATGGGGTGCATTATACTATGGGAAGTGAATTGTACTACATGGATGACTATGGCAGTGCATTATACTATATGGAGCACTATGAGGAGTGTATTATACTATTGGATGACTGAGTGTATTTTAATATATTGGGGCTATTAGGAGTGTATTATACTATATGGAGGACTATGGATACATTATATTATATGGAGGACTATGTGGTGTGCACTTTACAATATGGAGGACTGTGGTGCACATAATAATATATGGAGGACTATGGGGTGTATTATACTAAACAAGCAAAATGCTGCATATTCATTGAGTGGTGTTAATGTGTCATTGGTGAGGGCATGGTGCAGAAGTGAAGTTTTTCCATGAAGGGGCAGAGGGATTTTGGAAGGTTTGCGTGGTGGAGGAGCTAGGGTGGATACGGAACTGGGGGGGGAGCCTGGGCGGAGTCTCAAGGGGGGCCCCATAAATTTTGCCAGTATGGGGCCCCGAAATTCCTAGTGGCAGCCCTGGGGTACAGACACCTTAGACACAAGGGATGGATTGTAGATTCGTTCCATTAGTTAAGCCAGGCAGTGGGGGATGTCTCCTGGTAACCTGGCCGGTCTGCAGATATGGTTGGACCATTATCACTTTCTCTGTGCCTCTGTCCCTTGCTCTCTGGGATCAGACTCTCATGTCTGTAATGGAGGATTGCACACTTTGCTCCCTCTGCTGCTAGCTCCATCATTTTTCTCCAACCTGCTCAGCTAATCAATCCCTTCCTCTGCTGCTCCTCCTCGCCTATGATGCATAAAGGAGCAATGTCTACAAGGAGATGTTCAGGGCAGTGCAGCAAGAGAAAAACATTTTTAGCAAAAGCAAATCATGAAAAACAATCATACCCAGTCTGATCAAATGACCAAATGCACTAGCAGGATGCAGCAGGCTCCCATGGATAAAGGCTGGAGAAGCAACAGGTGTTTAACCACTGATAAAGGCAGCCACCCTATCACAAAAACAGTGATGATGAAGGTGTTAACTGCTTAGTGGGAAAAAAAACACACAGATACAAGTTGCTTAAAACATAAATGTCATGCACAGTGTCTGGATAACAGCCTATTTTAAACGCCTATGATGGAAGGCGGGCTGGTCAGCACTGAATGTGCACAACACAAAAAACCAAGCCATCAAAAAGAGCCCGGGTGCACCCTGCAAAATATGATAAAAAGTGCAAAAAATGATGCATATGATAAATGCATCAGATGAGGTATTAGTTACTATTTTGG
>JARQOD010000004.1:479535187-479565357 GCA_033576555.1 Oophaga sylvatica
AACGAATTAAGTGAATATGTAAAAAGTTATTTTATATTTTGGTTTTTCCCCTTTATGTTTTAAGGGGACTCAGGGGCTGGGGCTGGCAGCCCAAAAATGTTTCCTGTAAATATTTGCACAAAGGTGCCTTTTTAAGGTTTCACATAAAAACCTTGACTTACCTTGAACAGAAAACCCCGTGTGGTGGGGCACTGGTGAGGTCTGAATTTGGAGTCCGCAGCCCCCCAGGCCCAGTTAAAGGGGTTGGTGCGGGTCCTTCACAGTATATTGTCTTTTTTTATGAACATGTTTATTTAATTTTGTATTTCTCTATAATGTTTTGTTCAACTTTTTAAAAAAACCCCCCTTACCTCCCGGATGGGAGAATTAATTTTAATTTTAAAAGCTAAACAAAAATTTTTTATATTTTAAACCCCGGGGTGCTGTCTTTTCCCCGGGGGGAATGTGTAGCCCTGGTAAAAATCCCGGGAGGATGAGTGGGAGAGGAAAACAGTTGGGGGTTTCAAACATCCGTCCCTTTTGCACACCCGCGGGGTGGGGGAAGGAGTGATTTTTTCAGTCTTTTTCCCTGCCCTTTGGACAGAGTAGGTGTCCGTCTGGTTTTAGCAGTCAAAAAAGGGAGGCTAGTACAGGTGGTCTAGTTCCCTCGCCTAGCAGGTGTGCTCCATGGAAGCAGAGGGGAAATATCTTTTAAAGAGTGGGGAAATCGAAGGGCAAAATGGAAGTTTTTGAAAATGCTTTTTTGGAGAAGTCTGCCATTGCTTTCCCGGTCACTGGGGACCCAAGGGTCCTATTACTACAGATGTGGGAAGAAACCGAGATTTTTTTCCGGACTTAGGTCGCGGCAACAGCCCCAAATAGTCGTCGTAATTGGGGGGGGGGAGTGAAAACTTTTAGCCTGATCACAAGTAGGAAATTAACTCTCCCCCCAAGGAAGGCTCCGCCAAACACTGACCGGCGAACAGTTTGGGAAAAGCGGGGAAATTTTTGAGGGGAATACGCTTCAGGTGGTTGCATCCATCTTATTGGACAGTAAAGGAGGCCCCTAACTTGTTAACCGTTCCTCAAAGCTCTCCCCTCTCCCCATCAGCCTCCCTGGGACCTGCCTTAACCTTAAAAGTAAAGGTATGGAAAGACGCTGACTGTGTGAGACTGAGTTATTCATTTGCATGCCGCACAATCCATACCTAACTACGACCTGAGGAAGAGTCCCACCTGTAGGGGACCCGACATCTAGCTGCTCACCATCCCCTCAGAGATCTCCAGCAGCGCTGGTACAAATTACCAGAGACTACAGGTGGCGTCACGAAATGTATATAAATCTATCCCCTGTAATATTCCCCCAAACATACGCCAGACGCTAGGGCCACAGACGAGCCACCGCTACCTGTGACAAATCCCCATAGACTTCCATGGGCTGGCTCTGAGTACCCATTGCCCTGGTAACCCACAATTGTGGTGGCGGGTCGGACACATATCCAGTGAACTTTCTGATGAGATCCCCCATTCCGGCCATTTTAGAATTCCTTTCAGAAGGACGTGAATTAGGTATTTCAGTCAACACCTGAAAGTGCAGATTTCAGCTCTGGGAAGCCTTATATGGCTACAATATGGCGGGGGACAAATGGGTTAGCTCGTTTTATTTCAGCTTGCCAGAGAGAAGAACCAGTGCATATTTCCCCAAATACCGTCTTGGGATCCCAATTTAGTGTTAGATGGCTTAACGAAAGCCCATTTGAGCCACTACACTCAGTCAAAATAAAATATGTTTTCCTGTTATGATTTGGCAGCCGAGGAGGACAGTAACAAAAATAGCAAGGCAGTCAGGACACCCAGAGGGTTGGTAAAACTTATGGGTTGCAGACCCATAAACTAGACCGCACAACTAGAGGAGGCCCTCGGAAACAAGTGATCACATCGCGTTACTCTGGGGTCTCCAGGTAAAGCACGCTGGGAGCCCCCTCCTGTGCTATGCTCCTTATGCCACCGGAACGCTGCAATCATGTTTGATCGCGTGTGCGGGGGTTAAAATTCCGCAGCAGTTCGCGACGCTTCTGGCACTTAGTGCCGGGTGTCCGCTGTGAGAATCAGCTGACACCCGGCCGCGCTTCCCCGTGAGCGCGGCTGATCCGGTATGACGTACTATCTCGTCAATGGTCATTATGGAACGGGATAGTACATCTAATGTCAGAAAAGGGTTAACGTGCAAACCACCCTCGGGGTAAAGGGGTTAAAAAAATATTTAAAAGTTCAAGTCACCCCCCCCATTCGAGTCATTCAAAAGAAAGCAAATAATAACAAAATACATATTTGGTATCGCCGCGCTCAGAATTGCCCGATCCATTAATATATAAAAAGAATTAATCTGATCTGTAAATGGCATAACGAGAAAAAAAATAATCAAAACTCCAGATTACTTTTTTTTTTTTCTGGTTGCTGCATCTTTGCTTTAAAATGCAATAACAGGCAATCAAAAGATTATATCTACACCAAAATGGTATCAATAAAAATGTCAACTCTGCTTGAAAAACAAAAAGCCCTCAATCAGCCCCAGACCCACGCAAAATGGAGACGCTATGGGTCTCGAAAAATGGCGACCTTTTTTTTTTGGGAAACTGTTTTTTTTTTTTCACCACTTAAATAAAAGAACTTAGACATGATTGGTATCTGCAAACTCTAATAACCTGGAAAATCATAATGGCAGGTCAGATTTATCATTTATAGAACATGGTAATAAAGCAAAATGAAAAATCATTTGGAATTGCACTTTTTTTGCAATTTCACCAAAGTTTGAATTTTTTTCCCATTTTCCAGTACACTGTATGGCAAATGGCAAAATTTATGGTGTCGTTCAAAGTACAACTTGTCCCACAAAAAACAAGCCTCACATGGCCACATTGATGGAAAAATAAAAAGTTATGGCTTTGGGGAAGCAAGGGAGCAAAAGTGGAGACTCAAAAATGGTAAAACCCAAGGTGGTGAAGGGGTTAAAGTGGTTGTCAGGACTATTAATTTTTCACTATGGGCCTAAATACAGGCAGGTAATTGCTAATTGTTTTACTCAGCTCTGGCTCCGAGCGGTTGCTGACTTCTCCTGCCGGCAGTTCAGCTGCTCCACATGAAACAGATCAGCTCTTCCTCTTCTAGGCTGCTCTGTCGATGAGGCATAGCTGCGACATCATGTTGATTGAAAGCTGGTTCCTAAAATGGATTAATTTATGGATAGTATTAGGGAGTTTATGGGATTTTTACCATAACTTGACTAGAGAGTAAACGAAATTACAACTTTAGTTGATCTTCCAATTGAGGCCCATGTCTGTCTGTGGGTTATCCATTTAAAGCTGAGAGAAGGTATCTAGAAATAAGCAACTCCAACAAGACTAGTTATTGTGTTGTGATATATTGCAATAGCTAGCAAAGGGGATAAAAACATGAAAAAGTTATTTTTTCACCTTTATATTCTTAGATTAGTTTTTGTTTTTCATTATGAGATTTACTACAATATTTACTGAAATTCTCCCAGCCTCCATCATTTAAAGACAACAACAGATTTTGCAGTTCATTAACATGTTTATAAATGCAATATTTTGGGAATGGACCTTACTATGTAATTTGCCCATTTTGAAGGAAATAAACCAAACGGGAGTCATTTTTCATGATTTTAAGTGAAGTTATTTCCATACTTGTCAATGCCCGTGGAAAAATCTGGGAAGGTTTCTGGAAAAAAGAGCAGATCTCCCAGAAGAGTGATATATCTAAAGACTCTGAAAATCTCCTGGTAAGAATTGTTTCCAAAAGGTTTTATGGGCATAAGGACAGCATGCTTGTCTGCTGACATTAAAGGGAATCTGGTAGAAGGGTTTTGCTATTTAATCTGAGCAGCATTAATATAGGGCACAAGAGCCTGATTCCAGGGATGTGTCAAATTATTAGGCTGTGTGTTTTTAGTGTCAATACAATCAGTTTTTTATCAGCAGGAGATTATCCCTACAGTACTACATCTCATGTGCCAGGCAGTCAGGCTGTGTAACCCCGCCCCACCACTGATTAGCAGCTTGTTGGGCAATTCAAACTGCACACAGGAAACTGCCAATCAGGGCTGTGGGGGGGTTATACATGGTCCAAAAGTCTTAGCTCTGCTACATCTACATCAGACTAACAAGGATTCTATCAAAACTGCACCCCAAACTGTCCATAAGTAACACTCGCTGACAGAGACTTTCTTGCGCTACATCAGGCTGCTTCAGAATATTTTAGCAAAAACCTACTGGTGGATATCCTTTAAGGGGGCACTGAAGAGGCATGCGGGGCCAAGCTGAATCGCAAAAAAAACGAAAAGGTTCAATCTCCCAATGACCGTTACTTGTAAGTATATGTCTAGGACTCTGCAAGCAGTTTGATTGGACAGTCTTCGATAGACGCACTAAGCTACTTAAATACTCTTCATTACCGTCCTGAACTTCCCAAAGAACAGGTCCACAATCTACGGTGATGGATTAAGAGATTAATTATTAGTCTCATCCTGGCGTTACGTTTATTTTAGGACTTAATCCGGGACTGACAGATGTGATTGGGGCTCTCGAAGCATAATTAGTTATTGCGTTTCCCTTTTGGCCTTACTTACACGCAACGGGGTTAAATATAAATTTGGCTCCCTTGCACTGGTTTGTAAAAGCTTTTCAATGTCCCCTCATCTCATTAATCATCCTGTGACAGACTGGAATTGGCTCGGGAAGTGTCGGCCTGGGATATTCACCTCCTCAGTCTAAATGACTGCATGACAAGTGGGCTTTGAACTACAGTTCTTACCAGACAAGTGATAAAAACAGAAGGGCAGCTGTTCTATTCATTTGCTAGAACAGCTCTGCGCCTTCCAGGACTTCTAATAAGGAAGAGTTGGCCCATCAAAATATTTCAATTAGCACAGAGTTCATGTAACAATTTGCAATTTTAATATGTATTTATCTAGTAGGCCAATGGATTGATCCATAATACTTTCCCAATATGCATTTAAGACAAAAAAAAAAGTCGGAGAAGTGATTTTGTTGTAAGGAAGGGGTTCCTGTCTCCACCATTCTTACAGGTGAGCAGCACTAAGCACTTAGTGAAGCGATGTCCTGTTACAGGGGTCCACGGACACATTTAGGTCTGTATAATGGGTCTGTTTTGTATGCAGCACTAATAGACATTGAATAGAATATTGAACAGAATTATACAGAAATAAATGTGCTATGCTCCTTTGGACTTCACGTGCATAAAGAAGAATTTATCAGAAGTCTGGCAGAGTTTGTACAGCAGTCCAAGGAAGGTGTGCTCCATACTAAAGCCAAACGTATGCTGTTTTGGTCTGTCCCCCATTTTAATAAGGTGAAAGAACCTGCACATGTTTTGGTGATGCAATGTTAGCACAAAAGGCATTAAAAATTTTTAAAGAATTTACTCCTCCCATCAAAGTTATTATCCTCTTATATACACATGTTATATAGCACTTTGTACTTACAATTGCCCATTTTGTCTTTCTACCCACTTAATTTTTCTCTTTGTTTTCTGCTGTTTTGTAACACCCCTTTTTAAGCCACCTCTGTGGGCAGGGTGTCCGGTAGTTCTCACCTCCATATGATGCATTTGCCTCACCGAAATCTTGCTGGGAGCTGAAGGAAAGTGCAGAAGGGTCTTCCTCTACTCCCAGGGGTCGATTCGTGGAAACGCTTTCCATGCTCCGTACACACTCACAAGAGATGAGGTTAAAACCACAGGTTTATTTACAGATGATTAAATGGTGTTAAATTCAGAGAACATAACAAGGAACAGCAAAACATATAATATCACACAATCTATTATATGGCTTCAAAATGTGCTTTGCAATAAGTCTGAATGTTATTTATTATTATACATTTTTTTTAGCGTCATTTATTCCATGGCGCTTTACATGTATGTTAATGAAGACAAATTTTCCCCTTTTTAAATGACAGCAGACAACACTCCTAACTAATAATGCCCAATAAAGGCTTAACCCAATGATGGAGCTCAGTCGCTGCGATTGTTTGCGCTTTGCAGAATTTGTTGGTGCACGTAGTAGAATAGGAATAAACTTCCCTCCCCCCTTATTAACCCCTCAACAGTGGAACCACAAGTTCCAACAATAGCTCAGCAACTGTTCTCATTAACAGTGGAACCACAATCCCAGCAGTAGCTACTCACTACTTAATTTTAGCAGGTTTGGGTGTCACACAGAAATCCAACTTGGGGCTGCAGGGTAAGCAGGGCCGCCATTTAGGGATGACAACCCTTACTGTGGTATGGGGCCCCGCAATTAGGGGGGGCCCACCGCCCGAGCACGCCGGTGCGCGCTCGGGCTCGGGGGCCCCCAACATTTTGAGGTTCCCAATGGGCCCCCAGCTAGCGGAACATCACACAGCCGCTATGGGGGCCCTGTAAGGCAGCCTGCCCCCCCAGCACCGACTCCCCCGCCGCTGCTTTGAACTATTACCGGCGGTCTGCCGGTTTCAGTTCAAAGCAATGATGGAGGAGAGAGCGTCAGCTGACGCTCCCTCTCCATCATTCCCCCCTCTGTCTCTGACAAAGTGCGCACTCACTGTACCAGGCAGAGCAGGAGACAGGAGCCGGGAGCAGCGCAGGCACGAGGAGGGTGAGGGAGTGTGTGCTTTTTTTTCTTTTTTTTTTTAATTCTGTCAGTGCTTACTGAACTGGGGGTGGGGGGGAGAGATGAGGGCTTGTACTATGTGGGCCCTCCCTGCTGTATACTATGTGGGCCCTCCTGTGTATACTATGTGGGCCCTCCCTGCTATTATTTGTGGGCCCTCCTGCTATATACTATGTGGGCCCTCCCTGCTATATACTATGTGGGCCATCCCTGCTATCTACTATGTGGGCCCTCCCTGCTGTATACTTTTGTGGGCCCTCCCTGCTGTATACTATGTGGGCCCTCCCTGCTGTATATGTGTAGCCCAGCTACGCAGGCACACATAAAAATCCAGGAGAATGCACTGGAAGGTAACCACCAAAGCTTGTTATCATTCACTGCCACTCACACTTTCAGACACACCCATCTGAGGTATAGGAGGTAGTGACATGTAGCAGAGTCAGTCTGTTTCCTGTCTGAGAAGAGCTCAGATCAGATAGTTTCCTGTCTTCAGACAGTGCGTTCAGTGCTAGTTCAGTCTGGACTTGGAGAGGAGAGAGGACTGAATCCTCGCAGAGCTAGCGTAGCTCACCTGACAAAGAAGTGGAGGCTAGTACGGGTGAAGTGCATATCCTAGCCTAGTCAGAGCTACCCTTTCAGTACCTCAGTAGAAGCTGAAACAAGGAGGAAACTGAGAGCTGCTCAGCGAGCTCGGAAGAAAGCTGACTATTTCCATCGAAAGCTACAAGTGCTTATGCAAAGAGCAGAAGCAGGGCGAAGGGCGCAGTGGGAAGACATAGAGAAGTGCTTCAGGTATTGGATTCCCTGCACTAAATAACGGACACCGGGGTCGAAGGGTTGCTACAGTTTCAAGCTTAGTAACAAGAGAACCGGAGGCATCTGGAACTAAGGTCGCAGAGAAGCAGCCCTAAGTGTCAATACGTAACCGGAGACAGGGAAAACAGGAGTCTACCCTGTTCAGCAAATATAGACTTAGTTTTTTCCCCACTTAGAAGTTTCACCACAACGTTGGCCGGGCAGTACAGCTATTGAGAAAGCTGGAGAGTCAGAGTTAACTTCGCTTCAGGCAAGTTGGACTCACCTACATATCGAAGTAAAGGAGGCCTCTAACCTGCTCAGTGGTTACCGGAATGTGCATTCTCCACCCCGACCAGCTCCCGGGATCTTCATGAACCATCTACCAGTAAAGGTATGAAAAGAAGCTGCTTGTGTGTGACTGAGTTCTTATCTATACCCTGCATCATCGTCTTCACCATTGACTTCAGGGACAGTCTCACCTGTGGGAGACTTACTACCAAGCTGCCCCATAACATCCCCTGTGAAAGTCCTTAGAGCAGCGCTGGTTACAATTTACCAGAAACCGCAGGTGGCGTCACGAACTATTCAAATCCCCTGTAAATATCCCCTATTGCATGACCGCCAGGGCCACGGACCGAGCCACCGCTACCAGTGACAACTCCCATAGATTTCCATGGGCTCGGCTCGAGTACCCCATTGCCCTGGTATCCACCTCAGTGTGGTGCGAGTCATATACTATGTGGGCCCTCCCTGCGGGTATACTATGTGGGCCCTCCCTGCTGTATACTATGTGGGCCCTCCCTGTGTATACTATGTGGGCCCTCCCTGCTGTATACTATGTGTGCCCTCCTGCTGTATACTCTGTTGGGCCCTCCCTGCTGTATACTATGTGGGCCCTCCCTGCTGTATACTATGTGGGCCCTCCCTGCTGTTTACTATGTGGGCCCTCCCTGCTGTATACTATGTGGGCCCTCCCTGCTGTATACTATGTGGGCCCCCCCTGCTGTATACTATGTGGGCCCTCCCTGCTGTATACTATGTGGGCCTCCCTGCTGTATACTATGTGGGCCCTCCCTGTGTATACTATGTGGGCCCTCCCTGCTGTATACTATGTGGGCTCTCCCTGCTGTTTTACTATTGGGCCCTCCATGCTGTATACTATGTGAGCCCTCCCTGCTATACACTATGTGGGCCCTGCTATACACTATGTGGGCCCTGCTGTATACTATGTGGGCCCTGCTATATACTATGTGGGCGTGCTATACACTGTGGGCTGTGTTATATACTATTGGAGGATATATTATATTTTATAGGTTGGTGTGTTATATACTATGTGGCTATGTTATTTTACTTTTGGGGGCTGTGTTAATACTATGGGGGGCTACGTTATATTCCTTTGGGGAGGCAGGCTGTATGATATTCTATTCGGGGATACATTATATTCTATGGGGGACTGTATTATATTATATTCTATGAGGGGTGATTGCATCATACTCTGAAGGGGCTCCATTATACTGTATGAGGTGGCTACATTGTATTCTATGGGGGCTGCATTATATTCTATGGGGGGCTAGATTTATTGTAGGGGGCTTCATTATACTTTGAGGGGGCTACATTATATTCTATGGGGGCTGCATTATACTATATGAGGAGGGCTACATTGTTTTTTATGGAGGGGCTACATTTTACTATATAAGGGGGCTCAATTTATTCTATGGGGGTTTTCATTATACTCTGTGGGGTAGTTGCATTATACTCTGTAGGGTGGTTGCATTATCTCTGGGGTGGTTGCAATATACTCTGTGGGGTGGTTGCATTATACTGTGGGGGTGGCTGCATTATGCTCTATAGGGTGACTGCATTATACTATATGTGGGCTGCTTTATACTGTTTTCGAGGACTATGGGGAATACATTATACCATATGAAGAACTATGGGGTGCATTTTTACTATGGGAAGTGAATTGTACTACATGGATGACTATGGCAGTTTTCATTTTTATATATGGAGCACTATGAGGAGTGTATTATACTATAGGATTGACTGAGTGTATTTTTTATATATTGAGGGCTATTAGGAGTGTTTTTTATACTATATGGAGGACTATGGATACATTTATATTATATGGAGGGCTATGTGGTGTGCACTTTACAATATGGAGGACTGTGGTGCACATAATAATATATGGAGGACTATGGGGTTGTATTATAACTAAACAAGCAAAATGTGCATATTCATTGAGTGGTGTTAATGTGTCATTGGTGAGGGCATGGTGCAGAAGTGAAGTTTTTCCATGAAGGGGCAGAGGGATTTTGGAAGGTTTGCGTGGTGGAGGAGCTAGGGTGGATACGGAACTGGGGGGTGGAGCCTGGGCGGAGTCTCAAGGGGGGCCCCATAAATTTTGCCAGTATGGGGCCCCGAAATTCCTAGTGGCAGCCCTGGGGTACAGACACCTTGACACAAGGGATGGATTGTAGATTCGTTCCATTAGTTAAGCCAGGCAGTGGGGGATGTCTCCTGGTAACCTGGCCGGTCTGCAGATATGGTTGGACCATTATCACTTTCTCTGTGCCTCTGTCCCTTGCTCTCTGGGATCAGACTCTCATGTCTGTAATGGAGGATTGCACACTTTGCTCCCTCTGCTGCTAGCTCCATCATTTTTCTCCAACCTGCTCAGCTAATCAATCCCTTCCTCTGCTGCTCCTCCTCGCCTATGATGCATAAAGGAGCAATGTCTACAAGGAGATGTTCAGGGCAGTGCAGCAAGAGAAAAACATTTTTAGCAAAAGCAAATCATGAAAAACAATCATACCCAGTCTGATCAAATGACCAAATGCACTAGCAGGATGCAGCAGGCTCCCATGGATAAAGGCTGGAGAAGCACAGGTGTTTAACCACTGATAAAGGCAGCCACCCTATCACAAAAACAGTGATGATGAAGGTGTTAACTGCTTAGTGGGAAAAAAAACACACAGATACAAGTTGTTTTAAAACATAAATGTCATGCACAGTGTCTGGATAACAGCCTATTTTAAACGCCTATGATGGAAGGCGGGCTGGTCAGCACTGAATGTGCACAACACAAAAAACCAAGCATCAAAAAGAGCCCGGGTGCACCCTGCAAAATATGATAAAAGTGCAAAAATGATGCATATGATAAATGCATCAGATGAGGTATTAGTTACTATTTTGGCCAAAGCAGATAAGCTCGCAACCCAACGTCAAGGGTCCTCATTTTATTGCGAGTAACTAACTAGACATTAAATCCAAAAAAAAACATTTTTAGCAAAAGCAAATCATGAAAAAACAATCATACCCAGTCTGATCAAATGACCAAATGCACTAGCAGGATGCAGCAGGCTCCCATGGATAAAGGCTGGAGAAGCAACAGGTGTTTAACCACTGATAAAGGCAGCCACCCTATCACAAAAACAGTGATGATGAAGGTGTTAACTGCTTAGTGGGAAAAAAAAAACCACAGATACAAGTTGCTTAAAACATAAATGTCATGCACAGTGTCTGGATAACAGCCTATTTTTAAACGCCTATGATGGAAGGCGGGCTGGTCAGCACTGAATGTGCACAACACAAAAAAACCAAGCCATCAAAAGAGCCCGGGTGCACCCTGCAAAATATGATAAAAAGTGCAAAAAATGATGCATATGATAAATGCATCAGATGAGGTATTAGTTACTATTTTGGCCAAAGCAGATAAGCTCGCAACCCAACGTCAAGGGTCCTCATTTTATTGCGAGTAACTAACTAGACATAAATACAAAAAAAAACATTTTTAGCAAAAGCAAATCATGAAAAACAATCATACCCAGTCTGATCAAATGACCAAATGCACTAGCAGGATGCAGCAGGCTCCCATGGATAAAGGCTGGAGAAGCAACAGGTGTTTAACCACTGATAAAGGCAGCCACCCTATCACAAAAACAGTGATGATGAAGGTGTTAACTGCTTAGTGGGAAAAAAAAACACACAGATACAAGTTGCTTAAAACATAAATGTCATGCACAGTGTTGGATAACAGCCTATTTTAAACGCCTATGATGGAAGGCGGGCTGGTCAGCACTGAATGTGCACAACACAAAAAACCAAGCCATCAAAAAGAGCCCGGTGTGCACCCTGCAAAATATGATAAAAAGTGCAAAAAATGATGCATATGATAAATGCATCAGATGAGGTATTAGTTACTATTTTGGCCAAAGCAGATAAGCTCGCAACCCAACGTCAAGGGTCCTCATTTTATTGCGAGTAACTAACTAGACATAAATACAAAAAAAAACATTTTTAGCAAAAGCAAATCATGAAAAACAATCATACCCAGTCTGATCAAATGACCAAATGCACTAGCAGGATGCAGCAGGCTCCCATGGATAAAGGCTGGAGAAGCAACAGGTGTTTAACCACTGATAAAGGCAGCCACCCTATCACAAAAACAGTGATGATGAAGGTGTTAACTGCTTAGTGGGAAAAAAAAAAACACACAGATACAAGTTGCTTAAAACATAAATGTCATGCACAGTGTCTGGATAACAGCCTATTTTAAACGCCTATGATGGAAGGCGGGCTGGTCAGCACTGAATGTGCACAACACAAAAAACCAAGCCATCAAAAAGAGCCCGGGTGCACCCTGCAAAATATGATAAAAAGTGCAAAAAATGATGCATATGATAAATGCATCAGATGAGGTATTAGTTACTATTTTGGCCAAAGCAGATAAGCTCGCAACCCAACGTCAAGGGTCCTCATTTTATTGCGAGTAACTAACTAGACATAAATAAAAAAAAAAAACATTTTTAGCAAAAGCAAATCATGAAAAACAATCATACCCAGTCTGATCAAATGACCAAATGCACTAGCAGGATGCAGCAGGCTCCCATGGATAAAGGCTGGAGAAGCAACAGGTGTTTAACCACTGATAAAGGCAGCCACCCTATCACAAAAACAGTGATGATGAAGGTGTTAACTGCTTAGTGGGAAAAAAAAACCACACAGATACAAGTTGCTTAAAACATAAATGTCATGCACAGTGTCTGGATAACAGCCTATTTTAACCCCTCTCTGACATTAGACGTACTATCCTGTCCATAAAACCCGTGCCATTCTGCCCATGGACGGGATAGTACGTCATAGGCGATCAGCTGTGCTCCTGAGGGGAGCGCACCTAATCGCCGCCGGGTGTCAGCTGATTATCACAGCTGACACCCGTGACTGTGTGTCAGGAGCGGTCACGGACCGCTCCCGGCACATTAACCCCTAGCACACCGCGATCAAACATGATCGCGGTGTACTGGGGAGCACAGGGGAGGATCGCGCAGGGTGGGGGCTCCCTGCGCGCCCCCTGAGACCCTCAGACCAGCGCGATGTGATCGCGCTGTTCTGAGGGCTTCCTCCCTCCCAGGACCCGGATCCAAGATGGCGCCGGGGTCCTGGAGGGAGGCGGCTTCCTCAGTGCCTGCTGAGAGCAGGCACTGAGAAGCCTGCAGCTATGCCTGAGCGATCGCTGGTGTGACAGAGTGCTGTGCACACTGTCACACCAGCGATTTGATAAAATACAGTGATGTCCCACCCTGGGACAAAGTAAATAAGTTAAAAAATAAAAATAAACATGTTATAAAAAAAAATCCAAAATAAAAAAAAAAAAAAATATTCCCAATAAATTCATTTCTTCCTGTAAATAAAAAAACAAAACAATAAAAGTACACATATTTGGTATCGCCGCGTCCGTAACGACCCCCCCTATAAAACTGTCCCACTAGTTAACCCCTTTAGTGAACCCCTTAAAAAAAAAAAAAAAAAACAAAGCAAAAAATCAATGCTTTATCATCATACCGCCGAACAAAAAGTGGAATAACGCGCGATCAAAAAGACCGATATAAATAAACATGGTACCGCTGAAAACATCATCTTGTCCCGCAAAAAACGAGCTGCCATACAGCATCATCAGCGAAAAAAAAAAAAGTTATAGCTCGCAGAATAAAGCGATGCAAAAATAATTATTTTTTATATAAAATTGTTTTTATTCTATAAAAGCACCAAAACATAAAAAAATGATATAAATGAGGTATCGCCATAATCGTACTGACCCGAAGAATAAAACTGCTTTATCAATTTTACCACACGCGGAACAATAAAAACGCCTCCCCCAAAAGAAATTCATGAATTGCTGATTTTTGTTCATTCTAACCTCCCAAAAATCGAAATAAAAAGCGATCAAAAAATGTCACCTGCTCAAAAATGGTACAAATAAAAACGTCAACTCGTACCACAAAAAATAAGACCTCAAATGACTCTGTGGGCCAAAATATGCAAAAATTATAGCTCTCAAATGTGGCAATGCAAAAAACTATTTTTGCAATAAAAGTGTCTTTTAGCGTGACAGCTGCCAATCATAAAAACCCGCTATAAATAGTAAATCAAACCCCCTTTATCACCCCCTTAGTTAAGGAAAAATAATAAAATTAAAAAAATGTATTTATTTCCATTTTATCATTAGGGTTAGGGTTAGGGTTGCGGCTAAAGTTAGGGTTAGGGTTGGCGCTAAAGTTAGGATTAGGGTTAGGGTTGGGATTAGGGGTGTGTTAGGGTTAGGTTTGTGGTTAGGGTTGGGACTAGGGTTAGGGGTGTGTTGGGGTTAGGGTTGGAGTTAGAATTGGGGGGTTTCCGCTGTTTAGGCACTTCAGGGGCTCTCCAAATGTGACATGGCGTCTGATCTCAATTCCAGCCAATTCTGCGTTGAAAAAGTCAAACGGTGCTCCTTCACTTCTGAGCTCTGCCATGTGTCCAAACAGTAGTTTATCCCCACATATGGGGTATCAGCGTACTCTGGACCACAAGAGTTATTGTGCAATTTGTCCTATTTCTTCTGTTACCCTTGGGAAAATAAAAAACTGGGGGCGAAAATATCATTTTTGTACAAAAAAAAATATTTTTTTGTTTTTACGGCTGTACATTATAAACTTCTGTGAAGCACTTGGGGCTTCATAGCGCTCACCACACACCTAGATAAGTTCCTTGTGGGGTCTATTTTCCAAAATGGGGTCACTTGTTGGGGATTTCCACTGTTTTAGGCGCATCAGGGGCTCTCCAAATGCGACATGACGCACCCAGACCATTCCATCAAAGTCTGCAATCCAAAACGTCACTACTTCCCTTCCGAGCCCTGACGTGCGCCCATACAGTAGTTTTCTCCCACATATTGGGTATCAGCGTACTCAGGACAAATTGGACAACAACTTTTGGGGTCCAATTTCTCCTGTTACCCTTGTGAAAATAAAATATTGGGGGCGAAAAAATCATTTTTGGTAAAAAAAAAAGGATTTTTTATTTTTACGGCTGTGCGTTATAAACTTCTGTGAAGCACTTCGGGGTTCAAAGTGCTCACCACACATCTAGATAAGTTCCTTGTGGGGTCTATTTGCCAAAATGGGGTCACTTGTGGGGGGTTTCCACTGTTTAGGTGCATCAGGGGCTCTCCAAATGTGACATGACGCCCCCAGACCATTCCATCAAAGTCTGCAATCCAAAACGTCACTACTTCCCTTCCAAGCCCCGACGTGTGCCCATACAGTAGTTTTCGCCCACATATTGGGTATCAGTGTACTCAGGACAAATTGGACAGCAACTTTTGCGTTCCAATTTCTTCTGTTACCCTTGTGAAAATAAAATATTGGGGGCGAAAAAATCATTTTTGTAAAAAAAAAAAAAAGATTTTTTATTTTACGGCTGTACGTTATAAACTTTAGTGAAACACCTGGGGGTTCAAAGTTCTCACCACACATCTAGATAAGTTCCTTGAGGGTCTAGTTTCCAAAATGGTGTCATTTATGGGGGTTTCCACTGTTTAGGCAGATCAGGAGCTCTCCAAACACGACATGGCGTCCAGCCAATTCTGCGTTGAAAAAGTCAGACGGCGCTCCTTCCCTTCTAAACTCTGCCATGCACCCAAACAGTGGTTTACCCCACATATGGGGTATCAGTGCACTCAGGACAAATTGCACAATAACTTTTGGAGTCTTGTTACCCTTGGAAAAATAAAAAATTGGGGTGAAAAGATCATTTTTGTGGAAAAAATATGATTTGTAAATTTTACGGCTCTACGTTATAAACTTGTGTGAAGCACTTGGGGGTTCAAATTGCTCATCAAAAATCTAGATAAGTTCCTTAGGGGGTCTAGTTTCCCAAATGGGGTCATTTGTGGGGGGTTTCCACTGTTTAGGCACATCAGGGGCTCTCCAAATGCAACATGGCATCCAAACTCAATTCCAGCCAATTTTGGTTGGAAAAAGTCAAATGGTGCTCCTTCCATTCCGAGCTCTGCCGTGCGCCCAAACAGTGGTTCCCCCCCCACATATGGGGTATCAGCGTACTCAAGACAAATTGTACAACAACTTATGTGGTCCAATTTCTCCTGTTACCCTTGGGAAAATAAAAAATTAGTGACTAAAAGATAATTTTTGTGGGAAAAAAATTAGGATTTTTTATTTTCATGCCCGGGCATTATAAACTTGTGTGAAGCACTTGGGGGTTCAAAGTGCTCACCAAAGATCTAGATAAGTTCCTTAGGGGGTCTAGTTTCCAAAATGGGGTCACTTGTGGGGGGTTTCCACTGTTTAGGCTCATCTGGGGCACTGCAAACGGAACATGACCCCCATTAACGTCTGCATTCCAAAACTTTACTACTTCCTTTCCAAGCCCTGCCGTGCGCCCAAACAGTTCCCCCCCCCCCACATATGGGGTATCAGCGTACTCAGGACAAATTGGACAACAACTTTTGGGGTCCAATTTCCTTGGGAAAACTCAAAAATTTGGGACTAAAAAATCATTTTTGTGGAAAATTGATTTTTTTTTTCACACCCAGGCTTTATAAACTTTTGTGAAACACTTGAGGGTTCAAAGTGCTCACAACAGATCTAGATAAGTACCTTAGGGGGTCTAGTTTCCAAAATGGTGTCACTTGTGGGGGGTTTCCACTGTTTAGGCGCATCAGGGGCTCTCCAAACGCGACATGGCATCCAATCTAAATTCCAGCCAATTTTAGTTTGAAAAAGTCAAACGTCGCTCCTTCCCTTACGAGCTCTGCCGTGTGCCCAAACAGTGGTTTTCCCCCACATATGGGGTATTGGCGTACTCGGGAAATTGCATAACAACCTTATCTGTCCATTTTCTCCTTTTACCCTTGTGAAAATAAAAAAAAAGTTTGGAAAAGATCATTTTTGTGGCTAAAAAGTAAAATATTCATTTTTTCCTTCCACGTTGCTTTAGTTACTGTGAAGCACCTGAAGGGTTAATAAACTTCTTGAATGTGGTTTTGAGTACCTTGAGGGGTGCAGTTTTTAGAATGGTGTCACTTTTGGGTATTTTCTGCCATATAGACCCCTCAAAGTGACTTCAAATGTGATGTGGTCCCTAAAATAAAAATGGTGTTGTAAAAATGAGAAATCGCTGGTCAACTTTTAACCCTTATAACTTCGTAACAAAAAAAAATTTTGGTCCCAAAATTGTGCTGATGTAAAGTAGACATGTGGGAAATGTTATTTATTAAGAAATTTGTGTGAGATATCTCTCTGATTTAAGGGCATAAAAATTTAAAGTTTGAAAATTGTTAAATTTTCAAAATTTTTGCCATATTTCCGTTTTTTTTTTTATAAATAAACACAAGTCATATCAAAGAAATTTTACCACTAACATTAAGTACAATATGTCACGAGAAAACAATCTCAGAATCGCGAAGATCCGTTGAAGCATTCCAGAGTTATAACCTCATAAAGAGACAGTGGTCAGAATTGTAAAAATTGGCCCGGTCATTAATGTGCAAACCACCCTTGGGGATGAAGGGGTTAAACGCCTATGATGGAAGGCGGGCTGGTCAGCACTGAATGTGCACAACACAAAAAACCAAGCCATCAAAAAGAGCCCGGGTGCAACCTGCAAAATATGATAAAAAGTGCAAAAAATGATGCATATGATAAATGCATCAGATGAGGTATTAGTTACTATTTTGGCCAAAGCAGATAAGCTCGCAACCCAACGTCAAGGGTCCTCATTTTATTGCGAGTAACTAACTAGACATAAATCCAAAAAAAACATGATAGGGTGGCTGCCTTTATCAGTGGTTAAACACCTGTTGCTTCTCCAGCCTTTATCCATGGGAGCCTGCTGCATCCTGCTAGTGCATTTGGTCATTTGATCAGACTGGGTATGATTGTTTTTCATGATTTGCTTTTGCTAAAAATGTTTTTTTTTTTTGATTTATGTCTAGTTAGTTACTCGCAATAAAATGAGGACCCTTGACGTTGGGTTGCGAGCTTATCTGCTGTGGCCAAAATAGTAACTAATACCTCATCTGATGCATTTATCATATGCATCATTTTTTGCACTTTTTATCATATTTTGCAGGGTGCACCCGGGCTCTTTTTGATGGCTTGGTTTTTTGTGTTGTGCACATTCAGTGCTGACCAGCCCGCCTTCCATCATAGGCGTTTAAAATAGGCTGTTATCCAGACACTGTGCATGACATTTATCTTTTAAGCAACTTGTATCTGTGTGTTTTTTTTTCCCACTAAGCAGTTAACACCTTCATCATCACTGTTTTTGTGATAGGGTGGCTGCCTTTATCAGTGGTTAAACACCTGTTGCTTCTCCAGCCTTTATCCATGGGAGCCTGCTGCATCCTGCTAGTGCATTTGGTCATTTGATCAGACTGGGTATGATTGTTTTTCATGATTTGCTTTTGCTAAAAATGTTTTTTTTTGGATTTATGTCTAGTTAGTTACTCGCAATAAAATGAGGACCCTTGACGTTGGGTTGCGAGCTTATCTGCTTTGGCCAAAATAGTAACTAATACCTCATCTGATGCATTTATCATATGCATCATTTTTTGCACTTTTTATCATATTTTGCAGGGTGCACCCGGGCTCTTTTTGATGGCTTGGTTTTTTGTGTTGTGCACATTCAGTGCTGACCAGCCCGCCTTCCATCATAGGCGTTTAAAATAGGCTGTTATCCAGACACTGTGCATGACATTTATGTTTTAAGCAACTTGTATCTGTGTGTTTTTTTTTCCACTAAGCAGTTAACACCTTCATCATCACTGTTTTTGTGATAGGGTGGCTGCCTTTATCAGTGGTTAAACACCTGTTGCTTCTCCAGCCTTTATCCATGGGAGCCTGCTGCATCCTGCTAGTGCATTTGGTCATTTGATCAGACTGGGTATGATTGTTTTTCATGATTTGCTTTTGCTAAAAATGTTTTTTTTTGGATTTATGTCTAGTTAGTTACTCGCAATAAAATGAGGACCCTTGACGTTGGGTTGCGAGCTTATCTGCTTTGGCCAAAATAGTAACTAATACCTCATCTGATGCATTTATCATATGCATCATTTTTTGCACTTTTTATCATATTTTGCAGGGTACACCCGGGCTCTTTTTGATGGCTTGGTTTTTTGTGTTGTGCACATTCAGTGCTGACCAGCCCGCCTTCCATCATAGGCGTTTAAAATAGGCTGTTATCCAGACACTGTGCATGACATTTATGTTTTAAGCAACTTGTATCTGTGTGTTTTTTTTTCCCACTAAGCAGTTAACACCTTCATCATCACTGTTTTTGTGATAGGGTGGCTGCCTTTATCAGTGGTTAAACACCTGTTGCTTCTCCAGCCTTTATCCATGGGAGCCTGCTGCATCCTGCTAGTGCATTTGGTCATTTGATCAGACTGGGTATGATTGTTTTTCAGTGCAGCAAGAGACTCATTAATGTCTGCTGCTGTGAATGTCTGTGTAATTCTAGCAGCAACAGTCTCTGTACAAATAGGTCTCAATGCAGGTGTTAGGTGTATGTAGAAAGAGGAAATGGTATGCCACACTAAGCGAGATCGGTAGCGAGATCGCTAATGAGATCGCTACTGCGTCACCATTTATGACGCAGTAGCAATCTCATTAGCGACTTAGCTGTGTGTGACATGTAGCAGCGGTGTGACCCCTTGTTATGTTTTTGTAGCTGAGGAGAATAAGCAAAAACGGCAATACACCAGAGAGGCTGGAACCTATTGGATTGCAGTAACCTGAACTAACCACACAACTAGAGGTAGCCGTGGAGCGTTCCTACGTTGATCCTAGATGCCTCGTCACAGCCTGAGAGATAACTACACCTAAAGGCAGAAGGATGAAAGCTATCTGCCCCGGAGCAGATCCCCAAAGAAAATAGGAAACCCCCAAACATGTAATGGCGGTTAGACAAGAAGAAGCACGGACACAGACAGAAAATAGAATGAGCAAACGCTGGGGCCCAATCTGTCTAGACAGAGAAGTACAGGAAAGGATACTCACTGCAATCCAAAAAAACCCCTAAAAAATACCAACTCTTCTGATTGCAAAAACACCTGAGATTACACGATCTCTACCACCTAATCAGATCTCTGGTGTAGCAAAACTAAGCCGCAGCCACTGAAAAAACATGAAAAAGCAAATGAACAAACAACAGTGGCTCCAGATAAACTGAGAGGAGCACAAGCCCCCGGAGGGGACCTGGCTGACCTCCACAGAAGTGCAGGGAACAATGCAAAAAGCAAGCACAAAAATAAAAGCAGAAAATATCTTATCCTCCTGACACCCTTCCAAGGCCAGTCTCAAATTGGGCAAGATGGCGGAAAGAACTACACCCTCTTTCAAAATAACAGTAGGATCAGATAACTCAGGAGAGTCCGCAAAGAAACTCCTCAAGAGGGCATCCGCCTTAACATTCTTAGTGCCAGGAAGAAAAGAAACCACAAAATTAAAACGTGTGAAAAACAAGGCCCACCTGGCTTGTCTAGGATTAAGTCGCTTGGCTGATTCGAGATAAACCAGATTCCTATGGTCCATGAGGACCACCACCTGATGTTTGACTCCTTCCAACCAATGTCCCACTCTTCAAAGGCCCCCTTCATGGCCAATAACTCCCGATTACCCACGTCATAATTACGTTCAGTTGGAGAAAATTTTCGAGAGAAAAAGGCACATGGGTTACTCTTAGAGGTCTCTGGATCTCTTTGGGACAAAACGGCACCTGCCCCAATTTCAGAGGCATCAACCTCCACCTGAAACGGTAGAGAAACATCAGGCTGCCATAGAACAGGAGCAGAAGTGAATCTCTGCTTAAGTTCCTGAAACGCAGAGACTGCCTCAGGAGGCCAATTCACCACATCAGAACCCTTTTTGGTCAAATCAGTCAATGGTTTAACAATACCGGAGAAATTACCAATAAATTTACGATAAAAATTGGCAAAACCCAAAAATCTCTGAAGAGCCTTTAATGAAGTAGGTTGGACCCAATCACAGATGGCCTGAACCTTGACCGGGTCCATTTCAATAACAGACGGAGACAAAATGAATCCCAGAAATGAGACCTTCTGTACGCCAAAAAGACACTGATCCCTTCACTTACAGTGCATTCTCTCTCAAATTCTGGAACACAGTCCGAATATGTTTCACATGAGAGTCCCAGTCATTGGAAAAAATTAAGATATCATCCAAATAAACAATCAGAAAAATTATCCACAAAATCCCTGAAAATATCATTCATGAAGGATTGGAAGATGGAAGGAGCATTAGTGAGCCCAAAGGGCATCACTAGGTACTCAAAATGCCCCTCTGGGGTATTAAACGCCAATCAAGGGTAACGGATATTGATACTTCACAGTGATCTTATTCAAGAGGCGATAATCAATACACGGCCTCAATGAACCATCCTTTTTGGCCACAAAGAAAAAACCGGCACTCAAGGGTGAAGAGGATGGTCTGATATGACCCTTCTCCAATGACTCCTTTATATAAGATCGCATAGCATCGTGTTCAGGTACAGACAAGTTAAAAAGACGACCTTTAGGAAATTTACCACCAGGCACTAATTCAATAGCTCCTGTGAGGGGGCAAGGATGCAGATTTACTTTCACTAAATACATCCGAAAAATCAGTCAAAAAGTCAGGAACATCCTGAGACTGGGGAGAGGCAGAAAAAACAGGAGTGTCAGCATTAACACATTGGCAGCCCCAACTGGTCACAGACACAGATTTCGAATCCAAAACAGGATTATGAGACTGTAACCAAGGGAAACCTAGTACAATAATGTCATGCAGATTATACAGCACCAGAAATTTGCAACTCTCATTATCACCTGAGTAGAAAACTGGGGTTTATTCTCCACCAAAGGGGTAGAATCAATGCCCAGTCGGGGAATAGACTGCCGCAGGGGTATCATGGGAAACCCACAACGTTTGGCAAAGTCAAAATCCATCAGGTTAATAGCTGCTCCTGAATCAACAAAAGCCTGAGCAGAAAATGTGGACAGGGAGCAAATCAGGGTAACAGTCAACAGAAATTTAGTCTGAACACTACCCAAGACAACTGAGCATGCAAAACGTCTTCCCCGCTTAGGGCAGACTGAAATAGCATGAGAGGCATCACCACAGTAGAAACATAACCCATTGCGCTTTCGAAACTCATGACGCTGTGCCCCAGAAGTCACTCTATCACACTGCATGGGCTCAAAAGCTGGCTCACAAGGCAACACTATCTCACGCATACCTCTGTGCTCACGCAAACGTCTGTCAATTTGAATAGCCAATGACATAGAATCATTGAGACCAGAGGGAGCAGGGAATCCCACCATAACATCCTTTACATTCTCTGACAGCCCATTCCGAAAAAGGGCTGCCAAAGCATCATCATTCCATTTGGTCAGGACTGCCCACTTTCGGAATTTCTGACAGTACAACTCAGCGTCTTCAAGACCCTGATTTAATGCCAACAAGGTTTTTTTAGCTTGATCAGTGACATTAGGCTCATCGTACAATAACCCCAGAGCCAGAAAAAATACATCAACATCATTCAAAACAGGATCCCCAGGTGTCAGGGAAAAAGCCCAATCCTGAGGGTCGCCGCACATTTGAACCTGCTGTGCTGCGTTCCCTGAGGACTTAGGCTTTAAGGCAAAAAACATCTTAGTTATTTTTGAAATTCAGAAATTTAGCCCGATCCCCCAAAAACAAATCTGGCATGGGAATCCTAGGTTCCAGTACCGGCAACCCAGCAAGATAGGTAGCAATACTCCGAACTTCAGTGGCAAGCTGATCCACACGGCCAGCCAACTGTGCAAGCGCCATTGAGAGGAAAAAAAATTCTCCTCAGCACCCAGAGAAAAAGAGGGAAAAAAATGCAACAAACAGGGAAAAAAAAATCTCTGACAACTTTTTTTTTTTTCCACACTATTTTTCCCTTCTGTGAGTACCATATAATTTTCAGTTTGGGCCGGTGATACTGCTATGTTTTGGTAGCTGAGGAGAATAAGCAAAAACGGCAATACACCAGAGAGGCTGGAACCTATTGGATTGCAGTAACCTGAACTAACCACACAACTAGAGGTAGCCGTGGAGCGTTCCTACGTTGATCCTAGACGCCTCGTCACAGCCTGATAGATAACTACACCTAAAGGCAGAAAAATGAAATCTATTTGCCCCGGAGCAGATCTCCAAAGAAAATAGGAAGCCCCCAAACATGTAATGGCGGTTAGACAAGAAGCAGCACGGACACAGACAGAAAATAGAATGAGCAAATGCTGGGGCCCAATCTGTCTAGACAGAAAAGTACAGGAAAGGTGTCATGTATAGTGTACACTTCCTATAGCGTCTTGTGCTTGGGTGTGAGGAAAACACAGGAGACATAGGTTGAAATGAAATGACTTGTATTACTTCATACAAGCATGCTGAAAAGTTCACACAGTTTGCAGGAACAGCGACAGGAGACACAGCAGGCCAGGGTAACTTCAAGCACTACAATAAATCTCCAAAGCAGGTTCAGGATCTCTTCTCTGTACCGTAAATCCTCTGCAAACATGGATTAACCAAACAGCAGGTTTCCAGAGTCCAAAAGTGTTCCAAGGTTCCTCAGTAGGGAATAGCTGGAGTACAAGTCCAAGGTCTCCAGAAGTCAGGTCACAGACTGACTGAGGCTTGATTCAGGAGCACTGATTGTTCAGCTGAGGCTGCTTAAGAAGCAAGAGGGAAGAATCAGGGCGGGAACATGAAAACTGGAAACTCCATATTAACTGAGGGCAAGAGCTGCAGAAAGACAGAAAGCAAAATGGCCGACGGAAAACTGAGTTTCAAGGAACATGTCAACAGAGACAAAGAACCTTACATTACTCCCCCTTAGGGACAACCTCCGGATGACCTCAGACCAGGCTTGTCAGGGTACCTCTAATGAAACTGGCGGAGCAGGCGAGGAGCATTTACATTATTGACTGGTTCCCATGAGTTGTCCTCCACTGGGTAGCCCTGCCATTTAATCAAATATTGCAACTGATTTCTGTACAACCTGGAATCTAGAATCCTTTCCACCATAAATTCTTCCTGACCATCGACCAGCACTGGGTCAGGGCAAGGAGAAGAACGTCCAGGAAACGTATTGGGTGTTGCAGCCTTTAGTAGGGATACATGAAAGACAGGGTGGATTCCAATAGTTCTGGGCAGTTGAAGACGACAAGCAACAGCACTTATAATCTTACTGATCTTATAAGGTCCAATGTACTTATGTCCCAATTTAGACGATGGAATCTTTACTTTAAGATTTCTCGTTGACAGCCAGACCAAATCTCCTACCTTGAAAGCTGGTGCAGGTTTACGAAATTTATCTGCTGCTTTCTTGTACCTTTCCTGAGCCAATTCTAGATTTTCCTTTAGAAGATCCATATTCTTTTGTAAAGAAGTGATTCTTTCAGCCACTGCCGGCAAGGGCGTATCTATGGGAAATCGAGGAAGAATGTTAGGATGATAACCTAGATTGGAGTAAAAAGGAGACTGCTTAGTGGAGGCGCTCTGAGAGTTGTTATAAGAGAACTCAGCCAGTGGAAGTAGATCCACCCAATCATCCTGTAGGTGGCAGATAAAACAGCGGAGATACTGCTCCAGGGTCTGATTGGTTCGTTCTGTCTGTCCATTAGTCTGGGTATGAAAAGCAGAAGAAAGGTTTACTTTAATGTCCAATGCTGCACAGAAATTTTGCCAAAACCTTGAAGCGAATTGCACCCCTCGATCTGAAATGACCTCATCCGGTACTCCATGTAAGCGAAACACATTCTTAATCATCAAGTCTGATGTCTGTTTTGCAGTGGGTAAGCCGACACAAGGGATAAAATGAGCTGCCTTTGTTAGACGGTCAACCACCACTAGAATGGTGTTCTTCCCTTGAGAGGTTGGTAACTCCACAATGAAGTCCATAGAAATGGATCCCCACGGGCGGGACGGGGAGGGAAGAGGTTGCAACAGACCAGTTGGTTAGGAGCGAGGTGTTTTGCATCTTGCACAGACTTCACATGAAGTGACATAGTTTAAAACATCTTTCCTGTAAGTGGGCCACCAAAAGAAACGAGAAAGAAATTCTTGTGTCTTTAGAATTCCCCTATGCCCGGCTATCTTGGAATCGTGGATGAGTTGCAATACTCTCAATCTGACTGTTTCAGGTATATACAGACGTTGTCCCTGAATCCACACACCATTCTTAAAGACAAGACTTACGTCCCTTGGGGGTTGAGCCAACAAAGAATCCGCATGGTATGCTTCCTTGATGTCCTTAAGTAGGTCTTGATTATGAATCACTCCCAGGAATCTAGAGTCAGGAAGAATAGTCTTAGGAGGAGTAAGTGGACGTGTCTCTGCTGAATGAATCCTAGAGAGTGCATCAGCCTTTCCATTGCGCGATCCTGGTCTATAAGAAATGACAAAATTAAATTGGTTTAGGAAAAGATTCCAGCGAGCCTGGCGAGGAGTCAGGCACTTAGCCGACCTGATAAATTCAAGGTTACGATGGTCTGTCAGGACGACTATTTGCTGTGCAGCTCCCTGAAGAAGGTGTCTCCATTCCTTGAAGGCGGCAATAATGGCCAACAATTCTCTATTGCCCACATCGTAGTTCCTCTCAGCCGAAGACAACTGCTGGGAAAAGAAGGCACAGGGATGCAAGACATTCTTCTCACCTGTTCTCTGAGAGAGTATAGCTCCAACGGCACAGTCTGAAGCATCCACCTCTATTATGAAGGCAAGCTCGGGGTTGGGATGTACTAAGATAGGTGCGGTGGTAAATTTATCCTTTAAACAGGAAAATGCTTCCTGAGCTTGCGGGTTCCAGGAGAACCTAGACTGTTTCCGGGTAAGTTGGGTGATAGGTGACACTACCTCAGAAAAATTCTTAATGAAACGTCTATAGAAGTTGGCAAACCTGATGAAGCGCTGCACCTCCTTCACATTTCTAGGAATTGGCCAATCCTTGATGGCTTGGGTCTTGCTTCCATCCATACTAATCCCTTGCGTAGATAGTACATACCCCAGAAATTGAATTTCGGTCCTATGGAATTCACACTTTTCAAGTTTGATGTAGAGATGGTTTTGTCTTAGGCGTTCTAAGACCATTCTTACATGTCCATGATGTTCCTCTGTGGAGTTAGAAAAAATTAGAATATCATCCAGATAAATCACCACAAATGTATCTAGGAGATCCTGAAGATATCATTCACGAAGTGTTGGAAAGTGGCTGGGGCGGTACTCAGACCAAAAGGCATAACTAGATATTCAAAGTGTCCATAGCGTGACCTGAAAGCAGTCTTCCATTCATCCCCAGGTCTAATACGGACCAAGTTATAGGCCCCACGGAGATCCAGTTTAGAGAAAATTTTGGCATGCCGCACTCTCTCCAACAACTCAGGGATTAAAGGCAATGGATAACGGTTTCTAATAGTAACCTTATTAAGTTCCCTATAGTCTATGCAGGGTCTCAGAGATCCATCTTTCTTCTTCACAAAGAAGATGGGTGCACCTGCGGGAGATGAAGAGGGGCGTATGAAGCCCTTGGCTAAATTTTCATCTATATAATCCTTCAAAGCTTTTAGCTCGGGCCCCGCTAGGGGGTAGATCTTACCAAAAGGTATCTCGGCTCCAGGCAATAATTCAATTGGACAATCATATGGACGATGAGGAGGAAGCTGATCAGCGTTCTTCTTGTCACATAAATCCACATAGTCCTGGTATACAGCTGGTAGTTCAGGGACTGACATGGTTCCTTTAGGAACAGAGCAAGCTGAAACTCCTTGACTCATCTGTTTCTCCGGAAAGTGTAATTCCTTGGTCTCCCAGTTAATCGTAGGATTCTGCGCCTGCAGCCATGGTAGCCCTAGAATAATGGGAAAGTGGGGAGAAGAGATAAGCATAAAAGACATTTTCTCCTGATGATCTTTACCCATAAGGACCCTCAAAGGCTCTGTTTCTTGATCCACTGGTCCAGAAGTCAGTAGAGAGCCATCCACAGTCTCCATCTGTACTGGAGTAGCCTTCTTCACTGAACGTATCCCCTGTTTCAGAGCAAAGGAGATATCCATAAAATTTCCACTTGCTCCTGAGTCGATCATAGCAGAGCTAGACACCCAGACTGAGTCAACCCAGAGTTTGATGGAAAGGAAGCAATGAGAATTGTTTCTTTTACAACTCAGCTGGGACACCGCTGAGGAAACTTGAAAAATTGCAGCGTTTATACCGTCATCGTCCCCAGAACTAACAGAGTTTAAGTCAGAGAAATCAAGATCTCTTGCAGCAGATCTCTCTGGAGCCTGAGGCTCGGACATGACAGAGCTCCTCTCGCAACACTCACAGTGAATGACTGCTGCAGTAGTCTTACGAGAACGGCTGGGGCAGTTTATAATAAAGTGCCCTGACTTACCACAGTAGAAACATAGATTTTCCTTTATGCGATGTTCTTTGCGTGCATCACTAACCCGTCTTTGTAAAGAGTCCACCTGCATGGGTTCAGGTTCTGGTTCCCTTGTGATCCTACTCAAAGGTTCCTTAGCTGAGGAGGGAGGTAGTAAAAGGTTAGTGCGATTATTTTCGAACCATCTCTCTTGTCTGCGTTCAGTCAGACGAGCATCAATACGGATACAATAGTTAATAAAGTCACCTAACGCAGTGGGAGGGTCGGCACAAGCAAGTTAATCCTTAATCAGTGGAGACAACCCTTTCCGAAAAATAGATTTTTTAGCGGAAGTGTCCCAAGTGGTATCAAGAGCCCATCTCCTGAAATCCAGGGCATATTCGGCTACTGAACGCTTACCTTGGCGCAAAGTTAACATGGCTGCTTCAGCTGTTGCACCTCGATTGGGGTCATCAAACACCTGCCCCATGGCTGAAATAAAGCATCAAGGTGATTCAAACAATTATCCTCAGTCTCAATCAGAGGGTTTGCCCACATCAAAGCCTTATTGGTAAGCAACATGATTATAGTAAGCACTTTGGATCGTTCAGTGGGAAATTGTGAAGCATGTGCAGAGAAAAATAAATTGCATTGATTAATAAATCCCCTGAATTTCTCACGTTCACCGCCAAAACGAAAAGGAGGTAATTTGGGGATCCCAGAACTCGGGGTTATGGCAGGAGCCTGGGCTCGTTCCTCTAGAGCCTCAATCCTGGCTCGCAATTCCTGGGTAGTCTGTCCAAACACTTGCAAATTATGATTAGTGAGGTCCTGTAGGTTTGCAAAACGGGTTTTTAAAGTCTGTACATCTGAAAGGATTGTATCAGTCACTCCGCAAAGTTCCTTTATGCGGGCCTCCATCTTCCAGATCTTTTAAGGCAGAAGTGCTGGAAGGAGAAGAGGAAAGGAAAAAAAAAAAAAACAATAGTGTTTACCTGTGGTAACACTCCAGAGTAAAATTTTAAGGGAATGCGCTCACCTGGAATGGTTGTGAGAAGTCACAACCACTGTCATCACATAAGGTATTAAACGGACATCTGATATCCACAGTCACAGCAGACACGGCTTTCCCAGACCCAGCAGACACTAAACATTGGCTCCTGAATCTTGTCATGTATAGTGTACAGTTCCTATAGCGTCTTGTGCTTGGGTGCGAGGAAAACACAGGAGACATAGGTTGAAATGAAATGACTTGTATTACTTCATACAAGCATGCTGAAAAGTTCACACAGTTTGCAGGAATAGAGACAGGAGACACAGCAGGTCAGAGTAACTTCAAGCACTACAATAAATCTCCAAAGCAGGTTCAGGATCTCTTCTCTGTACCGTAATTCCTCTGCAAACATGGATTCACCAAACAGCAGGTTTCCAGAGTCCAAAAGTGTTCCAAGGTTCCTCAGTAGGGAATAGCTGGAGTACAAGTCCAAGGTCTCCAGAAGTCAGGTCACAGACTGACTGAGGCTTGATTCAGGAGCACTGATTGTTCAGCTGAGGCTGCTTAAGAAGCAAGAGGGAAGAATCAGGGCGGGAACATGAAAACTGGAAACTCCATATTAACTGAGGGCAAGAGCTGCAGAAAGACAGAAAGCAAAATGGCCGATGGAAAACTGAGTTTCAAGGAACATGTCAACAGAGACAAAGAACCTTACAAAAGGATACTCACTGCAATCCAAAAAAACCCCTAAAAAATACCAACTCTTCTGATTGCAAAAACACCTGAGATCACACGATCTCTACCACCTAATCAGATCTCTGGTGTAACAAAACTAAGCCGCAGCCACTGAAAAAACAGAAAAAGCAAATGAACAAACAGTAGTGGCTCCAGATAAACTGAGAGGAGCACAAGCCCCCGGAGGGGACCTGGCTGACCTCCACAGAAGTGCAGGGAACAATGCAAAAAGCAAGCACAAAAATAAAAGCAGAAAATATCTTATCTGATAGCAGAAGATGCAGGCAAGACTCAGCAAGCTTCCAAATGAACCAGGAACCACAATTGAGACAAGAACAATTGATCACCGGCAACCATCATGGGAGGGAACCTCCCTTATATCAGACCAGTCCGTGATCCCATATTGCCATTCCTTGCTGAAAGGTTCAGTACTGTCTGTAAGCACCAGAGGGAGCCTCTGCTCAGAAACCATCTCTAGCACATTCATAACAGCCCCTGCTGAGATGTCGCTGATCGCTTATGAACGTTCTGAGCCGTTTTTTGGTCATTGGTGTTCCGCTGGTGAACCTGAATTGCTGAGTGTGACACCCTATATGAACGACTTCACCAGCGTCGCAGGTGGGACTAGGTTTTCCCAACGACCGCAGAGGTCGTTATACAGATTGCTGATGAGGTGTTTGGAATCACAGATCGCTGATGAGTTGTGTTTGGAATCTAACTAGCGATCACATAGCGATCGCACTAGCAATCTCGCCAGGTTGTGTTGTTGTCGTGATCGCTGGTGCGATCGCTAAGTGTGGCAGTGCCTGAAGTCTCTTGTCCCTGCAAAAATCATCTGTCTCTTCATCTAGCTGCTCCCTCCTCCTGCCAGGGACTTTTGCAGTGACTCATGACTCATGCAGGGAAAATTGACTTATTTTCTTCATAGAGCTTAGAAGGATTCAGCTAGTCAGTTTTCAATCACCTAATGTTATAGACCTAATGAAAAAGCGAAGAATTAACTGGGTAGAAGAGGAAAATGAGCAATTGTATGTACACAATGCTATATAATATGATGACTGCAATATATAAAGAGGATACAAATTTTGATAGGAGAAGGAGGGCTTCTTTAAGACTGAAAAATGGGATAGGGACACCAATACTTCCAGTGCATAAGTGTATGAGTAAGAGCTGTTTTTTCCTCTTTGATTTGGGGCTCTTTCTCTGCTAAGTACAGTGGGGAAAATAAGTTTTTGATCCACTGCCGATTTTGCAAATTTT
>JARQOD010000004.1:479565457-479637662 GCA_033576555.1 Oophaga sylvatica
CCTCCTGTTCCTTACCTTACTGTAATAACGTCCTGGCCTGCATGAAGCTGGGCCTAACTTAGTCTCCGTCCTGCACCTGGCTGACCTTGTGATTGGGCCTTTTCTTGAAGTACAGTGTCCCTGCTTGCAGGGCCCTGCTCGCCTGAACTCCGTCCTTCTGGCCCCTGTTACGTATCAGCTCTGTAGTGCTCCTGGGACCTGTAGTCCTCCAGGAACTCCGGTGTTCTCCTATGGGTCTTGAAGATCCCTATAGGCTCGGACCCCGGTGTCCGGTCAATACTTGTTGAGGTGAGCTATTACGGCTCCTCTGCCTCTTTACTTCTCTTTCCACTTGCCTTCGGCCTACCCGGGCCCTCACTCGATTACACACACTGGCAGTTCATGGGCCGCCTCTTCGCCACTCTCTGAGCGTCGGCACGCTCCTGGCTCCCAACTTGAGCTCTGGAGTCCCTTGCTGCAAACTCCACTCGTCTGCTCTGTCTGCAGACTACTCGCTTATTTCAGCTCTGACTAGACTGGGATGGATTCAGTTCCACTTTACTAGCCTCCACTTTGCTGAACTGAACTGCTCTGTAGTCTCTCTAATCTGAACTCTGAGCTGACTGAACTCTCTTTCCTGTCTTCACCCTCCTTTTATATCACTATCGGAGCTCCCTCTGGTGGTCTTAGTGATGGGTGAAGGTGTGTGAATGTATACTGAGACCTCTAGTGGTGAATTCCTTCTGCGCACCCTTCTGGGAGATATGAATCCAGACACAGCTGGGCTCCACAGTTTTCTCTCCATATGTCTATGGCTAATCTGTGAGTTGTGACATCCTCTCATTATCCAGATTTACCACAAAATGGCTGCTGCATTCCCTGCCTCTGCTTTTATACAGGATTGATAGTCCCCACTGATTTGCTGGGCTATACCATGTAATGTGATCGCTACAAGACATCACGGGACAGTATGCCCTGCTGTTTCTAAGGTCATGTGTGCCTTCTCTGACTGATGAAATCTTCTGCAATGTATAAAATGGAGGTGGAAATTTTTGGCTGTTTGCACAAAGCAAATTGTTTGAATTCACTGAGTTCATTGAATTCCTAAAACTTTGACACAAATTTGATTTGATTTGCATTGGTTTGATTTGCTTATTTTTAATTCTAAACTGATTGTTATGAACTGTAAACCCAGTTTCCATGTGTACAGCACCCTTAAATGAACTGATATAAAATATATGAAAATATGTGTCCAAATTCAACCAGTATAATTAGAAAAACGGTTGTATGCAAAAATGGAGGAAAAATACATTAGAGTAGTATTCCCATCTGGAACATTTATTGCACATGGAGAAGATATGCCATTTGTATCCATAAGATACGGGCCTCGACTAGTACCTGCGTCTCGCTTTAGAATGGGGGCGAGGTTGCATGCTGTCAGGACCAGCGAGGCATCCACAAGGCTCTCTGCGTTAATTTGCATTGGACCTCTCAAAATTGCATAAACGAAAAAAAAAAGGGTAAAATCATGACACATTTCCACACCGTCTTTCTGCATCACTAATAACATGCTGAAATATTTACAAAGCAGGTCACTTTCTGTAAAGAAAAGTTGTTTAAACCCCCTTCCCAACATGCACCATACATATACGACGTGATGATCGCGCAGGCTTACAATGAGTGCCGCCTTGATCAAATGCGGGTGTCAGCACAATAATGACAACTATATCGAAGGGCATCGCAGAGGGAGGAAGCTCCCTCTCTGCTGCCATCGGCACAACGCGATAGCGATCACGTTGTACCAATTGTCTCCAGCGGTCAGTCAGCGTAAAGTTGAAGTCCAATCCTGGGACAATGTAAAAAGGTTATTAAAAATTGGAGAAATATTTTATTTAAAAAAATCACAAAATAAAGAACAAAAAAATAAAAAATAAAATACTATTACAATACATTTATTTACTGTATGTAAAAACTAAAGTAAGCAAAAGTACATATATTTGGTATCACCGCATTCGGAACGACCCGACCTATAAAACCCTCCCATTAGTTAACTCCTTCAGTGAACACCATTAGAAAAATAAATGAATAAAAACAAGGCAATAACGTTGCTTTATCATCATACCACCATACAAAAAGTGGAATAAAACACGATAAAAAATAATGTAAATAAAAATATTTCTGAAAACATCTTGGAAAAGCTCTATAGCTCCTCGCTCCTCAAAAGAAATTCAGCAAATTCTGCGCTCCCAAACCCTAATGCCACCCTCCCTTCTGAGCCCTCAGTGTTCCTAAACCACATTTAGCGTCCATATGTTTGGCATTTCTGTGGCGATGACAGCTCGCCTAATTTACAGGTGCGTGTCTCCAGAAGCATGGCCTGGGCACCATAAGCTACTGGTGACTAAAACCTACTGGGCACTTCAATGGCAGTTTGCAATTCTCACTCATAAAAATCCACTGCTTCTTGTTTCTGGAAAATACCCATGGAGTGAAAATCGTCATTACACCTGTAAAATTTCCAAAATGGGGTCACTCTTCTAGCACTTAGGGGGCTCTTTATATGGAGTCTGCAAACTATTCTAGGAAAATCTGGACTCCAGGAGACAAATAGCACTCTTTCCCTCCCGGATCTCACCATGTGGCCAAGCCAGAGGCATAGCTAGGGTTTTGGTCCAGGGGTGAGGTGCGAAATTTCTGAATGGGCCCCTAACCAGGTAACCTTGATTACAACTGGGTGGATATAGGAAAACCTCAGCAGATGTCTGCACTGTTGCAGAAAATAATCTATACACAAAGACTAACATTGATATTACTGTGGTATGCATGGCCCACCTCATCTATACATGGTCACCATCTGAAAAACGTAAAAAAAATAAAAAATCCTATTTACCTTACCTGCATTCCCTCGCAGCATCCTGTTCCAGTGCCAGCAGCTGATTTATGCTTGTAAGCAGCGCATGGCAGTGACGTCATGCGCTGCCTACAAGCAGAGGACAGCTGCCGGAATGCTCAGTGCTCCCCACACCAGGACTATATGCAAGGAGAGCAGTGAATATTCATTGCTCTTTAATAGTGGGCACACGTGATCGCCTGCCGCTGCAGAAAGCTGGCAGCTGCGCTTGCTGTGCCTGTGAAAGGGAAATGAATCTTCACTGCTGTCCATTCCCATGGGCGTGGAGTGTCGTGAATATTAATTTCTCTTTAGCAGTGGGCACAGGGGTTAGCCGCAGCAGTCGGCTCCTGCCTCCTCTGCCGCTGCTGCTTCCCTTCCTCCCCACCACAGCAGGTACATGATTTCAATTGAATATGCGTCTAAGGACGCACATTTAGCTGAGAAAAAATGCTGCCGTTGGCGGCCCCCTGAACCGTGCAGAAATGTCAATGGGTCTACAGTGCCTGCGGGCCACATGAAGAAGCAGCCTCAGGGGCCGTGTGTTTGAGACCCCTACTCTATAGTATAATTCACTCCCCATAGGCCTCTATATAGTATAATGCACTCCCAGTAGGCAGACTCTATATGGTATAATGCACCTGAGTCGCACAACACCAGGGTTATGGGGTACTCGGCACCGAGCCCGTTGAAGTTTATGGGAATGTCACAAGTAGCACAGCTCGGTCCGTTGCCCTGGGCACTCATACAAAGGGGGATATTTACAGGGGATTGTAGTAATAGTTTGTGACGCCACCTGTGGTTTCTGATCAATATGACCAGCGCTGCAGGGTAATTCTTCTGAGGGGATGTTACTAGGCAGCTAGATGATAAGTCCCCCACAGGTGGGACTGTTCCCTCAAAGTCAATGGTGTTGCAGATAATAAGTCAGTCACACACAAGTTGTTCTCTTTCCATACCTTTACTGATGAAGGTGGCAGGTATGTCCCGGGAAGCTGCTCAGGGTGGAGTATGTATATCCAGATAATCGCTGAGTAGATTTAAGGCCTCCTGTCCCTTTTAAGTGTGGGAGTCCTAACCTGCGTGAAGTCAGATTTAACTCCAAATAGCACAGCTACGCCCGGCCAACATTGTGGTGGAAGTCTTCTTGTGGCAAGAACTAAGTCCTTATGGCTGCAGACCTGACTCCTGTTCTGCCTGACCCCGGTTACGTATCGGCACTTAGGGCTACCTTCTGTGACTTGAAGTCCAGCAAGGATTCCGGTGTTTCTCTCACTAGCCGTAAAGGTTCTAGCAATACTTCGGACCCCGTGTCCGGTTAAGTCGAGTGAAGGTGATCTGTCACCGAAGTCACTCCTTTCTTGGGTCACCACTTGCCCGTCGCCCTACTCTCATCCTTAACATAAGCACGAGGTAGCAGTAGGTGTAGTCGTCAGCTTCCTTTCTCCCAAAGCTCACTGACTGCTTCTCAGTTAACTCGATGTTCCAACAACTGTAGCCCCCTTCCTTGTGTTCCTTCAAAGACTCTGTCCAGAGCAGCTCTCAGGACCTTTCGTCAGACTGAATACACGCTTGCTCCGAGAGTCACTTTCCACATTCCTTAGGGAACTAACAGTCCGTCTGTTCTGAGATAACAGCTTGCAATCTTTCTCTGTCTTGTCTGACAGGATCTCTCCACACGTCTGGCTAGTATGACTCACTGCCTCAGACTCGTCTCCAACTCCCTCCAGTCTGGAATCGACTAATGAACTGATCTCACTGCTACCTATCTCACACCCTTAAATAGTCAAGGGTTCCCTCTAGTGGTAATCTAGGGAAGTGTGAGTGTGAATGAATATCAGATTTTACAGTTACCTTTTCTGTGCATACTCCTGTGAACATGTGTACCAAGCGCAGCTGGGCCACACACACCCCCATATACAGACTCTATATGCAGTAGTATAATGCACCTCCCATAGGCAGACTCTATATAGCATAATGCACCCTGTATAGGCAGACTATATGTGATGTCCGCCCACTGCAGGTCTGAACTGCAGGTAAGACAGCACCCCGAGAAACCCCGAGACCCTTTACCCCTATACAGGGATCTGGAATTACAGTGAAGCCCAGGGGGTAGCTGCCTATGAGAGCAGTGGACCGGAGTAGGAAGGACGCTAGGAAGGGAATAAAAAGTGAGACCAAATGCGTAGTCAGAAGTCCAAGGGTCAAAACCAGGAGGGAGCAAAGGTACAAAATCGGCAGGCAGTAGAAGGGTCATAAATTCAGGCTAAAGTTAAAGTCAAAACCAGGCGGGCAGCAGAGGTACAAAATTGGCAGGCAGTAGAACAGTCAGAAATCCAGGCAAAGGACAGAAATACAATAGCAAAACAAACTAGCACACTGGGGAAACCAAGACTATATCTGGCGGCCTACAAGCCAGGCTCCAAGGCATTTGAAGGGCATGGCTACCTCTCACAGGCTCACAGTCTGATGACCTCATCTGGACCGCTCCCAGAACCAGGCCAGATGGTGATGCATTACTGACACCAACCACTTCACCTCTGACAGAAGAGCGAAGCCTATGTCCACCAGACGCCTGCGTAGGGACCCCGTCTCTGTCACCAACATTACCCACAGGCGAAACATGGCGATGCGCAACGACAGAGGCCGGCGTCAAAGGAGCGGAACCATATGAGGATACCGCTCTTCTATCACCGGCACCACCAGCCGAAGGAGTCCGGCGCCTCCCAGCGGCTGAGGCAGGAACACCAGCCACTGAATCCAACGGCGACGTGACAGTACCCCTCCCTCTAAGAGGGGCCTCTGGACCCTCAAAACCCGGTTTGTTGGGATGAAGGAGATGAAACTTCCTGATCAAACCCCTGGGCATGGACGTTACTGGCAGGCACCCAGGACCTTTCCTCCGGACCATAGCCCTTCCAATGCACCAGATGCTGCACGGATCCTCTCACTAAACGGGAATCAAGGATCCTTTGGACTTCGTATTCCAAAGCACCCCCTACCAAAACCAGAGGAGGAGGGGACTGGACAGGACGAATCGGAGAGTGGTACAATTTGAGAAGGGACTTATGGAATACATTGGGCAGTTTAAATGATTGAGGGAGCTTCAGACGAAAGGTTACAGGATTAATCATCTCAATAATTTCATACGGACCAATAAACCTGGGACCTAGTTTGGCAGATGGCACTTTGAGCTTAATATTCCTGGTAGAAAGCCAAACTTTGTCCCCAACTTCCAGGTCCGGACCCTTGGAGCGCCGTCTATTAGCAGACAAAGTCTGTCTAGTCTGAGCTGTTGTGAATGGGTTTGAGATGAGTTCTGAGCAGAGGCTCCCTCTGGTGGTTACAAGCGGTACTAGTGAGGATTGTGAGGACTGGGAATCAGGTGTTACTGATTGGTCTTATATAAGGGAGTCATTTTCCCATCAGGGTTGCCGGTGATCAATTGTTCTGGTCTGAATCCTTCTTTCCAGTTTCCCTTGTAGCTTGCTGTGTCGTGTCTGCATCTCCTGCTATCAGATAAGACAATTTCTTATTTTGTGTTTTTGCTATATTTTTGCATTTGGTCCTGTACTTCTGTGGGGGCCTTCTGGGTCCCCTCCGGGGGCTTTTGCCCTCTCAGTTAAGTCTAGCCACTGTGTTTTGTACTTTTGCTTTTTCCAGTTTTTTCAGTGGCTGCTGTTTTTGTTACACCAGAGAACTAATTTAGGTGTTTGAGGTCGTGTGATCTCAGGTGATTTTGAAATTAGTTGAGTTGGTGTTTTTTCAGGGTTTTCTGAGATTGCAGTAAGTACCCTTCCTGTCCTTTTCTATTTAGATAGTTTGGGCCCCAGCGTTTGCTCATACTATTTTCTTTCTGTGTCAGTATTTCCTCTTGTCTAACCGCCATTACATGTTTGGGGGCTTTCTATTATCTTTGGGGTTTTGCTCCGGGGCAGATAGCTTTCCTATTTCTATCTTTAGGTGTAGTTAGTTTCTCAGGCTGTGACGAGGCGTCTAGGACCAACGTAGGAACGCTCCACGGCTGCCTCTAGTTGTGGTGGTTAGTCAGGGTACTGCAATCTCATAGATTCCAACTGCTCTGGTGTATTTCCTTTTTTACCTGCACTCCTCAGCTACCGTAACATAACAGTATCACCGGCCTTAAAAATTGTATGGTACTCACAGAAGGGAAAAAATATTTTGAAGGAAGAAAAGTTGTCAGAGATATTTTTCTGTTTGTTGCATTTTTTTTTTTTTTTTCCCTCTGTATCTCTGGGTGCTGGGGAGGATCTTTTCTCCCAATGGAGTTTGCACAGTTGTCTGGCCGTGTGGATCAGCTTGCCACTGAGGTTCAGAGTATTGCTGCATATCTTGCTAGGTTGCCTGTTGTGGAACCTAGGATCCCCATGCCAGATTTGTTTTTAGGGGATCGAGCTAAGTTTCAGAATTTCAAAAATAATTGTAAATTGTTTCTTGCCTTAAAATCTAAGTCCTCAGGAAACGCAGCGCAGCAGGTTCAAATTATCATCTCTCTCCTGCGCGGCGATCCTCAGGATTGGGCTTTTTCCCTGATACCTGGGGATCCTGTTTTGAGTGATGTTGATGCATTTTTTCAGGCTTTGGGGTTATTGTACGATGAGCCTAATGTCACTGATCAAGCTGAAAAAGCCTTGTTGGCATTAAATCAGGGGCTTGATGACGCTGAGTTATACTGTCAGAGATTCCGTAGGTGGGCAGTCCTGACCAAGTGGAATGACGACGCTTTGGCGGCCCTTTTCCGGAAGGGTCTGTCGGATAATGTAAAGGATGTTATGGTGGGATTCCCTGTCCCCTCTGGTCTCAATGATTCTATGTCATTAGCGATTCAAATTGACAGACGTTTGCGTGAGCGGAGAAGTATGCGTGGAGTGGTGTTGCCTTGTGAGCCAGCTGCTGAGCCCATGCAGTGTGATGGAGTGGTGTCTGGGGCACAGCGTCATGAGTTTCGAAAGCGCAATGGGTTATGTTTCTACTGTGGTGATGCCTCTCATGCTATTTCAGTCTGCCCTAAGCGGGGAAGACGTTTTGCACGCTCAGTTGTCTTGGGTAGTGTTCAGACTAAGTTTTTATTAACTGTCACTCTGATATGCTCTCTGTCCTCATTTTCTGCTCAGGCTTTCGTTGATTCTGGAGCAGCTATTAACCTGATGGATTATGATTTTGCTAAACGTTGTGGGTTTCCCTTGATACCCCTACAGAAGTCTATTCCTTTACTGGGGATCGATTCTACCCCTTTGGCTGAGAATAAACCCCAGTTTTCTACTCAGGTGATAATGAGGGTTGAACCTGATCACCAGGAGTGCTGCAAATTTTTGGTTCTATATAATCTGCATGACATTATAGTGCTGGGTTTCCCTTGGTTACAGTCTCATAATCCTGTTTTGGATTGGAAATCTGTGTATGTAACCAGTTGGGGCTGCCAATGTGTTAGTGCCAACACTCCTGTTTTTTCTGCCTCCCCCCAGGCTGAGGATGTTCCTGACTTTTTGTTTGATTTTTCTGATGTGTTTAGCGAAAGTAAATCTGCATCCTTACCTCCCCATAGGAGCTATGACTGCGCTATTGAATTAGTGCCAGGTAGTAAATTCCCTAAAGGTCGCCTTTTTAACTTGTCTGTACCTGAACATGACGCTATGCGGTCTTATATCAAGGAATCATTGGAGAAGGGTCATATCAGACCATCCTCTTCACCCTTAGGTGCTGGTTTTTTCTTTGTGGCCAAAAAAGATGGTTCATTAAGGCCGTGTATTGATTATCGTCTCTTGAACAATATTACTGTGAAATATCAATACCCGTTACCCTTGATTTCTGACCTGTTTTCCAGGGTGAAAAACGCTACTTGGTTTACCAAGCTTGACCTCAGGGGGGCGTATAACCTTATTCGCATTAAGCACGGGGATGAATGGAAGACGGCATTTAACACCCCTGAAGGGCATTTTGAGTACCTTGTGATGCCCTTTGGGCTCACTAATGCTCCTTCCGTCTTCCAGTCCTTCATGAATGACATTTTCAGGGATTTTGTGGACAAGTTTCTGATTGTTTATTTGGATGATATCTTGATTTTTTCTAATGACTGGGACTCTCATGTGAAACATGTTCGAACTGTATTCCAGATTTTGAGAGAGAATGCTCTGTATGTGAAGGGATCAAAGTGTATTTTTGGCGTACAGAAGATCTCATTTCTGGGATTCATTTTGTCCCCATCTGTTATTGAAATGGACCCGGTCAAGGTTCAGGCCATCTGTGATTGGGTCCAACCTACTTCATTAAAGGCTCTTCAGAGATTTTTGGGTTTTGCCAATTTTTATCGTAAATTTATTGGTAATTTCTCTGTTATTGTTAAACCATTAACTGATTTGACCAGAAAGGGTTCTGATGTGGTGAATTGGCCTCCTGAGGCAGTCTCTGCGTTTCAGGAACTTAAGCAGAGATTCACTTCTGCTCCTGTTCTACGGCAGCCTGATGTTTCTTTGCCATTTCAGGTGGAGGTTGATGCCTCTGAAATTGGGGCAGGTGCCGTTTTGTCCCAAAAAGATCCAGAGACCTCTAAAAGTAACCCTTGTGCCTTTTTCTCTCGAAAATTTTCTCCTACTGAACGTAATTATGACGTGGGTAATCGGGAGTTATTGGCCATGAAGTGGGCTTTTGAAGAGTGGAGACATTGGCTGGAGGGAGCCAAACATCAGGTGGTGGTCCTTACAGACCATAAGAATCTGGTCTATCTGGAATCTGCCAAGCGACTCAATCCTAGACAGGCCAGGTGGGCCTTGTTTTTCACACGTTTTAATTTTGTGGTTTCCTTTCTTCCTGGCACTAAGAATGTTAAGGCGGATGCCCTCTCGAGGAGTTTCCTTGCGGACTCTCCTGAGCTGTCTGATCCCTCTGTTGTTTTGAAGGAGGGTGTAGTTCTTTCCGCCATCTCGCCCAATTTGAGACTTGCTCTGGAGGGGTGTCAGGAGGATAGGCCCGAGCGCTGCCCTATTGGAAAATTGTTTGTCCCGGACCAATGGAAAAAGAGTGTGATGTCTGAGATTCATTGTTCCGCATTGGCTGGGCATCCCGGAATTTTTGGTACCAGAGACTTGGTTAGTCGGTCCTTTTGGTGGCCTACCTTGTCTCGCGATGTCAGGGAATTTGTGCAGTCCTGCGGGACTTGCTCTCGCTCCAAGCCTTGCTCTCGCTCTAGTGGTTTGTTGATGCCATTGCCTGTGCCCAAGAGACCATGGACCCATATCTCTATGGATTTCATTTCCGATCTTCCTGTTTCTCAGAGAATGACCACCATCTGGGTAATTTGTGATGGGTTTTCCAAAATGATACATCTTGTGCCATTACCTAAGTTGCCTTCCTCCTCTGAATTGGTGCCGTTGTTCCTTCAGCACGTGGTTCGTTTACACGGCATTCCTGAGAACATTGTGTCTGACAGAGGAGTCCAGTTTGTTTCCAGATTTTGGAGGACTTTTTGTTCTAAACTGGGTGTTCAATTGTCTTTCTCCTCGGCATTTCATCCTCAGACCAATGGTCAAACTGAGAGAACAAACCAGACATTGGAGACTTATCTAAGATGCTTTGTGTCTGCTGATCAGGATGACTGGGTCTCTTTTTTGCCTTTGGCTGAGTTTGCTCTTAATAATAGGGCTAGTCTGCCACTTTGATGTCTCCGTTTTTCTGTAATTCTGGGTTTCACCCTCGATTTTCTTCAGGACAGACGGAGGCTTCTGTCTGTCCAGGTGTTGACTCTGTTGTTGAGCGTATGCAGCAGATTTGGGACCAGGTAGTGGAGAGGTTGTCCCTCTCTCAGGAGAAGGCCCAGCGGTTTGCTAACCGGCATAGGACTGATGGTCCTCGGTTTAAAGTGGGGGACTTGGTCTGGTTGTCCTCAAAGAATATTCCTATGAGAGTAGCATCTCCTAAATTTAAGCCTAGGTTCATTGGACCTTATAAGATCATGGAGATTATTAATCCTGTTTCTTTTCGTTTGCTTCTTCCAGGGACATTTAAGATCCATAACGTGTTCCACAAGTCCTTGTTAAAGAGGTTTGTTGAGCCAGTGGTTCCTGCTGCTGTGCCTCCTGACCCTGTTTTGGTTGAGGGCAATCTGGAGTATGTGGTTGAGAAAATATTGGATTCTCGTTTTTCTAGACGAAGACTCCAGTATTTGGTTAAATGGAGAGGTTATGGTCAGGAAGACAATTCTTGGGTGTTTGCTTCGGACATCCATGCTAGGAGACTTATCCGTGCGTATCATAGAACTCATCCTGACCGACCTGGTTGCTCAAATGAGGGTTCGGTGACCCCTCCTCAAGGGGGGGGTACTGTTGTGAATGGGTTTGAGATGCGTTCTGAGCAGAGGCTCCCTCTGGTGGTTACAAGCGGTACTAGTGAGGATTGTGAGGACTGGGAATCAGGTGTTACTGATTGGTCTTATATAAGGGAGTCATTTTCCCATCAGGGTTGCCGGTGATCAATTGTTCTGGTCTGAATCCTTCTTTCCAGTTTCCCTTGTAGCTTGCTGTGTCGTGTCTGCATCTCCTGCTATCAGATAAGACAATTTCTTATTTTGTGTTTTTGCTATATTTTTGCATTTGGTCCTGTACTTCTGTGGGGGCCTTCTGGGTCCCCTCGGGGGCTTTTGCCCTCTCAGTTTAAGTCCAGCCACTGTGTTTTGTACTTTTGCTTTTTCCAGTTTTTTCAGTGGCTGCTGTTTTTGTTACACCAGAGAACTGGGTGTAGTGTGATCTCAGGTGATTTTGAAATTAGTTGAGTTGGTGTTTTTTCAGGGTTTTCTGAGATTGCAGTAAGTACCCTTCCTGTCCTTTTCTATTTAGATAGTTTGGGCCCCAGCGTTTGCTCATACTATTTTCTTTCTGTGTCAGTATTTCCTCTTGTCTAACCGCCATTACATGTTTGGGGGCTTTCTATTATCTTTGGGGTTCTGCTCCGGGGCAGATAGCTTTCCTATTTCTATCTTTAGGTGTAGTTAGTTTCTCAGGCTGTGACGAGGCGTCTAGGACCAACGTAGGAAGGCTCCACGGCTGCCTCTAGTTGCGGTGGTTAGTCAGGGTACTGCAATCTCATAGATTCCAACTGCTCTGGTGTATTTCCTTTTTTACCTGCACTCCTCAGCTACCGTAACATAACACTGAGCCCCTTTCAAGTTTACGTTGACTTCTGACCAGATAGTTTTTAACTGGTCTATGGTCCTTTCTACTCCAGGGACATCTGATATCCTAGAAGAGAACGAACCAAAATGTGGGTGCAGCCCATGATTACAGGGGTAGTCTTGATGGACTCCTGGTACTGATTATTCATGGCAAACTCTGCTAGCGGTAGGTGTTCCACCCAATCGGACTGATGCTCAGAGACATAACAACGTAGATTCTGCTCAAGCGCTTGGTTGGTGCGTTCGGTTTGACCATTGGTTTCAGGGTGATAGGCAGAGGAAAAGGACAATTGCATTCCAATTCGTTTACAGAATGCCCTCCAAATTTTCGAAACAAACTGGGTGCCCCTATCGGACACGATATTCACAGGAATACCGTGCAATCGCACAACATGAGTAATGAATAATTTGCTTAGGGTCTCGGAATTAGGTAATCCGGACAGAGGAACAAAATGATACTGCTTGCTGAATCTATCCACCACCACCCAGATACACGTCTTCCCTTCTGAGAGTGGCAGATCAGTAATAAAGTCCATGGAGATATGGGTCCAAGGACTCTCAGGGGCAGGCAGGGACTGGAGCCACCCGGCAGGGAGATTATGGGAAGACTTAGCTCGAGCACAGGTTTCACAGGCCAGTACATAGTCCTTACAGTCCTTTACTACAGTTGGCCACCAAAAATTCCTAGTTACAAGTCTGATGGTGTTTTTGATGCCTGGATGCCCTGCAAGGACGGAATCATGTGATTCCTTCATAACTTGAAGGCGGAATGTGGCCGGAACAAATAGTTTTTGGGGAGGAGTAGTGTGAGGTGCCTGTTCTGGGGATCTACGGATTTCTTCCAGAAGATCCAAGGATACAGCTGAAATAACAATTCCCTTGGCTAGTATTGGTGTCTGTTCAGAGTCCTCGACCTGTGAGGGGCAAAAACTTTGAGAAAGGGCATCAGCCCTTACATTTTTAGTACCCGGTCGAAAGGTAATCAAACCTAGAAAAGAACAAGGCCCACCTTGCCTGTCTAGGATTCAGTCATTTTGCTGACTCCAAGTAGGTCAGGTTCTTGTGGTCAGTAATTACAGTGATCTTATGTTTGGCACCTTCGAGAAAGTGGCGCCATTCCTCGAAGGCCCATTTGATTGCCAACAATTCCCGATTACCTATATCATAATTCCCCTCGGTGGAAGAGAATTTTCGGGAGAAGAAGGCACACGGACGAAGTTGAGTTAGGGATGCAGTGCCTTGCGATAGCACTGCTCCAACTCCAACTTCAGAGGCATCTACCTTTACAATAAAGGGGTGGTCCAGATCAGGCTGAACCAATATCGGGTTAGAGGAAAAACATTTCTTTAAGGCAGAAAATGCATGGAGTGCTTTAGGCTTCCAGGTAACCACATCCGCCCCTTTCCGAGTCAAATCAGTGAGTGGTTAGGCTATCTCGGAAAAACCTTTAATAAATTTACGATAGTAGTTAGCGAAACCCAAAAATATCTGCAGTGCCTTTAGAGACTGGGGTTGTACTCATTCCTTAATGGGTTGAATTTTAGAAGGATCCATGCGAAACCCTTTAGCCGACAAAATATACCCAGAAACTGTATGTCCTGTGTCATGAAGACACATTTCTCCCATTTGGCGAATAAAGAATGCTCTCTGAGTCTCTGGAGGACAGAGCAGATGTGTTGGTCGTGCGTCACAATGTCAGAAGAGTAAATCAGGATGTCGTCCAAATAAACGACCACATAAACACCACTAATATCTCTGAAAATCTCGTTCACAAAATTCTTAAACACTGCAGGTGCAGTACTGAGCCCGAACGGCATTACCAGATACTCAAAGTGGCCGAGGGGTGTGTTAAACGCGGTCTTCCACTCATCTCCCTTTCTTATACGGACAAGATTATATGCTCCTCGGAGGTCAAGTTCAGTAAACCAACGGGCTCCCAACAGCTGATTATAAAGATCAGGAATGAGTGGAAGCGAATACTTTTTTTTCACAGTGATTGCGTTTAACTCACGATAATCAATGCAAGGCCTGAGACCACCATCTTTCTTTTCCACAAAAAAGAACCCTGCCCCCACTGGTGAGGTGGATGGTCTAATAAACCCTTTTCGCAAACTGTCTGTTATGTAGTCTTTCATGGCCTGACGTTCTGGACCAGAGAGGTTAAATATTCTCCCCTTAGGGAGGCGAGAATCCGGTACTAAGTCTATGGGGCAATCATACTTTCTATGAGGGGGTAATTTCTCTGATTCCAATACAGAAAATACATCCTCATAATCTCTGAATGCATAGGGTACAAAGGGGGGAGGTGTGATATTAACTTGGTTCACTGATAGCGATATACAATTATCCTGACACTCTGGGCTCCAGCGCACAATATTGACTCGCTCCACAATTGTGGATACCAGGGCTATGGGGTACTCGGAGCCGAGCCCATCGATTTCTATGGGAGATGTCACTGGCAGCGGGACTCGGTCCGTGGCCCTGGCAGTCAAGCGATGGGGAATATTTACAGGGGATTATTAGGATAGGTAGTTCGTGACGCCACCTGTGGTATCTGGTTAATTGAACCAGCGCTGCTGTAAGGATCTTCACAGGGGATGTTATGGGGGCAGCTGGGTGGTAAGTCTCCCACAGGTGAGACTGGTCCCTGGAAGTCTATGGTGATGATGCAGGGTGTAGTAAGAATTCAGTCACACACAATGCAGCTTCTTTTCATACCTTTTACTGGTAGATGGTTCAAGCAGATCCCGGGGAGCTGGTCGGGGTTGAGAGTGCACATTCGGGTAACCGCTGAGCAGGTTAGAGGCCTCCTTTACTTCAAATGTAGGTGAGTCCAACTTGCCTGAAGCGAAGTTAACTCTGAATCTCCAGCTTTCTCAATAGCTGTAATGCCGGCCAACATTGTGGTGGAGCCTTCTAAGTGGTGAGAACTAAGTCCTTACTTTTGTCTGCGCTTGACTCAAAGTCCCCGTTCTCCCTGACTCCGGTTACGTATTGACACTTAGGGCTGCTCTCTGCGACCTGTAGTCCAGATGCCTCCGGTTTTCTTGTTACTAAGCTTGAAACTCTAGCAACGCTTCGGACCCCGGTGTCCGGCAATTTAGTGCAGGTAATCCAATACCTGTTGCACTTCTCTAACTTCTCCACTGCGCCCTTCGCCCTGCTTCCCGCTCTTAACATAAGCACTTGTAGCTTTTTAAAGAAATGTCAGCTTTCTCCCAGAGCTCGCTGCACAGCTCTCAGTTTCCTCCAAAGTCCAGACTGGACTGAGACTGAATGGCTGCTCTGTCCTTAGACAGAAGCTAACTGACTGAAATCCAATGGAACACTCTCCCATTGCTACGTGTCACTCCCTCTTATACCTCAGATGGGTGTGTCTGAAAGAGTGAGTGGCAGTGAATGCATATCAAGCGTTGCGATTACCTTCCTGTGAACTCTCCTGGATTTTATGTGTGCCTGCGTAGCTGGGCCACACATCATCACCCAAGTGCCAGTCAATGACTGGATTATGTTTGCGTAACCATGGCATACCCAGAATAACAGCGGATGATATATTATGGATAACAAAAAATGACACATGTTTAGCATGTAACGATCCCACTGACATTGATATTTCCTCAGTGACAAACTCCACTCCATTCTGGACGATAGGAGTGCCATTAATAGCAGTGGTTTTAAATCGCACATTAAGCCTTAGCAGTGGTACACCAAGATTTCTCGCTACCAGGAAATCTATGAAATTGCCTTCTGAGCCACTATCCACATAAGCCTCCACACACACAGATTTCTTCAGGTAAGACAAAGAAGTAGGTAAAAGGACTTTGGCCGCATCAGCGGGCAATACCTGGGCAGGCATGGTCAGCGCTACCCAGGTGCTGACGTCCAGGCAGTGAAGGTTTCTGACGTCCAGTGTTCTCCCAGAGGTCTCCAGACTATGGCTTGTGCAGCATGTTAGTTAGTAGGAGATGATTGTAGTGATCCTCCACAGGACTGAGCAATGAAGCAGGACACGGTGCTTTAGCAACAAAATCAGCTCAGAGAAGGAGAGGAAGGAAAAAAATTAAATTCAGAGAAAGGCTTAGGAAATGCTTTTATATACATCCAGAATATATATAAAAACGTTTTTTTTAGGGCCAGATATAATGTGACGTCTGCCCACTGCAGGTCTGAACTGCAGGTAAGACAGCACCCCGAGAAACCCCGAGACCCTTTACCCCTATACAGGGATCTGGAATTATAGCGAAGCCCAGCGGGTAGCTGCCTATGAGAGCAGTGGACCGGAGTAGGAAGGACGCTAGGAAGGGAATAAAAAGCGAGACCAAATGCGTAGTCAGAAGTCCAAGGGTCAAAACCAGGAGGGAGCAAAGGTACAAAGTCGGCAGGCAGTAGAAGGGTCAGAAATTCAGGCTAAAGTTAAAGTCATAACCAGGCAGGCAGCAGAGGTACAAAATCGGCAGGCAGTAGAACAGTTAGAAATCCAGGTAAAGGTCAGAAATACAATACCAAAACAAACTAGCACACTGGAGAAACCAGGACTATATCTGGCGGCCTACAAGCCCAAGGCATTTGAAGGGCATGGCTACCTCTCACAGGCTCACAGTCTGATGACCTCATCTGGACCACCCCCAGAACCAGGCCAGATGGTGATGCATTACTGACACCAACCACTTCACCTCTGACAGAAGAGCGAAGCCTACGCCCACCAGACGCCTGCGCAGGGACCCCTTCTCTGTCACCAACATTACCCACAGGCAAAACATGGTGATGCGCAGCGACAGAGGCCGGCGTCAAAGGAGCGGAACCATATGAGGATACCGCTCTCCTATCACCGGCACCACCAGCCGAAGGAGTCCGGCGCCTCCCAGCGGCCGAGGCAGGAACACCAGCCACTGAATCCAACGGCGACGTGACACTATATAGTATAATTTAACTCCATAGGCAGATTCTATATTGTGTAATGCACCCCCCATAAGCAGACTCTATATAGTATAATGCACCCCATAGTCAGACTTTATATACAGTAGTATAATGCACCCTTCATAGGCAGTTGCTGTATAGAGTAGTATAATGCACCTTCATAGGCAGATTCTATACACAGTAGTATAATGCACCCCCAATAGGCAGATTCTATATACAGTTGTATAATGTACCATCATAGTCCTGCATAAGTATAATGCACCCCATAAGCCTTTATAGTATAATACACCAGCATAAAAATATAAATAAATACAATGCAAGGTGCTCACCACATATCTAAATTCCTTGAGGGGCATAGTTTCCAAATGGGCATCACTTGTAGGGGGGTCTCCACTGTTTAGACACATCAGCAGGTCTCCAAAGGCAACATGACACCCGCAGAACATTCCCTCAAAATCTGCTTTAGAAGACATCACGCCATCCTTTCTGAGCCCTGCCGTGTGCCCAAACAGTAGTTTTCCTCCACATAATGGGTATCTGCGTCCTCCGGAGTAATTGCACAACAAATTGTTTTGTTCATTTTCTTCTTCTACCCTTGTGAAAATAAAAAAATTCAGCCAAAAGAACATTTTTGTAGGAAAAATTTGATTTTTCTTTTTGCTTTTTATTATTTTTACAGTTCAATGTTATAAACTTCTGTGAAGAACCTGAAGGTTCAAGTTGCTCACCATACATCTAGTTGAGTTCCTTGAGGGGTCTAGTTTCCAAAATGGGTTCACTTATGGTGATGTTTTCACTCTTTAGGCGCATCAGGGGCTCTCCAAACGCGACATGGCGTCCACTGATGATTCCAGCAAATTTTGTATTCAAAAAGTGAAATGACGCTCCTTCCTCCCCTGCCCTGCTGTGTGCCCAAACAGTAGTTTTCCTCCATATATTGCATATCTGTGTACTCAGGAGAAATTGCACAGCAAATTTTATGGTGCATTTTCTCCTGTTATATACTTTAACTAAAAAGTCCCTATTGTTTCCTCACTACACTATGTAATTGCGCCATTTTATTTTTTTACTACTTCCTCTTTGATGACTCTTTGTTTGAGAATCCCAGTGCATGCTGCTATACAGTTGTGCTCAAAAGTTTACATACCTGGCAGAATTTTTGCTTTCTTGGCCTTTTTTCAGAGAATATGAATAATAACATCAAAACTTTTTCTCCGCTCGTGGTTAGTGGTTGGGTGAAGTCATTTATTAAAATTCCAGCAACAGTGGATACAATACCACAAAAATCTCTCACAATATCATGAAATCAGCAATAGAGAAAATTGAAAATATAACTTAATGTTAAAATATAACTTATAATGATAGAGGCAGCCTGGAAGGTCTATATTTTGAAGATATGGCCAAAAGGTGCTAATAGGTCACCTGAAGAGTCACCTAGTGACGAAACGCGTCGGGATGCACAGGGACTTAATATGGCTTCTTGTATTGAGGGTCAGCTGCCGACTGTCCTTGTAAGGGCAGGAGTCATGGAGTCAGGATTTATTAGCTCAAACAGGGCATAGTAGGATGAGATCCTTGTTATTCTTGACTTTCCAGACTCCAAAAGAAAGACACACATGATACCTGCAATGAATATGGGTGAGATTATTCCATATTATTTTTTGTCAAATATTGTTATTATCTTATCAGTATGACATCAGTACTATATGTATAGGTGGTATATCTTTTGATTTTGATCTATACATGACAGGGGTCAGATAGACTCCTTATAAAGAAAGGTCACTTATTAGTGTTATTTGTTGTCAACATATGTGATGATATAGACAATGTCGTCCAGTCAAAATTATTTTTTTCTCAGGATTGAGATTAGTCACATGTATGTGTGTACTGGGGTTTGATATTGGACGCAGGCAGAACCTAATACATATAGTCTGTGGCGATTTGATGGAGTGATTTTTATTGCACTTTTTTCATTTGGTAGCTTTTATATAGATAACATTAAAAGTTATATTTTACATTTTCTCTATTGCTAATTTCATGAAGTCATTTATTGTCAAATTACTGTGTTTTCTCTTTTTAAATCATAATGACAACCCAAAACATCCAAATGACCCTGATCAAAAGTTCACATACCCCATTTCTTAATACTGTGTATTGCCCCCTTTAACATCAATGACAGCTTGAAGTCTTTTGTGGTAGTTATGAATGAGGTTCTTTATTTGCTCAGATGGTAAAGCTGCCCAATCTTCTTGGCAAAAAGCCTCCAGTTCCTGTAAATTCCTGGGCTGTCTAGCATGAACTGCATGCTTGAGATGTCCCCAGAGTGGCTCAATGATATTGAGGTCAGGAGACTGAGATGCCATTCTGGAACCTTCACTTTGTTCAGCTGTAGCCAATGACAGGTAGACTTGGCCTTGTGTTTTGGATCGTTGTCCTGTTGGAATGTCCAAGTACGTCCCATATGCAACTTCTGGGCTGAGGATTGCAAAGTTGCCTCCAGTATTTGCTGATAATGTGCTGCATTCATCTTTCCTTCAACTTTGACAAAGTCTCCTGTGCTTTTGTAGCTCCCACATCCCCAAAACATCAGCGATCCACCTCCATGCTTTACAGTAGGAATGGTGTTCCTTTCATCATAGGCCCTGTTGACCTCTCTCCAAATATAACGATTATGGTTGTGGACAAAAAGTTCAATTTTGGTCTCATCACTCCAAATTTCCTTTTTCCAGAAGTTTTGAGGTTTGTTTCTGTGCTGTTTTGCGTATTGTAGGCGAGATACTTTGTGGCATTTGTGCAGTAATGGCATACTTCTGGTGACTCGACCATGCAGCACATTTTTCTTCAAGTGCCTCCTTATTGTGCATCTTGAAAAAGCCACACCGCTAGTTTTCAGAGAGTTCTCTATTTCAGCTGATGCTATTGGTGGGATTTTTTTTGCATCACAAACAATTTTCCTGACAGTTGTGGACAAAATTTTTGTTGGTCTACCTGACCATGGCTTTGTTTTTGCAGAGCCCCTTTCCATTTGTTAATCACAGTTTGAACGCTGCTGACTGGCATTATCAGTTCCTTGGATATCTTTTTGTATCCCTTTCCTGTTTTAAGCAGTTTAACTACCTTTTCCTGTAGATCTGTTGACAATTCTTTTGCTTTCTCCATGACTCACAATCCAAAAATGTCAGTTGCTGGATGAAAGATGCAAGAGTCTGTCTGGATCCCAGAAACTCACTCCGCTTTTATGCACACACACTGATTACAAGCAAACAGGTCACAGGTGTTACCTTTAGTAGCCATTCAAACCCATTTGTGTCAACTTCTGTGCATGCTATCAGGCCCAAATCATCAGGGTATGTAAACTTTTGATCAGGGTCATTTGGACGTTTTGGGTTGTCATTATGATTTAAAAAGAGAAAACAGCAGTTTGACAATAAATGGCTTCACTCAACCACTAACCATGAGTGGAGAAAAAAGTTTTGGTGTTATCATTCATATTCTATGAAAAAGGCCAAGAAAGCAAAAATTCTGTCGGGGTATGTAAACGTTTGAGCACAACTGTAGTCAAATGAGTCATCATAAGGGGGTAGAGGCTGAGGTCTCTGCTGCAGCCTCTGCCCCCTCCCTGAAGTGAAGTGTCATCAGTGAATCCCATTTCAGGGGCTGGGTTAGTCACTGGTTTAATGAACAGGCGTTAGTTGTCAATTCCGTCGTATGTTCATTAGGATCTTGTCACTGTGCAACCTGCACAGTGACCGTGCACTCGTTCGCAGTCTCTGATGAAAAGTAAGGAATTGGCAAGAGAGCACACTGTCAGTGTGCGTTGTAAGAAGAATACCCAGCATGTAGAAAAAGCAGAGACAAGTGCTGCCTCCGCAAGCGACATCACTAATTTGACTATCCGAGCATGTACTGGGATTCTCAAATGAAGCATTATCAAATAAAAAAAGTATTATCAAATAAAAAAAGCACTTAGAGTATTAAGGGAACAATAGGGACTTTAAAGTATATTAGACAAGAGATTAGATTGACATTAAATAGATAGGTATTTAGGATTAAAATAAATTTGAGTTCCTGACCACCCCTTTTAATCTTCCCTTTCCTTTGCTTCGTGTCCTAGGCGTAAGCTTTATTGCCCTCCAGAACCCAGTGGCCATATGCAAACCCAATTTTGGGGATAGCAAGCCTTCTAATATATATCATAGCATGTTATAAAAGCTGCATTTCACAGAAACAAGTCCATTCTGAGCAACATTTTTTTGTGAAAATAATAAAATTATATTTGTAGATTGTGAGCCCTCGCGGGCAGGGTCCTCTCTCCTCCTGTACCAGTCACTGACTTGTATCGTTTAAGATTACTGTACTTGTTTTTATGTATACCCCTCCTCACATGTAAAGCGCCATGGAATAAATTTATGTATAATAATAATATTCTACCTAGAAAAATGGGAAGAAAAGACAGACTGCATTTCTTTTTGTTACTGTTTCCAATTGTTTCTGCTTTCTACAGTGGCACCATGGATATCGATTTGCACCATGAAAGATGTACAATAATAAATTATATTGTGGTAATTTTCTGGTTAGCCTATAAAGGTATCACTCTAAGAATACTCTTGTCATCATTGGACGGAAAAGAATTTACACCATGAAAGGAAAATTCATATTCCTTCCATTCATCTGAACAGGGTTGTTTCTGTAGCATGCACATGGACATACACAAGTCCTATTCGTTTTGCTCCAAAAATCAGCCACGTGTTCATGTATCTGAACTAGTGATGAGCGAGTATGCTCGGGTTTTCCTGAGCATGCTCGGGTGGTCTCCGAGTATTTGGAAGTGCTCGGAGATTTAGTTTCTGTCACCGCAGCTTCATGATTTGCGGCTACTAGACAGCCTGAATACATGTGGGGATTGCCTGTTTGTTAGGGAATCGCCACATGTATTCAGGCTGTCTAGCAGCCACAAATTCTGCAGCTGTGGCGACAGAAACTAAATCTCCGAGCACTTATAAATACTTCTAGACCACCCGAGCGTGCTCCCAAAAACCCGAGCAACGAGCATACTCGCTCATCACTAATCCTAACGTTGCTGTACATCCCCCTGACCCATCGCCAACCCAACCCCAACGTGCCATACTTGCATCATTCCCCTTTATGGTGGTCCTACGTGTCACAGTATCTCATCCAGTTCTACAGAATGATTTCCTCCTCGCAATCTGCCCTAGATCTCTTTTCTTGATTTCTTTTGTCATGTAAGGGAAACATTGGCTGCTTCCCATGTGGAAAGGCTTGATTGGGAAAAATAGCATTTCCACTGGGTTCCATTTCACACATCCACTGAATGAAATACCCCGGTGCGTGGGAAATGGATGACAGAAAAATATAATAGCTTTTGAAACAACCAGCGTAGACAATGAAAGGCAACCGGTCGTCATACTGACTGTGGCTAATGGCAAGCCATTAACGAGTAGGCCGGTGGCTTGACGGCGTCTCCTCCTGACGCTAAGAACAGCTCTTAGTATTGCTGCGAAGGCCTAGTTTTAAATCTCCGGCTATCACAAAGAGCCGACAGATCTGTGTTTCCTAACAGCCTTAACAGCACCAAAAAGTCCTGCTGTCAGCACTAGCTGTGAATCCTAAATTAGACCTGGGTATAGAAGCGGTGGAGAATTAATACCGAAGTGACCTTTCATACAGTAGCTCTATACATCACGGCTGCACTAAATAACACAAGCTGTTTTGCTTAGCTGTGTGTAATGATTTACATTGCTCAGCACTCTTAAAAAGGAGAGCTGGGATATCAGAGGCGCAGCCAGGCACACAGTCTAAGGGCAGGAAATCAAACAAAATAAGGTTAGAGGGGGGTGACCCATCGCCACTGATGCTTTTACACCAGAATGTGTTTTTGCAGAAGTAAATATTTCCTTTTGGACATGCAAATATGTTTTTCTTTTCTGGCTACTTTTTGCTGGCTCCATTGAAATAAATATGAAGTCCTCGGTTTGCATCAGTAGGTGGCTCCGGAGGATGAAAACAGGCCAAAGAAGCACACAGCCAGTAACCCGGTCACCATAATACTTAGCTCTCCTTTTGTGGTGGAGCTTTGCCGGAATCATAATACCAATTGTCAATTCTGTTTTATGCAGCACATTAAACATATTCTGGAGCGTTTCTGCTTGTTGTGCCATTACTCTTAGAGGAATATTAAAATTAATTATTAAATTAATCCAGAAGTTTGCCCCCCTTCCCTATTTCTCAGTCTGCAACATCTCTTGCATAATCCTGAAATAGTCATTATTGAATAATGGGGTTTAGCGCTTGCTGATCAGTTCCATTTTTGGTTGGTGGCAAGCTGCTGCCCCATTGTCTTTGCCAAATTGCAGGGCTACATGATCTTTTGTCCTATTTCAAAATGAAGCTTCTGCTGCAGCCAGTAATCCTACAGCCAGACACATTATAATGAAGAAGAGTTGGGAGCAAAGGCAAGCGCCTGAGATTCCCAATATGTAAGGAATTGTACATCGAAATTCTGTATTACAGATATGTAGGCACTCCATGCTAGCAAAATACCTTCCCTAATATTACTTCTAGAAGAAATATCTTCGTTAATTTGCCATGTGATGGAAATTATCATTCCAGAACATTTTCTTCCAAATAATCAGTTCTGCGAATGCTACATAAAAGTAAAATTACTGTATGATTAAAACTTGTTAAATTATATCAGACCATTGGTGGTATATCTGTTTTTTCTCTCTGTTTTTTCAAACTGACAAGACAGTTTAGCGTTACAAGACCCCTGGGTTGCAATTCTACCTTTCTATGCACTTATACACCTGCCCCTAAATCAACTCACAATTTGACATTGACAAGGTTTCCATAGAACAAAGTATTAACGTCTGTTGTTTTGAAGGAACCTTTTCCTCAAATGACCCTTTAGAAGGGGCCACCAACAACACTCTTGCCTTAGAAGTGATTGGAATAATGATGCAATACCCAGCAAATCACTAGCAGCCTAAACGTTGAAGCTGCAACACTGCACTGGGGAATTTTCAGAATATGATGCTATATGTGTGTACATTAGGAATACACTATTTATGGCCATTGTATGATGTATTCTCCATTATATTACCATTTCCCCCCTGCATTCTAGGTCTAATTTTCAGTTGTCCGTGAGCTGGTGGGAGGAGACTAGCTGCTATGATGTCTCCCACAAAGTGCACACATGTGGGATTCCTACTCTCATGTATCCATGTAGCACAAGTTCAAAAACAGCAGCATAGAGGATATTATACTATACTGAGCAGTATATCTGTGAATCCAGCACTGGTCTGAGATAAAACACTAGAAAGCATTAGGGCCCTTACTGTGTGTCTCTGCATCTTTCTCTGTCTACTTCTCTCCCTTCTTTTTCTATAGACTTCAATAGGCTCTTGATACCTCAGCTGGAGAAGCAAGCATAAATATCTGATAAGATAAGGTGCAAAATTCTTTAAACCTGTCGGTAACACTTGCCCTGTGCAGCCAGAGGAATTGCACAATAGGGCAGTGTAAAACATTATTAAAGATTCCTATTCTGGCAACAACCACCTTGCCATGATTGTTCTTCACTATGTCTTTTATTGCTATGCAAACTGGTTTGCTAGTGTACTGGTCAGCTTATCTGTGCACTTGCAGTCTATGGCTCCTCTTTGCTACTCCCACCGTTGCAGCCCTTGGAGAGCAGAGGTGACTTTACACAGAAGCAACTCTGCCTCCGCTATCAAGAAAGTGGGAGTAGAACCTCAAGGAGAAGCAAAGTGCGCCGATTGACCTCAAGTGCGCCACTTTGGGACCGCAAGTGCCCCCATTGACAGCAAGTGCACCCATTTACTACAAGTGCACCCATTGACTGCAAGTGCACTGATATGCCCACCAATTTATATAACTTGCATATTAAAGCCAATTTTCTGTGCAACAGCGCAAATAATGACGCCAGAATAACGATCTTACATTATACATTGCCCTATCATTCACCACTACCTCTGCTTGCACAGGGGGTACTGTTACTGACAGGTTCTCTTTATTGCCCATCTAGGCCGGACAACGCAATAATCAGAGACCAAGCGATGGTAAGAACACTCGTTTCCAATTATCAGCCCCTCTAAGCAGGCCAGGAAACTCTCAACGAGCAAAACGCTGATTGGTCAGGTGCAATAACTTTAAGAAAGCCTCAAAGTCCTGGTTCTTCGCACCTGTATACAGGTGATATGATGCTGATAAGATGATGTTCTGTGTGCACAGAATGATCACTATAACAATCGCTCTCTGAATAGAAGGGATGTCATCTTTTCTAAATACGCCATAAAATATCTGCTGCATGTACCTGATCGACGGCTGTTTAACAGCTGCAGTCGGCGCGTCTAATCCCAGCGTTTTAATTGCTCGTACTTTTGATTCATTCATACTTTGCTGAAATCACAGTGACCAGGTAAGCATTACACGGTCAGTCATGTCAGTAATGCTTAGTTTTCCTGCTGATCACTGCGATTCTCAGCAGCTGGAGAAGTTTATATCTGGGGGAACCTTCTAACAAAAATGGATTGTCAATAGCGGACACCCCCTTTTGCTTTGGTGTGACCATTCGACTGTAAGCATGTCTAGTTAGCGATACTAGAATGTGTGCAGACTAATAAGGCTCCATTAGCTTCTGTTACTTCAGGGTTTTTTGGGTAGTTTTTGATTGCTTAGCACTCACTGTAACCTTTTCTATTTATTTAGCTAATGTGTATTTACCCTGTCTGCTTGGTGAGGCGGGCATGTGCCATGTGGTGCTCTTTAAATAAACACATCATTCATACACCCAATATTTTACCAGGTGCAAATGGATTTTTTCACTCCTGACAAGACATTTGAGACAATTTACTCTCAGCAAATGCCCTAATTAGTTTCCCACAATTCAGCAATCAATTAATCCCATCTTTAGTAAATCTTCTCTTGTATCCTTTGACACGGGCCTGTCGTTCCGCACACTGACACATCAATACTGCTCTTTCTCATTTCTGTACCCCATTGATTTTCCCACTTGATTAATTTTCATTATACCATTTACATTTTACTGCGGATTATTAGCCGTTTCAGTTGTCATATTTGTTTCGCCTCTGTTCACTTGGTAATATTTATTGACCCTAATGCTGAGTCTAAATCAGGGATTTTCTCAGTGAATTTTAGCCAATTTTTGCAAGTATTGTACGTCAGACTGGCCTGACGTGGATATCTTACAATGAATCTTGTTAGTTTCTGATATATTTTGCTTACACCCATCTTTTATTTGTTCGGTGACACATAAAGACTGAAGTCATATTTTATTCCCTGGTATGTCTCTTGCGGATCTTCAAAGTTAGACATTTGTGAGTTCTTCACTAATAATAAAAATATAATTTTTGGAGAACCTATGAAAGGGTGTCATAAAAAATCTCGGAGCGACTTACAAGAATTTTTATAGTATTTTCTAAATCACATATATGTAGATCATGGGTTGAATATCTAGGGACTTGTGTAAAATACTGATCCGACTATTAGCCAGATGACAACCTTTGTAGTCCCTTTCTCCTCTGGTTTTATCATTACGGCATTGATAAAGCTAGCATTTAGTAACTGAAGTACATTAATCATTAACGTCGCCTAATCATTAAGACTTTAATTTCACAAATTCCCTAAAATGCATCATTATAATAAACAAAGGTGTACATGTAAAACTGAATGAATCGGTCACCAGCCCATATCTGTATATATGCAGATCGAAAGTTCTATTGAATGCATGGAGGGTGTGGGAAACTGATGATATGAACCAGGTTTGGAGAAAAAGCGTAGAAAGTGGAGATCAGTGGATTGATTTGTGGATTCTGGTCCAGCATTCAGGTCACTGGTACTTGGCAGCTTGACAGGAGGCTCGTGTATCTCATACCTTCCGGTGTGCCCACCATGGCATTTCATTTGTTAGGGCTGCCACTACATCACTTGTGCGACGTGATGCACAGATGATGTCATGACAGCCACATCTAATCAAAAGTTGCATAGGAGACGCAGTAAGAAATTATATACATGGGCCTCTTGTCTGGCTGCCAGGTACTATTGACCTGGACGGTGGACTGGAGTCCCAAAAATCGATCTTCTTATCTCTAGAAGGAAGGGATCACACAAAAGGGAGTTAGATTAGTGAGGTGATTTAATAGCTTGCCTAAAAATATGTATTTTTTAGGCACACTTAAAGCAGCGGAGATTGGGGATTAACGAGATTGTCTGGGGTAGCACATTCCAGAGAACTGATTGAAATCGCTTACCCCTCGAGGAAGCCACTGGTTAATGGCAAATGGCGATACACATGGGACCATTTTCATGCTCTGCAACTTACATAAAGCACTTTTTTTATGTTTTCTTCCTAGTTATTATTTGCTCTTGCACTATTCGTGCACCGCTTCATTATCACTTCTTATCAAGAGGACTCAAGATGTTATGAATTATACGTGGTGTTTTAACATTTTGATTTGATTGACTCTTTGAAAATTGGTGGTCACATATTCTGGTATTCTTCCATTTTATACAATTATAGTCAGTAACAGAGCTTAAAGATGATTGCCTTATCATGGGCGCATCATGTATCATGTTATTATTATTTATTTTTTGAACAGCATTGATTCCATGGTGCTGTACGTGAGAAGGTTACATACAAAATACATGTATAAATTACAATAAACAAACTAACATTAACACACTGGTACAGAGGGGAGAGGGCCCTGCTCTTGTGGGCTTACAGTCTACAAGGGTAGTGGGGAAGGAGACCGTAGGTTGGGTGGTTGCGGCAGCTTTGGTGTTGGTGAGACAGCAGCTCTGGTAGTGGTGAGGAAGCAGCGGGGTCATTGCAGGCTGTAAACTTTCTTGAAGAGGTGGGTTTCGGGTTCTGTCTGAAAGTTCTAAGTGTGGTCGATAATCAGATGTGTTGGGGTACAGAATTCCAGAGGATGGGGTATAATTGGGAGAAGTCTTGGAGGTGATTGGGTGAGGAACGTACAAGTGTGGAGGAGAAAGGGAGGTCTTGTGAGGACCAGACATTACTTGTGGATCAGGAAATTAGTTTGGAGACAGGGCCGGCGTCAGCACCCGGCACACCCGGGCAAGTGCCGGGGCCCTGAGCAGGCGGGGGGGCCCACTCGCCGTCTGGCACCCCGGCGCCCGTTAGCGGTGTCAGCGCCGCCACTGGGCCCCCCCCGCTTGCTCAGGGCCCCGGCTGCGGCCGGCTCAATACTCACCTCTCCCCGTGCTGCCGCAGCTCCGCCTCTGGGCTCCAGGGGGCGCCTGCAGGACGCCGGCGCTTCCTCTCACAGCAGCGCCGCTGAATGACTCATCATTCAGCGGCCGGCTGTGGCAGTGAGTGCGCGGACGCCGGACAGGTGAGATGTTTGTGTGTGTGTGTGTGTGTCTGTGTATGTGTCTCTGTGTGTATGTAGTGTGATGCTTTGTGTGTGTGTGTGTCTGCTGTATGTGTGATGGTGGTGGGGGGAGGGCGTGATGATGATGATGGGAGGAAATGATGATGATGATGGGCAGGCAATGATATTGCTGTGGAGACAATGATGATTATGGGCAGGCATTGATGATGATGGGCAGGCAGTGATGATGATAGGCAGGCAATGATATTGATGGGGAGGCAATGATGATTATGGGCAGGCATTGATGATGATGGGCAGGCAGTGATGATGATGGGCAGGCAATGATATTGATGGGGAGGCAATGATGATTATGGGCACTCATTGATGATGATGGCAGGCAGTGATGATGATGGGGAGGCGATGATGATGATGGGGAGGCAATGATGATGATGGGGAGACGATGATGATAATGGGCAGGCAATGATGATGATAATGGCCAGGCAATGATGATGATGGGAGTCTTTCCACGGCACCCTTTCCTGAGCCGTAACAGTGCAGAATGCAGCACAGTGCAGAGGAGAGCTCCATATTTTGTATGGAGCTTTATATGGGGACCAGTATCCTGTATGGAGCATTATATGGGGGATGGAGGGGTGACATCCTGCATGGGGTATTATATGGGTGATGAGGGGGAGACTGTGGTGCCCATAATATTGTATGGAGGACTGTACTGTCCAGTCTGTACTGTGCGCTGTGAGGATTTGGCGGTTTTTGAGCTATTGTACAATTTACAATAGGTATCACTCATGTAATGGAAGAAGAGAAGTGTTTGGCGTTGTGCTATACCCATATTTCTCTGCAGTATCTGTGCATCATGAATCGTGGTATGTGTTAAGGGGGCCCACTGAGACTCTTTCGCCCGGGGCCCATGAAAACCTGGAGCCGGGCCTGTTTGAAGATATATGGAGGAGACAGATTATTGATGGCTTTGTAGGTCAGTGTTAGTAGTTTGAACTGGATACATTGGAGAATTGTGAGCCTAAGAGATTTGCAGAGGGGAGAAGTGGAGGGGTAGAGAGGAGATAAGTAATTAGTTGGGCCAGTAGGCATAACTATTGCACTAATTATCTCTTTGCTGCATGTGGCTTTATTACTGGTGGCATATGGCGGTGGCAATCCACACTGCCCAAAGATTCATCCATCATTTTTAGTTTTATTAAAGGTACAAGTAATACTTGGGACCATAATGAGGGAGCACCATTTTGGTCTTTGTTATAAGCCCCCTTCTCTTTGATGAACACCAATGTTGCTGAATAAAAACTGGCTATATGGTATGGATACTACTCAAGCTTCCAAACTCACCATATAGAGCACTGAAACACGTATAAAATATCTTCAGTCAGACTGATCTGAACTCTGGTTAATATTTATTTGCGTTAGTACCTAAAAACATTTTTTCTGAATAGCAGCAGCCGTAAAGACAGGTAACATATTTGCTGTCTAATGTTCACTTACTGGTGCTACGTAAAACATTCTCAGAAATACTAAAGCCGTATTTAAGAATTTCAGTTTATTTTTCTGCCAATATTTATTCTACATTCTGCAGCGTTACAGTATTTTATTTTTATCATGATGATGAAATAATTGAACAGTTTTAGCTGAATTTGCTGTTAGTATAATTTCGAAATTGCAATCATATATTAGAGCTGGGACTAGAGAAATGCATAGCCCATTAAATAAATAGAGGTGCAGCATCTGCAGCTAATGAGAAGAGCTGGGGGTTATGATTCTTTCACAACCGGGCAGTCAAAAAGTTCTGCAGAAAACTATAGTTTATCATAGCAACTATAAAAAAGAATAATCCGGGAATATTTTAGCTAATGCTGGACAAAGAACCTCCATGATCCATCAAGCACGCGGAAATGTCGTCCTTTTGGGATTCTTTTCGAAGGAGTAGGACAGGCATGAAAAGATATTTACAACTATAGAAACCATACAGTGCCTTGCTAAAGTATTTGGCTCCCTGGAACTTTTCAACCTTTTCCAACATGTCATGCTTCAAACATAAAGATACCAAATGTTAATTTTTGGTGAAGAATCAACAAGTGGGACACAATTGTGAAGTTGAACGAAATTTATTGGTTATTTTAAATTTTTGTGGAAATACAAAAACTGAAAAGTGGGGCGTGCAATATTATTCGGTCCCTTTAACTTAATACTTTGTTGCACCACCTTTTGCTGCGATTACAGCTGCAAGTCGCTTGGGGTATGTCTATCAGTTTTGTACATCGAGAGACTGAAATTCTTGCCCATTCTTCCTTGGCAAACAGCTCGAGCTCAGTGAGGTTGGATGGAGATCGTTTGTGAACAGCAGTTTTCAGCTCTTTCCACAGATTCTCGATTGGATTCAGGTCTGGACTTTGACTTGGCCATTCTAACACCTGGATACGTTTATTTGTGAACCATTCCATTGTAGATTTTGCTTTATGTTTGGGATCATTGTCTTGTTGGAAGACAAATCTCCGTCCCAGTCTCAGGTCTTTTGCAGACTCCACAGGTTTTCTTCAAGAATGGTCCTGTATTTGGCTCCATCCATCTTCCCATCAATTTTAACCATCTTCCCTGTCCCTGCTGAAGAAAAGCAGGCACAAACCATGATGCTGCCACCACCATGTTTGACAGTGGGGATGGTGTGTTCAGGGTGATGAGCTGTGTTAACTTTACGCCAAACATATTGTTTGGCATTGTTGCCCAAAAGTTCGATTTTGGTTTCATCTGACCAGAACACCCTCTTCCACATGTTTGGTGTGTCTCCCAGGTGGCTTGTTGCAAACGTTAAATGACACTTTTTATGGATATCTTTGAGAAATGGCTTTCTTCTTGCCACTCTTCTATAAAGGCCAGATTTGTGCAGTGTACGACTGATTGTTGTCCTATGGACAGACTGTCCCACCTCAGCTGTAGATCTCTGCCGTTCATCCAGAGTGATCATGGGCCTCTTGGCTGCATCTCTGATCAGTCTTCTTGTTTGAGATGAAAGTCTAGAGGGACGGCCGGGTCTTGGTAGATTTGCAGTGGTATGATACTCCTTCTATTTCAATATGATTGCTTGCACAGTGCTCCTAGGGATGTTTAAAGTTTTGGAAATCATTTTGTATCCAAATCTGGCTTTAAACTTCTCCACAACAGTATCACTGATCTGCCTGTTGTGTTCCTTGGTCTTCATGATGCTCTCTGTGCTTCAAACAGAACCCTGAGACTATCACATAGCAGGTGCATTTATATGGAGACTTGATTACACACAGGTGGATTATATTTATCATCATTAGTCATTTAGGACAACATTGGATCATTCAAAAATCCACAATGAACTTCTGGAGTGAGTTTGCTGCACTGAAAGTAAAGGGGCCGAATAATATTGCACGCCCCACTTTTAAGTTTTTGTATTTCCACAAAAATTTAAAATAACCAATAAATTTCGTTCAACTTCACAATTGTGTCCCACTTGTTGTTGATTCTTCACCAAAAATTTACATTTGGTATCTTATGTTTGAATCATGATATTTGGGAAAAGGTTGAAAAGTTCCAGGGAGCCAAATACTTTCGCAAGGCACTGTATACCTTTTGAAAACTTGTTCATAAAAAGAAAAATACTATTTCTGCAACTCAGCATGTGTAATTTCCTTGGAAGATATTGAAGTAAACACTACATTAGTGCCATTTAGAACAAGCATGATAAAGCACTTCCGCCATGTAGATTTCCATTGGTTGGAGCTGATTGTTTTAGTGCTATGGGCACGGCAATAATCATTAATAATCATCAAACCCTGAAAATTGTCAATGATAGTCATTATCTTTATGGCCACTTTTATGCCACAGAAAGCTATAATAATTGGAGATAGTGTCATTCTCAAAGATACCATTGATTTTTACTGCCTGGGGACATGCACACAGGCCATAATATCCCCAGGATGAGCCATAGTTGTTTGGTAGGAGTATGTCTCATTTTTTGGACCCTCACATCAACAGTAGAATGGAAAACTAAATGATTCAGACTGCTTTTCTGTAAGGGTACACTCACACTGCTGTATAACACGGCAGAGTGCTCTCTGATGTTTTACTTGGATAGCACGGAGCCCAATGTTATACTACGGGGCAGTGCCGATTCGGCATGAGAAAACAATCGCAGCATGCTGTGAGTGCATCCAGTAATCGGATCGCATGCACCCATGCAAGTCTGTGGCTGCGTGTGAAACATCAGACTGCACTTGGATGTCATCCGAGCGCAGTCCGATTACTGTGGACATAGAGATAATGGAAAAGATGAAGGAATTAAGTTACCACCTGTTTTCTCTTCACCTGTGATACGATTCTCTTGTGGCAAGAATGACATTGTGACATCGTGGGGGCACTGATCTGAAGAGACAGGGATCCCCTTCCTTATGCCTTCTAAATGTTGTGATCGCTCTCGATTACAGAATTTAGGGGGTTAAACAGCCAGATGCCATCCCTGGCTGTTACTGCAGGTGCATGGCTACTAGCAGCGCCGAGCTCCTGCTGTGATCGGGCGGAAGTTACTGCTATTTCAGAACCTCCTGCGCTATCATGCTGTGATCGGTCAGTCAGATTGAGTGACCGATCACTGCCCTATGAGTGCGGGTACTGACTGCATGGGTCCCTGCACCCCTTCCATGTCGCTCAGCTGTCACTGACAACTGTTGGCACGGAACTGTCACTCTGTGTTTACAACCAGTAACATTGTAATGTCATGATGGACATGACACATCATGATGTGGGAACCGACACCTGCTCATGACCTGCTATGTCTGCCATAAGTCGTAAAAGGGTTAACTTAACCCCTTCACGACCAGAGGTATTTTAATTTTTGCCTTTTTTTTTTTGCTCCCCTTCTTCCCAGAGCCATATTTTTTTTATTTTTCTGTCAATATGGCCATGTGAGGGCTTGTTTTTTGCAGGACAAGTTGAACTTTTGAAAGACACCATTGGTTTTAACATATCGTGTACTGGAAAGAGGGAAAAAAATTCCAAGTGCGGTGAAATTGCAAAAAAAAGTGCAATTCCACAGTTTTTTTTTTTTACCATGTTCACTAAATGCTTAAACTGACCTGCCATTATGATTTTCCAGGTCATTACAAGTTTATAGACACCAAACATGTCTAAGCTCTTTCTTTATTTATGTGCTGAAAAAATCCAAAGTTTGGTTAAAAAAAAAAGGCGCTATTTTCAGAGGCCTGTAGCATCTCCATTTTTTGTGATCTTAGGTTGGGTAAGGGCTTATTTCTTGGGCACCACGCTGATGTTTTTAGTGATACCATTTTGGTGTAGATACAATCTTTTGATCACCCGTTAATTGCACTTTATTGCAATCTAGCGGCGACCAAAAAAAAGTAATTCTGATGTTTTGAATTTTTTTTCTCTTTACGCCGTTCTGCGATGGGGTTAAATTCTTTTTTTTATATTGATAGATCGGGCGATTCTGAATGCGGCAATACCAAATATGTGTATATTTGTTTTGTTTTTATAAAGGGGGTTGATTTGAACTTTTATACATTTTTTGTTTTTATATTTTTAAAAACCTTTTTCTCTTCGCCACGACAGCACCCACTGAGAGAGGGGATTCGCCCCTAGGAACAGGAAACCTACAGAGAGATAAAAGGGGCGGCCCCCTCGCTCCTCAGTTGGTTTCCTGTTCCTAGGAGAGGAACCTATGGAGAAGAGGATTCCAGGGCGTGTGTGGTTTCTGAGGGAGCGGCAGGGGCTCACGCACCGGATGCAGCTGCGGGGGAGTCCTGGTACAGCTCCCCCTCATCTGATGTAATCACCTGGGCTTGCCAGGGGAGAGCGCAGGGGGAACAGATTGCATGAGAAGCCAGGAGGATCCCAGAGGGCGATGCGAGGCCAGGAGCAAGGCGGCTCAGGCTCGCATATGGCGTGCGATGACAGAGACGCAGACCGCGGCTGCCCTACCTTCATAAAAGCTGGGAGCCACGAGGTGTACTGGACCACCGGTGCAGGCCGCCGCCTCTCTCTTCGGCGATGAGGGGCGAGACAGGAGATTCTCCGGTGGCATGGCAGCACCTGGGGGCGCAGTGCTGGGGCGCGCGGCCAGGAGCGAGTGCGGTCATCCAGCAGAGCAGTCCCGGAAGTCATTGCTAACACTTCCAGGGAGACCATAGAGGAGCGCTGCGGTATAGAGCGGCGCACAGCAGCACTGGGGAGCAGAACCCGGTAGTAAAAGCAGCACTTCTGGGTCAGAAAAAAAAAAAAAAGAAAAAAAAGGGGGAAGCTGCATAAAAGCACCGACCAGTGGCATACCGGTGCGCAGTAATGTCATCCCCAAGTGACCCAGTTTCGCGCCCACCTGAGGAACTGGTGGTGCCACGTAGCAGCAGCAGGAAAAGTGGTAGTGGACACTCTAAGCAGAGTGGTTCCATGAACAGGACTGGAGGAAAATCAACTCGCTCCACGCCACAGCCGGACCCTTCGTCCCCAAAGCCGGTACCACGCTGATAAAGCTTCACTGGGTGAGTTATTGATCACAACTGTCAAGCTGATGGCCCCCCCTTCTTTTCTGTGTGTCCTTAGGCCAAAAAGACGGAAAAATCCAAACACAAGGAATGTGCCCTATGATCCCAGCCCCTGCCGGACACTTATCCTAAAAGATTGTGTCCAACTTGTATTGGCCATACTCTTCAGGAGGCAAGTTCTGTAAGAACTGAGGACATCCATCTAATGATTAGGGAAGAACTACAGGCACTAGGAGGCGCTGGTAGCATCACGGGAAGAAAGTCCTTTAGAGAACTCACCCCTCTCAGGGCCGAATCCTCTTCAGACAGTGGAAAACTTAATTCACAGGCCTCACATGAATCTTTTTCCTCAGAGGAAGAAGAAGAACACACATGTTTCCCAACCGATCAGTATTAGTAACTTGATCAAATCGGTGCGGAACACAATGGGGTTATCAGACACAAAGGACCCCAAAACTCCCCAAGAAATTATGTTTGCTGGTCTTTCCCAGCGAAAAGGTCGAGTATTTCCAATAATCCCGGCCATAAAGGACTTAGTGAAAAAAGGAGTGGGAAAAGCAGGGGCAGCATCCAAAAGGCGGTATCCCTTCAATGATGAAGATCTGGCCTTCTGGGCGAAAGTGCTCAAAGTAGATGCGGCCGTTGCCTCAACTTCCCAGCTGTCCTCCTTACCAGTAGAAGACACGGGAATTCTATCAGATCCCCTAGATCGAAAGGCAGATGCGCTTCTCAAGAGGTCCTGGGAGTCGTGTATAGGGGCTTTCAAACCGGCAATATCTGACACGTGTACTGGCAGGTCCATCTTAATATGGTTAGACCAGCTGGAGGAGAATATAAAAAATGGCCTTTCCAGAGATAAACTACGTTCCTCCATCCCTCTAATCAGAGGCGCAGCAGCCTTTTTATCGGACGCTTCAGTGGACTCTCTCCGCAAAGCGGCGAGAACGTCGGGACTAAACAATGCAGCCCGAAGGGCGTTATGGTTGAAAGGATGGAAAGGGGACGCACAAACTAAGTCAAAACTCTGCGCTATGCCCTGTCAGGATGAGTACCTGTTTGGCGCAGTATTAGATGACATCCTAACCAAAGCAGGGGAAAGAAAGAAAGGCTTCCCTAATCCATACGTTCTGTCCTACAGGAGGGCATTCAGGAAGCCATCGTTCGGCAGGAAAAAAGACTAAGACCCAGGACCGCTGGAATAATAAGGATTTCAAGCAAAAGGGAAACCTGTTCGGTAGACGTCCCTTCAAGCCGGGAGATAAATTCTGGTAGCTCCAACCTACCGGTGGGTGGCAGATTATTACACTTCTGCGATCACTGGAGAGCGATTACAGCTAACCCCTGGGCCATTAACATCGTAACATCGGGCCTAGCATTAGAGTTTGTCCGGAATCATCCGGACTCCTTTCTATTGACTTCTCTAAAGTCCCGGGCTCAGCAAGAGGCGTTAGAGTTAGAAATTAAAGGTTTGTTGTCCAAAAAAGTATTAGTGGAAGATCCAGTAGATCAAAAAGGGAAAGGCTTCTACTCCCCCTTGTTTCTGGTATCCAAGCCAGATGGTTCATTTAGAACCATACTTAATTTAAAAAAGCTGAATACCTTTTTGAGATCCCAAACCTTTAAAATGGAATCTATACGATCAGCCATAAAACTTTTATTTCCCAGATGTTACATGGTGGTCGTGGATCTCAAAGATGCGTATTACCATCTGCCGATACATATCTCGCATCAACGCTTCCTCCGAGTGGCAGTCACGTTAGAGGGCCAGGTCCGTCATCTTTAGTTCGCGGCAATGCCTTTCGGACTATCTATGGCACCCCGCGTCTTCACCAAACTGATGCTGGAGGTGATGTCATATTTATGTATAAAAGATACCCTAATAATCCCGTACCTGGACGATCTCCTAGTGGTGGGAAATTCGTTCCTCCAATGTGAACGCAGGCTGTCTGATGTAATATCATCCTTGCAGACCTTAGGTTGGCTGATCAACGGGAAAAATCCAGGCTACGGCCGGTAACCTGTCAGACATTCCTAGACCTTCATCTGGACTCAGTAAGTCAGAGATGTCTGCTGCCGGAGGCGAAAAAATTAACCATAATTAATAAAGTACATCTTGTAATAGATAATCCTACAATATCCTTGAGAGAAGGTATGTCCTTGCTGGGCTCTTTGACCTCATGTATCCCTGCAGTTCAGTGGGCCCAGCTTCATACTAGAAGGTTGCAGAGAACCATCCTGCAAGAAGAAGAGACACTACAGGGACGATTAGAGAGTATAATATCCCTACCAGTGGAAGTAATTAGTTCCCTAACCTGGTGGCTGAATCCAGATAATCTCGCGGGAGGAGTCCCTTGGGTAGTGGTCCCCTCAAATATACTAACCACAGATGCCAGCCCCTTAGGGTGGGGAGCACATTTAAAAGAAAATATAGTTCAGGGTTGGTGGTCTAGATCAGAGGCAGAGGACTCTTCAAATGTGAAAGAGCTAAAAGCTATATATCACGGTATATATAACTTTCTTCCGCAGCTACAAGGAACTCGTACAAGAATTCAGTCGGACAACACCACCTCTGTGGCGTACCTAAACCACCAAGGAGGTACACGATCACTGACTCTCATGTCTATCGCGGAAAATATTTTAAATTTGGCAGAAAAACATCTCCTGTCCCTGTCAGCCCTGCATGTCAGAGGGATAGACAATGTCAGAGCAGATTTTCTCAGTCGCCATACCCTACATCAAGGGGAGTGGATGCTCAGCCGTCAAATCTTCAAGATGATAACGGTCATGTGGGGCAGGCCGGACATAGACCTGTTCGCCACAAGGGACAACAGGCAGGTCGAAAGGTTCGCTTCGTTATACAAGACGGACAATCCAGACTTACACGACGCTCTGCAGACCCCATGGACATTTCGCCAGGCCTACGCCTTTCCTCCAATGATACTATTGCCGATTTTCATCCGGAAGATAAGGGAGGAAGGAGCGAGAATAGTCTTAATAGCCCCTTTCTGGCCCAAGAGGCCGTGGTTCTCATGGCTGAGAGCCATGTCGGTCTCTGACCCATGGATCCTCCCTTGGGATCGGGACCTTCTATCACAAGGACCCTTCTATCATCCACAGGTCAAAGGCTTGCGCCTCACGGCCTGGAACTTGAAAGGCAGCTATTAAAACTAAGAGGATTTTCAGACGGTTTGATTAATACCCTTTTACATAGCAGGAAAGAGGCCACAACTAACATATCTTAGAATTCCTGCAAAAAGGGCATGAGTTGGGACTGTCAGTAAATACACTGAAAGTCCAGGTTTCGGCTCTAGGGGCCTTATATAGTCATGACGTAGCAGACAATAGATGGGCAGCTCGGTTCATCTCAGCTTGCCATCGAGCAAACCCAGTCCATATACCACAGGTGCCACCTTGGGACCTAAACTTAGTTTTAGATGCCTTAACGGAAAGCCCATTCGAGCCCCTCCATTCAGTCTCAATAAAATATGCCTCATTAAAAACCGCTTTATTAGTGGCCCTGGTTTCAGCAAAAAGAGTGAGTGATCTCCAGGCCCTATCAATAGATCCTCCCTTCTTGTCAGTATTTCTTGACAAGATAGTGTTGAAAACAGACCCGTCCTATCTCCCTAAAGTGGCAACTAAATTTCATAGGTCTCAAGAAATCTACCTTCCCTCCTTTTATGATAATCCCACATCACCACAGGAAAAGAGCTTTCACACCTTAGACGTAAAGAGGGCCTTCTTGACATATTTAGACAGAACTAGACCCTCGAGGCAGAGCAGGGCTCTCTTTGTGTCTTTTCAGGGCAGCAGGAAGGGGTCAAGAATCACGAAAGCCACGCTGTCTCGGTGGATCAGAGACGCGATAGTGCTGGCATATGTGGCAAAAGGGAAAGACCCACCGCAGGGCGTGAAGGCACATTCCGCACATGCCATACCTTATATGTAAGGCCGCAACCTGGGCATCACCTTCTACCTTCTATGACCACTATAGGCTAGACTTATCTTCCTCGGCGGATCTAGTTTTTGGTAGATCAGTCCTTGACATGGTGGTCCCTCCTAGGTGATTGTCTCTGAAAATCTCTCAGTGGGTGCTGTCGTGGCGAAGAGAAAAAACGGGATTACTTACCGGTAATGCTCTTTTATAGAGTCCACGACAGCACCCACTCACTTCCTTCCCTTACTTATAGTTACACACGGTGAATTCCGGTGGGTGAGGGGTTAATTGTATATATAATAGCTGTACATAGCTTAAGAGTGTAAATATGTGTATATACTTTAAACGTATTAGTAGCAAATTAACTAAAACTTGTGTGGCGGTTCCTCTCATTCTCTGTAATCCAACTGAGGAGCGAGGGGGGCCGCCCCTTTTATCTCTCTGTAGGTTTCCTGTTCCTAGTGGCGGATCCCCTCTCTCAGTGGTTGCTGTCGTGGACTCTATAAAAGAGCATTACCGGTAAGTAATCCGGTTTTTCTTTTACTTTTTGCTTGCTTCAATAGTCTTCATGGGAGACTAGAAGCTGCAGTACTTTGATCGCCTCTACTACACACAGGCGATGATACGATCTCCTGTGTGTAGCAGAAATTCTCACTTGCTATGAGCGCCAACCCCGTGGTTGGCGCTCATAGCAGTCCGACAATGACAACCATAGAGGTCTGCTTCAGACCTCTGGTTGTCATGCCTACTCATTGGTGACCCATGATCATGTGACGGGTTTACCGATGGGCGGGATTTATGACACGTTTCTGGTAAGCAAGAGTTAAATGCCTCTGTCAGAAATTAACAGTGGCATTTAACTAGTTAACAGCTGCGGATGAATCACTGTTCCACCTGCCGCTGTTGCGGGCACATGTCAGCTGTATAGATCAGCTGTCATGTGCCTGGAAAGGTGCGGTGTCATCGCCGGAGCCTGCAACAAACAGGGGAATCAGACATCGGCGGACTATTACGCCCAATGTCGGAAAGTGGTTAAAGTGAATCTATCTTAAAATGTTTGCTACTAGGGATGAGCGAATATCTTCGGATAAGTCCTTATCCGAATAGCTATAGCGCTTACCGAATAGCTGCACTGGGAATCCGGATACCTGGAGCGCTCCCGATAATCAGCTGTTCAGCGCCGCAGGTGCATGTGTCGCGGCTGTGTGACAGTCACAACACATCAATGGAGAGCCTGTTTATTTGATTCTCCATACATGTGCTGTGACTGTCACACAGCTGAGACACCTGCAGCTGTGGCGCCGAACAGTTGATTATCAGGAGTGCTCCAGGTATCTGGGTTCCTGATGCAGCGATTCGGGAAGCACAATAACTATTCGAATAAGGACTTATCCAAAGCTATTCGCTCATCCCTATTTTCTACCCCCTCTGAGAGCAGTTTGCTGTAGGGTCAAAAAGTTGGGATAAAGTCAGACCTCTTTCTCCTTGGTATCAGTGGAGATCCTGGAGATTGGACCATCAATCATAATATTATGGCACAATCTAGCAACATGCCATGACATATAACATTAGCATACTCCTTTAACATATCTGAGTCGCACAGCCAGGGCCTGTGGGGTACTCGGCACCGAGCCCGTTCACTTCAGTGGGGGATGTCACGGGTAGCACGGCTCGGTCCGTTGCCCTGGGCGATCACCATGAAATGTGGGATATTTACAGGGATTAAAGGATATATACAGTTTGTTCGTGACGCCACCTGTGGTACCTGGTCAGGGTGACCAGCGCTGCAGGGTAGATCCGCTGAGGGGTTGTTACTGGGCAGCAAGGTGTTAAGTCTTCCACAGGCAAGACTGATCCCTCAGGGTATATGGCGGTGTAGGGGTGCAGGAGCAATAAGGCAGACACACACACGAAAGTCTCTTTCTGTACCTTTACTGATGGTATAGTTGCAGGCACGTCCCGGAAGCTGTCAGGGTGGAGGATGCACTTCCAGTAATCCCACTGAGTAGGTGTAGGGCCTCCGTACTCCTTTATGTGTGTGAGTTTCTGACCTGTATAGAACGAAGTCTAACTCTGTCTTTTCAGCTACGCCCGGCTGACTTTGTGGTGGAGCCTTCTTTTGGATAGAACTCAGTCTCTAATGGTTGCGCTGACCAGACTCCTGTTCTTCCTGACCCCGGTTACGTATCAGCACTGCTGGGCCCCTGCGACTTGAAGTCCCACAGGTTCTCCGGTTTCTCCTACTAGTTGTGTAGATGCTAGCAAGCTCGGACCCGGTGTCCGGTGGTGCAGAGTAGAGGTAAGCGATCAATGCTGTTTCAACCTCTGTCACTCTCTTTCCTTTTTCCATTCGCCTTTCGTCCTACTCTTACCCTTAACATAAGCACACTCTAGCAGTAGATGGCAGATTCTCCTTTCTCTTCACCACTCTCAAAGCATCGGCACGCTTGCTCACTGAAGGTACTCTCAGTTGACTCAGTTTTGACCAGGCTAAGTGGCAATCTTCCTCCACCATTACTGGACTCCACAAAATAAACTAAGTGCAAGCTGTAGTCTTCAGTCTTTCTGTACTGCTGTTCCCTTTCCTTCGCTTCCTTCTAAGGCTCTGTCTGAAGTAGCTATCAGGACCTTCCGTCAGACTGATCTATGCTCACTTCAAGAGCTACTTTCCACTTTCTAGGGTAACAGACAGTCTTTCTACGTTCTAAGGTAAACTGACACTTCCTCTCAGATCAAACTCTCTTCAAGTCTGACTAACATCTCACTCTGAGGTAAACTAAAATCTAACTGCCGTCTCTCTCCACAACCCTTATAAATCTAGATACTCTTCAAGGGCTCCCTCTGGTGGCTCCAGGGAAAAGTGAAGGTGTGAATGCATATCAGGTATGTAAGTGTGGGTTTACCTTCTGTGCATCCTCCAGGGTACATGTGGCTCCAAGCGCAGCTGGGCTACACATCCCCCCCTAGTTATCATCAGCACTCCCGGGCTGAAAAGAAATAAATTTTTATATAACATCAACATAAACAATAACTCGTCCCTTGCGGGAGGTGAGGACACTTCAAACGTTACAATAAATACAAATACACTTTTAATACAGTAGAAAAGTAGAAAATACTTCAAAGTGCAAATATACAAGATTCTTGAGGAGGACCCGTGCAAAACCTCCCACGGTGGTCCTGGGTGGGCTGCAGGACTTCCCTTCTGCAGACCTCACTCTAGGCCACACCATACGGTTTTTCTTCAGAGGTAGAACGGTTTACGTAAAACCAAGATGGGGCACCGAGTGCCAACTATTTATATTCTGTCCTCATGCACGTTAGCAGGGTGTGCGATGAGACATGTAGCTAAACCCCCTGTCTTCTTTAAGAAAAAGAGGCTGTAAAATTGTAACCTTCTTTTATTGATTGCAGATATGACAGGAAAGGGTAAAACTATAGAATGCAATAATAAGAGCATTTCAGAATATATAACTGCACAGAGCATGAAACACAAATAGTTTACAATATACAGAATACACAAACTGATTATTACCTACTTAGTACAACAAACGTACTGATAAACACAAGATTATAACACTTAGATAGTGCTTACTATGCTTAGAGCAGGCTGTTTAACCCCTTAGTGACAGAGCCATTTTGCAGCTTAATGACCGGGCCAATTTTTACAATTCTGACCACTGTCAATTTATGAGGTTATAACTCTGGAACGCTTTAACGAATCCCGCTGATTCTGAGATTGTTTTTTCGTGACATATTGTACTTCACGTTAGTGGTAAAATTTCTTTGATATGACTTGTGTTTATTTATGAAAAAAATGGAAATATGGTGAAAATTTGAAAATTTAACAATTTTCAAACTTTAAATTTTTATGCCCTTAAATCAGAGAGATATGTCACACAAATTTCTTAATAAATAACATTTCCCACATGTCTACTTTACATCAGCACAATTTTGGGACCAAAATTTTTTTTTGTTACGAAGTTATAAGGGTTAAAAGTTGACCAGCGATTTCTCATTTTTACAACACCATTTTTATTTAGGGACCACCTCACATTTGAAGTCACTTTGAGGGGTCTATATGATAGAAAATAGCCAAAAGTGACACCATTCTAAAAACTGCACCCCTCAAGGTGCTCAAAACCACATTCAAGAAGTTTATTAACCCTTTACGTGCTTCACAGGAACTGAAGCAATGTGGAAGGAAAAAATTAACATTTAACTTTTTTTGCAAAAACTTTACTTCGGAACCTATTTTTTTTATTTTCACAACTGTTAAAAGAAAAAATGAACCACACAATTTGTTGTGCAATTTCTCCTGATTAAGCTGATACCCCATATGTGGGGGTAAACCACTTTTTGGGCGCACGGCAGAGGTTGCAAGGGAAGGAGCGACATTTGACTTTTTCAACGCAGAATTGGCTGGACGCCATGTCGCGTTTGTAGAGGCCCTGATGTGTCTAAACAGTGGAAACCCATCACAAGTGACCCCATTTTGGAAACTAGACCCCCTAAGGAACTTATCTATATGTGTGGTGAGCACTTTGAACCTCCAAGTGCTTCACAGAAGTTTATAACATAGAACAGTGAAAATAAAAAATCATATTTTTTCCACAAAAACAATCTTTTCACCCCAATTTTTATTTTCCCAAGGGTAACAAGACCCCAAAAGTTTTTGTGCAATTTGTCCTGAGCATTCTGATACCCCATATGTGGGGGTAAACCACTGTTTGGGTGCAACTCAGAGCTTGGAAGGGAAGGAGCGCCGTTTGACTTTTTCAGCGCAGAATTGTCTGGACGTCATGTCGTGTTTGTAGAGGTCCTGATGTGTCTAAACAGTGGAAACCCCCCACAAGTGACCCCATTTTGGAAATTAGAACCCCCTAAGGAACTTATCTAGATGTGTGGTGAGCACTTTGAACCTCAAAGTGCTTCACAGAAGTTTATAACATAGAACCGTGAAAATAAAAAATCATATTTTTTCCACAAAAACGATCTGTTTACCCCAATTTTTATTTTCCCAAGGGTAACAAGACCCCAAAAGTTTTTGTGCAATTTGTCCTGAGCATGCCGATACCCCATATGTGGGGGTAAACCACTGTTTGGGCGCACGGCAGGGCTTGGAAGTGAAGGAGCGCCGTTTGACTGTTTCAAACCAAAATTGGCTGGAATTGAAATTGGACGCCATGTCGCGTTTGGAGAGCCCCTGATACGCCTAAACAGTCGAAACCCCCCACAAATCACACCATTTTGGAAACTAGACCCCTTAAGGAACTTATCTAGATGTGTGGTGAGCACTTTGAACCCCCAAGTGCTTCACAGAAATTAATAAACGTAGAGCCGTGAAAATGATTCTTTAGCCCGCTATTTTTTTTATTTTCCCAAGGGTAACAGGAGAAATTGGACCCAAAAAGTTGTTGTGCAATTTTTCCTGAGTACGCTGATACCCCATATGTGGGGTGAAACCACTGTTTGGGCGTATGGGAGTGCTTGGAAGGGAAGGAGCGCCATTTTGTAATGCAGACTTTGATGGAATGTTCTGCGGGCGTCATGTTGTGTTTGCAGAGCCCTTGGTGTACCTAAACAGTAGAAATCCCCTGCAAGTGACACCATTTTGGAAACTAGACCCCCTAAGGAGCTTATCTAGATGTGTGGTGAGCACTTTGAACCCCCAAGTGCTTCACAGAAATTTATAAATGCAGAGCGTGAAAATAAAAAATCATTTTTTTTCTCAAAAATGTTTTTTTTAGCCAGCTATTTTTTATTTTCCCAAGGGTAACAGGAGAAATTAGAACCCCAACATTGGTGTGCAATTTGTCCTGAGTATGCTGATACCCCATATGTTGGGGTAAACCACTGTTTGGGCGCACGGCAGGGCTCGGAAGGAGGGAGCGACATTTGACTTTTTGAAAGCCACGTCGTGTTTGGAGACCCCCTGATGGTCTAAACAGTGGAAACCCCCCACAAGTACCCCATTTTGGAAACTAGACCCCTTAAGGAACTTATCTAGATGTGTGGTGAGCACTTTGAACCCCCAAGTGTTTCACAGAAATTTATAAACGCAGAGCTGTGAAAATAAAAAATCATTTTTTTTCTCAAAAATGATTTTTTTAGCCAGCTATTTTTTATTTTCCCAAGGTAACAGGAGAAATTAGAACCCCAAAATTGGTGTGCAATTTGTCCTGAGTACGCTGATACCCCATATGTTGGGGTAAAACCACTGTTTGGGCGCACGGCAGGGCTCGGAAGGGAGGGAGCGCCATTTGACTTTTTGAAACGCCACGTCGTGTTTGGAGACCCCCTGATGTGCCTAAATAGTGGAAATCCCTCAATCTAGCTCCAACCCTAACCCCAACACACCCCTAACCCTAATCCCAACCCTAATCCTAACCTAAATCCCAACCCTAATTCCAACCCTAACCTTAATTGTAACCCTAACCCTAATTTTAACCCTAACCCTAATTGTAACCTTAACCCTAATTATAACCCTAATTATAACCCTAACCCTAAGGCTAGGTTCATTTTGCGTTTTAACCACCCGTTCAACACATAGCGTTGACGGCTGGTAACGGTATAGCATAACACGATCGCGTTATGCTATACCCGCTAGCGCAGAGGAATCAGCAGATGATTCATCTGCGCTAGCGGTGACGGAGCCCAGACACTGCAGCCCGCGTCCGAGGCTCCGTCACTGAATGATGGCACGTTCGCAAACGCATCCCGCTTTACGGCATGCGTCGCGATGCGCCCTCAAATGGGGGTGAATGGCAGCGTTAACGGACTGCGTTACACCGCGTTATACCGCGGTGTAACGCAGTCCGTCTAACGGACTGCCAAAAACGCAGTATGAACCCAGCCTAACCCTAACGCTAATTATAACCCTAACCCTAATGCTAACCCTAACCCTAACCCTAATGCTAACCCTAACCCTAATTATAACCCTAACCCTAATTATAACCCTAACCCTAACAGAAAAATGAAAATAAATATAGTTTCTATTTTTTATTATATGTCCCTAACTAAGGGGGTGATAAATGGGGGGTTATGTACTGTTTTTTTTTATTTAGATCACTGTGATAGTTTTATCACAGTGATCAAAATGCACTTTCTGGAGAATGAATGAAATCATTTTTGAATCTGCCGCCAAGCAGATCGGCGGGCGCACTGCGCATTTTTTTTTTGCAGGAAGAAGACGCCGGATCCTGGGGCCTGCGGGAGGACGGAGGACACCGGTAAGTATACGGGGGGGCGATCGGTGGACCGGGGGACCCTCATTTTCTCCCCTCTGATGTGCGATCACATCAGAGGAGAGAGAAATCATTTTTTTTTTTTTTTTTTTGCGATCGCATCTATGCTTGCATAGATGCGATCGCAACACCGGGATCGGTGAATACCGACCCGGATCATGTTCTCTGGGGTCTCGGCTACCCCCGGTAGCCGAGACCCATAGAATATTTGCCCATCCCCCCCAGGACACAGCGGCACATAGCGGCGGGCGCACTGAGCATGCGCCCGCCATTTTCTTCATCGCGCCGGCCCCGGGGGACACCGAAGGGCCCTGGGGCCACATACAGGACATCGGGGGCCACATGGGGGTCCCGGGGACCCTTTTTCTCTGTCCTCTGATGTCCGATGACATCAGGGGACAAAGAAATTAAATGACACTTTTTTTTTTTTTTGCGGTCGCCGTTATAGGGTTAATAACGGCGATCGCAACATCGGTGTCGGTAAAAACCGACCCGATTCATGTTATCTGGGGTCTTGGCCACCCCCGGTAGCCGAGACCCCGGAGAAAATGCGCCTCTGGGGGGCGCTATTCACTTTTTCCACAGCGCCGTTAATTAACGGAGCTGTGGTTTAAGTACCCTTAATGACCGCCGTTAAAAGGCGTATCGGCGGTCGTTAAGGGGTTAAGAAACATGAAGAACACAAGTGATGTAATTTCTCCTAAGACACATGGAGAATAAATGGCTGCTGTTCTCCTTCAGTGTGATAAACAAGACCATAATGCAACAGGAACAATCCCACAATGCTCTTGGAACTTCCCACAAGACATTACAAAATAAACTAGAATCTATGCATCAAACAGCCAGCAGGTGGCGCTGTTACCTTACAACATAAAATGTATGAAAGACCAATACATTCAAAAAATGCAATGTCTATAACAATTGGAGACATAAAAAAAATGACTAGACTTTCCAGACAGCAATTATATGGCTGGACAGAACACTCCCCGCTTGACGTCAGCCGACGTCACTATTGTGTTTATTGGACGAGAACAGCAGAACGAGTTCCCCTACTGGCCTGAGGAACAATTTGGTCTCGCTTTGTTTCCCTATTTTTACTTCCACCTTACGTACGATTCCATTCTTACTTGGGAATGTCTGAGTAATGAGACCTAATAGCCATTCATTTCTCCGAGACTGACAGTCTTTCATTAGTACTACATCGCCAGGCTGGAGGTTAGGCTTGCTGGTTTGCCACTTTCTCCTCTATTGCAGGGTAGGCAGGTACTGTTTTTTCCACTTGTCCCAAAAAGCATTGGAGAGACTCTGCACTTGTCTCCATCGACTCCTGTAACAGTCCTTGTAAGGCTGAGCTATGTGAGTCAGGCAGGCGATGGCATGAACAAGTGAATTCCAAGTAGAGAACCTACTGAATCGCTGAGATCCCAGGTGGCGCTTCAAAGTTTCAGTATGTAACGCAGACACTTGAGGGCGAATTTCAACGTTAGCATGTGGATCTACTAGTTCAAACAAGGACGTTTCTGTCATGTTGGGCAATGACCTACACAAAAACTCAGGGCCTGTAAACCAAATCGTTTCTTTGAGGCGACTGGCAGCAACAAATCTGGTAGCCTGGTCCGCAGGGTTGAGATGTGTAGGCACATATTTCCATTGTTCAGGTGAGGTAGACCTTCGAATTCTGAGCACTCTGTTGCTAACATAGACATAGAAGCGTCTCACTTCGTTATGGATGTACCCAAGTACTATCCCGCTGTCAGTGTAGAACTCAAAGTCTTTAATTTCTAGATTCATTTCCATAGCAATGAGTTCTGCCAACTCGACTGCTAACACGGCGGCACAAAGTTCCAGGCGTGGTACGGTGTGTTCACGGAGCGGTGTTAGTTTTGCTCTGCTCATGACAAACCCTACATGGCATTGTTGACTTGTGTCTATCGTCCTCAAATAGGCTACCACAGCAATAGCTTTGATTGAAGCATCGGAGAACACACAAAGGGTTTGTGTCTCTATCTTGGTACTCGGTACAGACACATACGAACGTGTTATATGAAGACTTGACAAGGCTGTGAGGGAATTTTTCCAGATCATCCACTTGGTTTTCTCTTTTGTGGGAAGAGGAGTATCCCAGTTCGTCACCTCTGTGGTGAACTCTCTTAACATAGCCTTGCCCTCGATGACTACAGGAGCTACAAACCCCAGTGGGTCATACAAACTGCTTATGGTAGACAATACTCCTCTGCGAGTAAAGGGTTTATCTTCTCTGTTAACCTGGAAGGTGAAGGTATCAGCTTTTATGTCCCATAGTAGGCCGAGGCTCCGCTGCATCGGTAGGGAGTCTATGCCTAGATCTAAATTCTTCAAGTCACTTGAATGATCCTCAGGAGGGAAGGCTTCCATCACTTCCTTGCTGTTAGAAGCGATCTTGTGCAACCTCAGGTTAGATACAGCGAGCATGTCCTTGGCTCTTTTCAGAAGACTAATCGCGGTCTCATTTGTTGGCATCGATTTCAAACAGTCATCCACATAGAAATCTTTCTCTATAAACAGTCTGGCATCCGTTCCGTACTCTGCTTCAACCTCTTGAGCCGCGCATCTCAGCCCATAGATGGCTACTGCAGGAGAAGGACTATTACCAAAATTATGTACCTTCATACGATACTCCGTAATCTCTTTGGAAGGATCGTTATCCTTGAACCACAAGAATCTCAAAATTTCGAAATTTCTATGTTCCTCTTTAACAAAGAAGCAGTGGAACATCTGTTGGATGTCTGCTGTGAATGCAATGGAGTCTCTACGAAAACGGATAAGCACTCCTAAAAGTTTGTTGTTCAGATCCGGGCCTGACAACAAGACATCATTCAATGAAACACCTTCATACTTAGCACTCGAATCAAATACTACTCTGATTTGACCTGGCTTTTTCGGGTGATACACTCCAAACAGAGGCAGGTGCCAACGTTCTTCAGCGTCTTGAAGTGTAGGTGCTAACTCTGCATGACCGTTTTTAAATATTTTCTCCATGAAGGTAAAGAAATGACCTTTCATCTCTGGTTTATTATGGAAGCTGTGCCTGAGGGAGACAAATCGTTTGTAAACTTGTTCTCTGTTGTTAGGCAAGCATTGTCTTTGAGGCTTGAAGGTTAGAGGTGCAATCCAGTTCTTCGTTTTGTCCTGCACCATTCCTTGCTCCATCATCTCTAGGAACAGTTTATCTTCAAATGACATTGCTATACGATTATCTTCTTTGGTTTTGTGGAAGACTGTACACCCAAGTTGATCTTGGTCCCAATTCTGAATGCAATCATCATTGGCACTACTCGCTAAGATACTTGGTGCTGAAGTACTGTGTAGCAGCTCCTTTATGAAGTAGTGATTTTCACATGGTTGAAGGAGAGATGGACGTCCATTCTCGAGAGTCCTGGTAAACATGTTGTTAACTACTGTCGGTTTGTGTGTACCTCCTAAACAGACCTCTCCTACAATGACCCACCCAAGGTCAAGTCTCTGAGCATATGGAGCATTGTGTGAGCCATTGATCTGTTGTCTAACCTTGTGAACTTGTAGAATATCTCTCCCTAAGAGCAAGATTATTTGAGCCTCTGGGTCAAGGTTAGGAATCAGGCGTTCTATACGCTTCAGATGAGGATGGTACGATACCACTTCAGGCGTAGGTATCTCTGACCTGTTGTCAGGAATCTGGTTACATTCCAATATGGTTGGTAAGGGCAGACACATTTGGCCATCTATAGACTCGACTACATATCCTGTTGCTCTCCTACCAGCTGTCTCTATTATACCGGCACAGGTTTTTAAAGAGTAGGGGGCGCTGGGTCCTCTGACGTTAAAGCTATCAAAGAAGGCAGACTTGGCTAGTGACCTATTACTCTGATCATCTAAAATCGCGTATACTTTGATGGCTTTCTCCTTTTTGTCTGCTGGGTAGACTCTCACTAGGGAAATTTTAGAGCAAGACTTGCCTCCCATGAGATTTCCACAAACTTCTGTACACTTAGAAGTAATGGCTGGAGTGTCAGTATTTGAGTCATTCAGCTCCCCGCTATGCTCTTGGGGCAAAGTATCTGATGGTGATCCAGGGTGTAGAACTGAGTTATGTTCGGTGCTGTCACATTCGGTACACCTTGCACTAACCTCACAGTCCCTGGCAAAGTGGGATGTTGAAGAGCAGCATTTGTAGCAGATGCGATTCTCCTTAAGGAAGGCCTTCCTTTCCTCCAATGACTTTTCTCTGAAAGCTCTGCACTTAAGTAAGGAATGTGGCTTCTTGTGTAAGGGACACTGCCTGCTTGGATCCTTGGATTTGTCTTCTCCTTGACCGGAGCTGAACTCTTTGTGAACTGGACCTGTGGGAGAAATGTTAGTTTTGTGGACCTCTACAGTTGTTCTACGAAGTTTGCTAACAGAGTTATTGGCACATGACGACATGAAATCAAAGCTAGGGTCATTTCAAATTTTTGCTTGTTCTGAGACAAAATCTACAAACACATCGAATGGAGGAAACGGTACATTGTAAGTCTGTTTATACCTAGATCCATATGTAACCCATTTGTCTTGCAGGTTATATGGGAGTTTCTGAACTATGGGGTTCACACCTCTAGCAGTGTCGAGATATGTCAACCCCACAAGATCTCCTTCTGCTTTTGCTACACACAACTCCATTAACAAGTCAGTTAATTCTCTGAGCTTTGAATAATCCTCTATTCTTTTAAACAAGGCATTTTCTATAACCTCTACTGAGCCATAGCATTCATCAAGTGTATTCCAAATTCTTTTGAGGCCGACATCTGGATAATTTATATTAATGTCTCTGATTCTCTTTGCGTGTTCGGCGGACTCACTTCCTAGCCATTTTACCAAGAGATCCACTTCTTCACTACATGATAGACCTATGTCTCTTATGGTATTTTTGAAGGAGGCTCGCCAAGCCCTGTAGTTTTCAGCGCGATCGCTGAACTTTACAAGTCCCTTAGTGACCAACTCACGTCGAGCAAGGAACTTGGCAAAGTCCATTGTGGCTTGATTGGCACTGATGCCAGCTGATGGAGTGTTGTCAGAGTACATGTGTGCTGTGCGATCATACCTGTTAGGTGTCTCTGGTTTCGTCCAACTGCTGTAGTACCTTTCTGAAGCGAAGGGATTCTCTTTAAACCGGGACAGATTTCGGACCTTCTGCTCTGGAGAAAGATTATTGTAGTCAGTATCATCCCAATGTGTATCTCCTTGCTTTCGGTAGGGACACTGATAGTTGGCTTTCTGGGGGTCCGAATTATCTGGTTGGCTTGGCTTGTTGACAAAATGCTCTGTCTTCGCCTGTGGGTCTGGATCGTCATTTGGTTTGGAATGTCGATGGACGTACTCTGCAGTACGCTGCAATGGATCGTGAGTAACTCGTTGTAGACCTAGCACACTGCTGTGTCTGCTGTGTTCACCGTCGGAATATACGGCAGTTTCTAGGGCTTCTGCTTCTGCTATGGCAGCTGCTGTTTATTTTTCAATAGCAAGTTTCTGTAATGTTGCTTCAAGGCGCGCTTTCTCTGCGTCCAGGCAGGCTTGTTGTCGTGCCTTTTCTGCATCCAGGCATGCTTGTTGGCGTGCCTTTTCTGCATCCAGGCATGCTTGTTGTAGTTTCAATTCTATCTCCTGCTCAGCAAAGGTGCTTCTTGCTTTTGCCGCTTCAGCCTTTGCGCGGGCAATAGCGGCGGCATTGCTGACGGATGATGTCTTGGAGGAACCAACTTGTGATATCGTCTTGAAAGAGGATGCTCGTCTTTGAGACATGATTCGACAGTTGGGCGACCACTATGATATCCCTTTGTCGGCTCTGCGTGGATAATGGCGGGCTCTGTATGGTCCGATTATTCGGTCCGACTGTTAAGAGGTTGCTGCAATATCCGCATGCAATAACCGTATGCTTGGATAATGGGGGCTCTGTATGCCTGATCTTCTGAGCTTGTTTCAGCAGTCGTTTTACTATTCTGTCCTCATGCACGTTAGCAGGGTGTGCGATGAGACATGTAGCTAAACCCCCTGTCTTCTTTAAGAAAAAGAGGCTGTAAAATTGTAACCTTCTTTTATTGATTGCAGATGTGACAGGAAAGGGTAAAACTATAGAATGCAATAATAAGAGCATTTCAGAATATATAACTGCACAGAGCATGAAACACAAATAGTTTACAATATACAGAATACACAAACTGATTATTACCTACTTAGTACAACAAATTGTAAGCTTTTCAGGGGATATAGCTCTGGGATCGCCGTCCGGGTAGACGGAGTGGCACGGAAACAGTTCATTCACAGACAGCAGTTCTGGTAAAAACTGGCCGCAACCAGTTTTATTAAAGTCTACAGCAAACAGAACATAATCAAAACCAAATCATAAACATAAGACCTGGGCTTGTCCAGCCACTTACTACACTTAGATAGATTTCCCTATCTACCTGGGACCAGACTCTAACAGCCTGGGCCAAAACAACACATATGTTCAGCATTTACCAGCATGGAGTTTCACAGAGTCTCCTCCTTGTGTCTGAAGGCACCTTCAACGTCCAGACTTGAGAGAGCTCCCCTCCTATTCAGCAGCTATCCACATGGATTCTCACAGAGACTACTCCTGTGTCCGGGGTACATCGAGCACCCAGACTGAGACAGCTCATACTCCTGGAGACTCCTTCTTGTGCCTGGACTCCTTGTCCAGACTAAGCGAGCTCTCTGTCTGTGTTCGCAGACACCTACTTCTGGTCTCCTAATTAACAGCTGAGTGGTTTCAGGCCTGAGCTGCAAGTGTGTACTGAATTTAAGGTGTAGTGACCTTTCTCTACCACTAGGTTTACAAAGCCATACATTTCCCTTATACCAGTCAGCAAAGTATCTAGGTGAAATGTACACCCCATTCAACACAGATACTCTCACTGTCTCACAAAACGTACTGATAAACACAGGATTATAACACTTAGATAGTGCTTACCGACTATGCTTAGAGCAGGCTGTTTAAGAAACATGAAGAACACGAGTGATGTAATTTCTCCTAAGACACATGGAGAATAAATGGCTGCTGTTCTCCTTCAGTGTGATAAACAAGACCATAATGCAACAGGAACAATCCCACAATGCTCTTGGAACTTCCCACAAGACATTACAAAATAAACTAGAATCTATGCATCAAACAGCCAGCAGGTGGCGCTGTTACCTTACAACATAAAATGTATGAAAGACCAATACATTCAAAAAATGCAATGTCTATAACAATTGGAGACATAAAAAAAATGACTAGACTTTCTAGACAGCAATTATATGGCTGGACAGAACAATTTACATTAAAAGTTTTTGGGCTGGCCAAGTCCTCAGCCACGCAGTCCACATTATAGACATTTCACATCATCAAAACCTCATTACCCAACTGGGGTACAATACACATCATCATGTAAACATTTTTACAATAAAGTGCAACTTCTCTGGCAACTTTGTACAGTACAGTAAACCCTGTCCGGGTCCTACTGGTCTTCAGCGAACATGGCAGCATCTTCCATACCTGGGGCTGGAAGCACACTGTGGGTTCTAAACCTCATCACCATAAAGTCATGTCCTGCTACCGGTGTCTGAGTAGCCACAGTTCTCTTTTCTACTTTTGTTCTGCGACTGCCTGGAGGCCTGACAGGTGCCTCTCCTAAGCTTAGGCTCTGTAGGTCGCACAGGCTTGGCTCAGCAGGGGACGCTTTTGCAGTCGCTGCGCTCTGCAGCGTTTCAGAGGATGACGCAGGTGCGCGGACTGGCGCCGGTGTGGCTGGGGCCTGGGACACAGACACACGGGACACATTCCCTGCTTCAGGGACTGGGGCGCTGACTCGGGAGACGTTCAGGGCATACCATCCCTTAATCCCCCAATGCCGCGTGTAGGAGACTACATCCCCTATCAGCAGATCCCTGTCCGGGTGCCCCTCAGGCAGATGAGACTCCACATCCCTCAGGTTGACGAAGACTTCCTGGTACAGGCCGGGTTCGTGGATGAACCCCCAGCCTCCCTGCAGTTTGAAGTCTCGTATTGCCCCCTGGCGCCGCGGTTCCCGGAGCGTACCTTTATCTCGCCGGACGATCTCCTTATCGGCAAGATCCTGCTCCCGGTACCTCTGGCGAAGCCGCTGCGCCTCACGCTGCTCCTGCTGCTGCCGCTCCTCCTGCTCACGGCGTCTCCATTCGTTCTCCTTCTGGTCGACGTACTCCACGTCGTCCAGGAGCTCCATTTCCTCCCAGTCGATCTCCATCGCTTGTGGCTGGGTTTCTTCCGTCGTCCCTACCGGGGACTGCATTCCGCTGCTGCCGCTGGGGCCTCTGGTTCCAGGCCTGGCTGGCATTCCGGTCCGGGCAAGGCCTCCTCAGCCTCCTCTCCTCCCGCCGCGGCCTCGGCGGGGTCAGGTACAGCTCTTTTGGGACCGGCCTCCGGTTCCTCCTCAGCCGCTGGTTCCAGCGGTGGCGCGGGTGGCAGTTGCGCATCCAGGGGGGGAGCAGGCGGTCCCACTGCAGCCGCAGTTTCAGGGCACGCTAGCTATGCTCCATCGCCTCCATCTCTGCGCGGTGTCGGGCCAGATCCCGCAGCGCCGCATCCTCCTCCTCCACACGATACATCATTTCTTCGTCCTCCCGACCTGGGGAAGGTTCGAGCACAGGCTGCAGCTCTTCAGGGGAACGGGATCTGCACACCGCCATTCCCCCACACAGCGACTCCTGTCCTTCCGCCATCTCACGCCAGGCCAGACTGTGCTTCCCATCTGGAACGCTCTTGTCTTTTCCGTGGAGGCGGGACTTTCGCTTTCTCCTCTTTGCACTGAGGATGAAGAGGAGGCAGATCTCTCTTGCAGTGGGGCATGCTCTGACATTGTAGAAGCACTTGGATAGGGCAGCCATAACTTTCGCGCCACAGGGGGGTACGCCCACGAATACACGCCCCTCTTCTTCACCAACGCCTCAGGGCGCGAATATGGCGGCAAAATGGCGGCGAATGGCGCCAAAAATCACAAAACAGCAACACAGTCTTTTGCACAAAAACAGTCCATTCAGGCACACAGGACTCGCATATAGCGAGCTTCGGATCCTGTTCGTGACGCCAAGTTAAGATGAGTCGCAAAGCCAGGGCCTGTGGGGTACTCGGCACCGAGCCCGTTCACTTCAATGGGGGATGTCACGGGTAGCACGGCTCGGTCTGTTGCCCTGGGCGATCACCATGAAATGTGGGATATTTACAGGGGATTAAAGGATATATACAGTTTGTTCGTGACGCCACCTGTGGTACCTGGTCAGGGTGACCAGCGCTGCAGGGTAGATCCGCTGAGGGGTTGTTACTGGGCAGCAAGGTGTTAAGTCTTCCACAGGCAAGACTGATCCCTCAGGGTATATGGCGGTGTAGGGGTGCAGGAGCAATAAGGCAGACACACACACGAAAGTCTTTTTCTGTACCTTTACTGATGGTATAGTTGCAGGCACGTCCCGGGAAGCTGTCAGGGTGGAGGATGCACTTCCAGTAATCCCACTGAGTAGGTGTAGGGCCTCCGTACTCCTTTATGTGTGTGAGTTTCTGACCTGTATAGAACGAAGTCTAACTCTGTCTTTTCAGCTACGCCCGGCTGACTTTGTGGTGGAGCCTTCTTTGGATAGAACTCAGTCTCTAATGGTTGCGCTGACCAGACTCCTGTTCTTCCTGACCCCGGTTACGTATCAGCACTGCTGGGCCCCTGCGACTTGAAGTCCCACAGGTTCTCCGGTTTCTCCTACTAGTTGTGTAGATGCTAGCAAGCTCGGACCCGGTGTCCGGTGGTGCAGAGTAGAGGTAAGCGATCAATGCTGTTTCAACCTCTGTCACTCTCTTTCCTTTTTCCATTCGCCTTTCGTCCTACTCTTACCCTTAACATAAGCACACTCTAGCAGTAGATGGCAGATTCTCCTTTCTCTTCACCGCTCTCAAAGCATCGGCACGCTTGCTCACTGAAGGTACTCTCAGTTGACTCAGTTTTGACCAGGCTAAGTGGCAATCTTCCTCCACCATTACTGGACTCCACAAAATAAACTAAGTGCAAGCTGTAGTCTTCAGTCTTTCTGTACTTCTGTTCCCTTTCCTTCGCTTCCTTCTAAGGCTCTATCTGAAGTAGCTATCAGGACCTTCCGTCAGACTGATCTATGCTCACTTCAAGAGCTACTTTCCACTTTCTAGGGTAACAGACAGTCTTTCTACGTTCTAAGGTAAACTGACACTTCCTCTCAGATCAAACTCTCTTCAAGTCTGACTAACATCTCACTCTGAGGTAAACTAAAATCGAACTGCCGTCTCTCTCCACAACCCTTATATATCTAGATACTCGTCAAGGGCTCCCTCTGGTGGCTCCAGGGAAAAGTGAAGGTGTGAATGCATATCAGGTATGTAAGTGTGGGTTTACCTTCTGTGCATCCTCCAGGGTACATGTGGCTCCAAGCGCAGCTGGGCTACACATATCGACCTGCTTGCCGTGATAAGACTATACTGTTGTCACATAGTAGTCATTGTTCCAGGATATTCCAGTCAGCAGTGTTACATGTGACAATCCAGTCTTTGAGATGTTTGTGAAGTTCTACTATAGAAGCCTCCGCACCAGGTCACCGCGTCCTGCCATAAATCCAGATTTTGGAATGCAAAGTTGCATGGATGACATTTTGCTTGCTTTGCGTGTCACAATTTGTATCTAATATGAATATGTTGATATTTTCACATTCTAAACACTTTGGATCCATAATTTCCATAAGGTTATATTAAGCAGATGAGGATTCAATGAAACAATAATATCTGTGAAGAGTCACCGTGGATGAGGTTTCTAGGTTAAATAGAAATATATCGTAGGTTGTCAAAAAAAATGTACATCTAGGCCAGATCTTCACCATCAGGTTTACTATTTAATTGGCAGAATTACCAAATACTCAGCGTGTGCATGTGACGTTAAGGGGTTTTCCAAAAAGAAGGTTCTCCAGCCAATTGGCTTGCACTAGGTTAAAATAATAAAGGGATCCTTTCCTGCTCCAACGATTCTTCTTCACCGCTGGTTGTTCACAGGCTGCAGTGGTGATGTCATGTCTTCAGCAATGATTGGCTGCAGCAGTGATATGTGTTGTAATGTGGATGTCACCAACTACAAAGACTGGAGCAGTCACAGAGAGGCATCGCTGGAGTAGTAGAGCGTGAGTAATACTTCTTTTTATCATGTTAGTCCATTAGTGATCACCAATACGTCTGTTTACTGACCTGATATATAAGAGAGTATCATCCCCCGATGGGTGAAAATGCAGCCGCTGCAAACTGTACACAAGAGCGGACATCCTGCTGCATTAGTCACGATCTGTGTTGGTACCGACCATGGCTGCTTAACAATACTTCAATAGTGACAACGGCATCTAAATGGCTAAAAGAGCGCCGCAGCTCCCTCTCTAACCTTATCGGCAACCTGAGCTTGTCATTGTGTGGTCCCGATGCCTGCCATGGCAATCCAAGGCCAAGTAATTTGCCGGCTATAAAGGCTTGTTCAGATGTTAGCAACATTTTAGTGGTAAAAATAAATAAAATGTTTCATTTCGGTCATTCCACTTTGTGTTAATTCCAGAAAAGTGCCTAAAGGGTTAATAAACTACATAACAGTAGTTATGCATATATTGAGGGCCACTGTTTTTAAAATGGTATCTCTTTTGAGGTTTTTACAACTTGTATCCACCAAAGTCACTTTAAAAACTGAATACGATAAGTTCTTAAAAAATAAATTGTATACATTTCCTTGAAAAGAAAATGAAAAATTGCTGCTAAAATTTTTAAAATGCAGCAATTCAAAGAAAAATTCAATTTGTTTCCCAGAGTGTTAATTAACGTGTAGCAGCAAAAAAAGGGATTTTTTAAAACTTAACATTTATTATATCAAACGTTAAAAAACGGACACATATATATAACATCCTCAACCAAAAAGTTATAGTGTAGTGAGGATATTTGATATACCCTGAGAGATAGGTATAATCAATTATAGGGAGAATTTAGATATGCATTAAGTGTGCTAGCCTAGTACCGCTAGAGCTATGCACATTGTTCAAAAGGGTTCAAATATCTCTTATATTTATACATTTAAAAATAACCCTGAATGGGGAGAGAGTGTATATAAACAGCCATACCTAATGTCAATTCTGCACCGCAAGAACTGCAAATGAATTGTATCTCAACCCTGCACCGCTAGAGTTGGCCTTTCATTGTATGGAATATATAGCATGTTAAGAAAAATGGAACGTTCTCACCCATTTAAAAAGGCATATATAAACAACCATACAGATAGACATAATGTCAATACTGCACCACAAGAACTGCGAATAAACGATTGTGTCTTAACCCTGCACCGCTAGAGTTGGTTTTTCATTACATGGAATATATAGTATATTAAGCAAAATGGAATGCTCTCACCCATTTAAAGAGGCATTTCCAATTCATCTCCTATAACCAGTAATTCTCTGGATAAGACCAGACTGTATGAAGCCTTTTCCCGACGCGTTTCTTCCATCAGGATTCATCAGGGGATATGGCGCAGGCAAATCATACTTGAAAAGCATGTATCTCTCATAGGGGAGTTTTTTTCAAATGCCCCCTTATATCAAATAAATGAACACACCCACCACCAAATCAACAAATCACCACAATGATACATACAAACCCACCAATAAGAGTGTTAAAACCATTTTATGTCCTTAATTAGGGAGCACAATCATGTTGGACCGCACGCCGCACGCCCAGGAGTGTAGTCACATTAATTTGCGATAGTATCGCTTGCTAGATAGTGACTTCCGGTACCGCTATAGATTGGCGCATGCGCAGACTCAGCCCGAAAGAGACTTCCTGTCTATCCATACCAGGATTCCCATTTCGTCACGTATGAAGGAAAGTGACTTCCGGTAAACTCACAGATGGGCGCATGCGCAGATACCATCAGCGAAGACATTCTATCTATAGCATATGAAAACCCAGCGTCAGAGCGCTATTGTGACTCAGCATCTGCGCGATATATCACCGGACATGTGCACAGAACTCCCAGAGTATATGCATCAAAACATGCTTATAAGTGCCGCACATCAACCTAAATCTCATAACAGCAAAGATTAATTACTGTATTGAGAATCAAGGACATAATGAATAAGACATTTATTGATGCTAATCCAACATTAGAGATTATTATGGGTATCTTTGGAAAAACATCCTTTTTAATATATGCATACCCACTATTACTTAAATGGATGGCATCTTAAAGCCTAAAAGATAGCATATTAACATAGTGCAGTGAACTAGACTAATATAGATATATCCGCACTTAATCTTAATAATCAATATATTATTGGCTAGTAATTTTTGGATAGTGTTTAACCACATTGATGATGGTACATTCAATCAAATGTGTCCCAAATCTCAGTCTATTATAGAAGAGAGATATATTTTAATTATGGAAACATATATTCCAAAAATATTGATTTCATAGAGCTTAGGCTGGCCCCTTAAAACTAGGGGAAAGAGAAGGAGGCGGCATTTTGACGGAGAAAAATAAAGTAATTAGAAAAATGACAAGAGGGGAAATGATGTTGATCTAAAAATATATATATCAAAAAAAGGGGGGAATTATTCATCAAAAAGGCGGATTAGGATCCCTATCAGCATCCAAAGGCCCCTTTAGAAAGTAAGGTAGAAGGGAAAAATAGGCAGATCTTAAAAAGCCTCAAAAAAACCCTATATTAACACTCACTAGATTTAACCCTTCCTAGCAGCGGAGGTTGGAGCCCTAAAACCTACGCCAGTGGCCTCCCCGGTCCACGACGGCTGTCCCTAAATACATCACCCTACTAAACCCTAGACATATTATAGGAAGCAGGAATAAGAAAGCTGTTCATTTAAGCCTCTGGGGGAGATTGATTTAAGTCGAAAGATCCATTTGGTTTCTTGTTGTAATATTTTTTTATCCCAATCTCCGCCACGTGACGGTTTCGGTATTTTTTCAATCCCCATGAATTTGATTGCTTCTGTATTACCTCCATGGCTTGAATTAATGTGTCTAGCAACTGGTGTATCCCTTTTTCTCACAATATCTCTTATGTGTACACCAACTCGTCTTCTCAACTCTCTGGTGGTCTTGCCGACATAGATCATTCTACATATACAAATAGCTCTATAGATTACACCTTCACTGCGACAATTAATGAATGACTTAATTTCAAACTTATCTAATTTATCCGATGAAAAAAAGAATTTACCCACTTCTATGTTTTTACATGCTATACAGCCGCCAAGCACCAGCCTCCTTTTAAAGTGTCCAGTGGTGTCATTCTTACTTAATCATGACAGATTGATCTCCAGCCATGTCCTCATCAACACCCACACCTGTGTTAATGGAACAATCACTGAAAAGAGGTTAGCTGGTCCTTTTAAGGCAGGGCTGCAATGATGTTGAAATGTGTTTTGGAGGATAAAGTTCATTTTCTAGCTAAATATTGACTTTGCAAGTAATTGCTGTTAAGCTGATCACTCTTTATAACATTCTGGAGTATATGCAAATTGCCATCAGAAAAAGTGAAGCAGTAGACTTTATAAAAATTAATATTTGTGTCATTCTCAAAACTTTTGGCCATGACTGTAGAATAGAAGACATCATTTATACTGTTAGATTCTTGCTGTCCTAGCGTAACATCGATACTAACTTCACATTTGTTACAGAAAAGAAAAGAAAAAAATAACCATCTGGATGATCCCCTAGCCTTAGGGGGATAATTTTCTACGGAAAGATAAATCAAAAGTGAAAATCTTTGGACACCACGAGTTCTGTTATACCTGGCTTCCATCAAACACAGCATTCCATAGTGAGAACATCATACCAGCAGTCAGACATAGGGGTGGCAGTGTGAATAGGAGGTTGTCCTGATGTTTGGATATTTAAAGGGCCTATCCACGTTCCAAGAATAGAAAATGTCCAGTTATTCAGGCATCTGTAGGTCATGATTTCAATTGATTATTTGGTGTAACACAGCAGCAGAGGACAGCTATTTCACCTGCAAAAACGTGCGCCAAGTATAACGGTAATGCAGTTTTTCTAGTGAAACAGCTGTTCCCCTGCAAAATCATTTGATTATTTTACAAACTATTAAAATAGTTTTTTGGCTGTCATGGCCCCAGCCCCACCGCTCTGTTTGGCCGTACCCTAATAGAAATAAATGTTAGGGTTAGGAAAAAGATTTACGTTACCCCCATCCATCATCCAGCCCGGTCCTCCATGGCAGCCAGGCCAAGCATCCTATGCCCAGCATTCTCTGCGCTGCTTGCGCATACTAGGCTTTGTGACAGACGTCATAACCTCTTGTAAATCCTAGAGACTAGAAAGAACAAGAGTCTCTCAGGATGCCCATCAGAGGATACTGCTACAGAAGTGAGTGCAGCAATGATCCAACTACCACGAAGGACTGGACTATGCACTGAACCAGCACAACTCTTAAAAATGTGTTCCCACAGGTAAGGGGGAATATTTAATAATTGTCAACTGATCTGAAAACGGTTATTGTAATAGAAAGTATGAACTGAAGTCTCTTCTCAAAGATTAGAAACTATCTGGGGAAAAATAAAAGTTTAATCTCAAGTACTTGAAAGAGTTATTTTCTGTAAGAGCAATAAAGTTGGAAGAAAAAATTTTGTTTAGCTGTAGCAGCTGGTTACTTTGAGAGGTAACCATGGGCAAGCACTAGTTTTCAGTTCCGTGGCGCTACATTAGCATGTGGGTCCTGGCTGGGTGTGTTGACTTGTTCTGTGAGGGCCTTTTGCCCATGCAGGCTGTTATGTTTCGGTAGCTGAGGAGTGCAGGTAAAAAAGGCAATACACCAGAGCAGTTGGAATCTATGAGATTGCAGTACCCTGACTAACCACCACAACTAGAGGCAGCCGTGGAGCGTTCCTACGTTGGTCCTAGACGCCTCGTCACAGCCTGAGAAACTAACTACACCTAAAGATAGAAATAGGAAAGCTATCTGCCCCGGAGCAGATCCCCAAAGAACATAGAAAGCCCCCAAACATGTAATGGCGGTTAGACAAGAAGTAATACTGACACAGACAGAAAATAGTATGAGCAAACGTTGGGGCCCAAACTACCTAAATAGAAAAGGATAGGAAGGGCACTTACTGCAATCCCAAAAAACCCTGAAAAGCACCAACTCTACTAATTTCAAAAACACCTGAGATCACACGACCTCTACCACCTAAATTAGTTCTCTGGTGTAACAAAATCAAAACAGCAGCCACTGAAAAAACTGGAAAAAGCAAATGCACAAACATCAGTGGCTGAACTAAACTGAGAGGGCAAAAGCCCCCGGAGGGGACCCTGAAGGCCCCCACAGAAGTGCAGGACAAAATGCAAAAATCAAGCACAAAAACAAAAAGAAGAAAATGTCTTATCTGTAAGCAGGAGATGCAGACACGACACAGCAGGCTACAAAGGAAACAGGAATCAAGGATTGAGACCAGAACAATTGATCACCGGCAACCCTGATGGGAAGGCGACTCCCTTATATAAGACCAGTCAGTAACACCTGATTCCCAATCCTCACAATCTTCACTGGACAGTCCAGTACCGCTTGTAACCACCAGAGGGAGCCTCTGCTCAGAACTCATTTCAAGTCCATTCACAACAGCAGGCCACATGTAGCCAGTATTGTGGGCTCACTAGGACCAGATGTTTCATAGTTCAATGAGGGAGACCATCTTTCCAACATAAACTCTTCAATGAACGGTAACTTGGTAAGGGTTATATACAAGGGATAGTAGGTACAAAATCTTATGGACATTTCCTTTACATTATGAAGCATTATTCCACACAGTATCCTTCCTCTTTAGTTTAATCCAGGGCTGTTTCTCTGCCACAACCCAGCTTTAACGCTACAGTCCTGAGTCACATGTCTCCTTTACTTGCTCAGCTGTGTCGCTTCCTATTTTCTCCAATACTGGCCCTCTGGATTTTCCACTTGTGACCCTTCACTAGTCCCAGTCACTCAGTCCTGCTAAGGGCCATTATCGTCTGCGTTACAAGCTGTCTCGTGGCTAGCTGTCCTCTTTTAGGACCTGTCTGCGGATGGCTACTCTGTCTCTTTGTAACTTTTTCTTCAGGATCGCACTATCCCTCCTTCTTAGCCTCCTCTCACTCAGAATCACCCTTTAACTGCAGCACTGCTTTTTTCGCACTTCAAAAATCTATCTCTTAAGTATCAGAAAGCAGTCACTCTCTTTAACACTAACCCCTTCCACTGTGGGCAAGTCCCATACATTAACTCTGAACTTACCCTATCGTCAACTATCTACACTATCTACATCCTTATACATTGCACTGCCTATCTTATAACACTGTATTAATTACATTACTATATACTGTGGGTACAGAAAGTATTCAGAACCCTTTACATTTTTCACTTTTTCACTGCAGCCATTTGGCAAATTAAAAAAAGTTCATTTTTTCTCATTAATGTACATTCTGCACCCCATCTTGACTGAGAAAAAAACAGAATTATAAAAATTTTTGCTAATTTTTAATAAAAACTGAAATATCACATGGTCATAAGTATTCAGACCCTTTGCTCAGACACTCATATTTAAGTCACATGCTGTCCATTTCCATGTGATCATCCTTAAGATGGTTCTACTCCTTCATTGGAGTCCAGCTGTGTTTAATTAAACTGATAGGACTTGATTTGTAAAGGCACACACCTGCCTATATAAGACCTCACAGCTCACAGTGCATGTCAGACCAAATGAGAATCATGAGGTCATAGGAACTGGCCAAGGAGCTCAGAGACAGAATTGTGGCAAGGCACAGATCTGGCCAAGGTTACAAATGAACTTCTGCAGTACTCAAGGTTCCTAAGAGCACAGTGGCCTCTATAAACCTTAAATGGAAGAAGTTTGTGAGCACCAGAAATTTTCCTAGACCTGGCCATCCAGCCAAACTGGGCAATCATGGGAGAAGAGCTTTGGTGAGAGAGGTAAAGAAGAACCCCAAGATCACTGTGGCTGAGCTCCACAGATGCAGTAGGGAGATGGGAGAAAGTTCCACAAAGTCAACTATCACTGCAGCCCTCCACCAGTCGGGCCTTTATAGCAAAGTGGCCCGACGGAAGCCTCTCCACAGTGCCAGACATATGAAATCCGGCATAGAGTTTGCTAAAAAAAAAAAAAACACATGAAGGACTCCCAGACTATGAGAAATAAGATTCTCTGGTCTGATGAGACGAAGATAGAACTATTTGGTGATAATTTTAAGTGGTATGTGTGGAGAAAACCAGGCACTGCTCATCACCTGCCCAATACAATCCCAACAGTGAACCATGGTGGTGGCAGCATCATGCTATGAGGGTGTTTTTCATCTGCAGGGACAGGACGACTGGTTGCAATTGAAGGAAACATGAAGGAGGCCAAGTACAGAGATATTCTAAATGAAAACTTCTTCCAGAGTGCTCTGCACCTCAGACTTGGCTGAAGGTTCACCTTCCACCAAGACAATGACCCTAAGCACACAGCTAAAATAACAAAGGAGTGGCTTCAGAACAACTCTGACCATTCTTGACTGGCCCAGCCAGAGCCCCGACCTAAACCCAATTGAGCATCTCTGGAGAGACCTGAAAATGGCTGTCCACCAACGTTCACCATCCATCCTGACGGAACTGGAGAGGATCTGCAAGGAAGAATGGCAGAGGATCCCTAAATCCAGGTGAGAAAAACTTGTTGCATCTTTCCCAAGAAGACTCATGGCTGTGCAAGCTCAAAAGGGTGCTTCTACTCAATACTGAGCAAAGGGTCTGAATACTTATGACCATGTGATATTCATTTTTTCTTTTTTAATAAATTTGAAAAATTTCTAGGTTTCTGTTTTTTTTCTGTCAAGATGGGGTGCAGAGTGTACATTAATGAGAAAAAAAATAACTTTTTTGAATTTACCAAATGGCTGCAATAAAACAGTGAAAAATTTAAAGGGGTCTGAATACTTTCCGTACCCACTGTATTATACTAATATGTATCACACTCCATACATTACAATTCACATTCACATGACACGATATATACAAAAGACGCAGGACATTATTCACATAATACAACACATCACATGATTGGTGTCTTCAGGGTTATGAACTCGAGAGCACAGCCCACCACCCTTTCATATGCATGTAATGTAGAGTGAGTGTGTTAATATACTCCTCTACTGCCGCCATCTCCGGTGTCTAGTGTCTTTCTTCTCTTACTCCTCTTTTGCACGACGTCTCTTCAGACTCTCGGGGTCATGCTGTCCGCACTACACTACTCACGCTGCACTACATACACATACATTTAATAAAGATGCACTCCCGTGTATATATTTGTTTAAAGGGAATCTGTCACCCCATTTTAGCCATATCAACTAAAGATATGACTGAATAGTGCGTCCCATAAGCAAGCTATCGGTAGGTATCATATATCCGGATACCCCCGTTTTGATAGCAAAATACCTTAGTAAAGTCGGGATTCTTTTCTCTAAATCAGGGCGGTCAGGTCCGGAGGGCGGCGTTTTCACTCCTCTCCCCCCCCCCGCTCCTCGGCATGTCTTGCGTATCTCTGTCTGTGAATAGCACAGACGGCGTTCTGCTTACCGCCATTGCGCTTTTCAAATTCCCCCCGCGCCTGCGCAGTGTGCTTCGCCCAACAGTGGGCAAAGCATAAAATTATTACAGCGCCGCCCTCCGGACCTGACCGCCCTGATTTAGAGAAAAGAATCCCGACTTTACTAAGGTATTTTGCTATCAAAACAGGGGTATCTGGATATATGATACCTACCGATAGCTTGCTTATGGGACGCACTATTCAGTCATATCTTTAGTTGATATGGCTACAATGGGGTGACAGATTCCCTTTAAGTAAAATATGAAGTCTCACTGCATTTAGGTAGGGATGAAATCTTCTCTTTTTAGGGTCTTTTACCTTCTTATGGATCAACCATGGTGAACTAGGATTCCTATTATATGTGTTAATGAGAACCTGTCCACTTTCTTGACATGTTTGTTTTGTTAAAGGGAACTTGACAGCTGATACATACTGCTCGAACCAAAGGCAGCTTGTATGAGACACTGGATGTATGATGTGTGGAGCCCAGCTGTGACTGGATCCATATCTTCCAGAAGGATGCACTAAAGGAAGATCCCACTAGAGGTCACTATACACACACACATCTCAGCTTACCTAAAAAGACCATTAGAGGGAGCTGTGTTTAGGCATATAAAAACCAGTTTTAGTTTCAGTTTAACTCAGATCACTCAGAAGAAGATCGCAGATGAGATACAGACAGCCTCAGACAGAGACAGATCTCAGATCTCCTCAGGACACCAGAGGAGAGGAGTTTAGCTCAGAGAGCTAGTGCAGAGCTGTTCAGTCAGTTCAACTTGAGCTTAAGTGGAGGCTAGTACGAGTGAAAAGGGAAATCACTCTAGCCTAGTCAGAGCTGAATCTGAAGCGTAGCTCATGAGGAAGCGTACCGACGCTTAGAGAGCGGCGAAGAGGCAGCACACCAACTGCCAGCGTGTGTGATCTTAATAGGACCCAGGTAGGCCGAAGGCAAGTGGAAGTGGAGGGATCAAGAGCAATAATAGCTCTCCTCAGCAAGAAATACCGGACACCGGGTCCCGAGCCTATAAGGATCTCCACGACCTATTAGGAGAACACCGGAGTTCCTGGAGGACTACAAGTCCCAGGAGTACCACAGAGTTGACACGTAGCAGGATCAGGAGAACGGAGTCGGCCTGATCAGCCATAAAAGACCCTGTTCTGCCAGATAGAAGGTCCACCACCAAGTCAGCCAGGTACAGAATGGAGACCAAGTTAGACCTAGCTACAAGCAGGTCAGGACTTTATGATATAACGACAGAGGACAGGAGGCCATACACCTACCAGTGGAGGAATCCGGATGTGCATCCTTTGCCCTGCCGTGCTCCGGGGAGTACCTGCCATTTCTACAGTAAAGGTACCAAACTGACTTTTGTGTGTGTCTCCCTTGTTGTCTCTGACGGCGGGATCCCCATCTGTCCTGCATCCTCATATTTCTATCTGCCCTGGAAGGACACTGTCTTACTTGTAGAAGACCTACCATCTAGCTGCCCAACACCATCCCTTCCAGAGTATGTGCATAGCAGCGCTGGTCCCCCTGACCAGATACTACAAGTGGCGTCACGACAAACTATATGAACACTCCATCATCCCCTGTAAATATCCCACATTACGGTGAGCGCCCAGGGCACGGACCGAGCTGTGCTACCCGTGACATCCCCCATAGACATCAACGGGCTCGGTGCCGAGTACCCCAAAGCCCTGGTACCCGTGCGCATCATCTTTATCTTGGCGTCACGAACAGGATTTGTGCCCGCAGCAACGGAGTAATTTGTGCCCGTTGCCACCGGGTACTGTGTGCCATTTGCCGCCATTTATAGCGTCCCGGCGCGAAAACTAGTGGGCGTACCTGCAAAAGCGCGCTGAGTCCTGAACACGCCCCCAACGCTGACGCGGCGGCAGGTCCTGTGGAGAGCTTCAGTGAACGCTCTGACGTCAGAGCGCCAGCGACACAGGTCCTTTCTCCACCGCTGTGCCTGCAGAGCTGCAGCCTTCAGAGAAGGTAGGCCACGATTAACTAGGGGGGCGCAGATATGTCGCAGCAGCAAGCCGACAGCGCGGCCCAGGCCGACGACCCCAATAACTTACCACTTGGCGCTGCAGCGCAGGATAGAAATCCGGGCCCCTCTCCTGGTCTTGTGGTCCCAATAGTACCGCTAACGCTGCCATACATGCCTGGAGCAAAGTGGCTCCCTCAATACAGCGGCAAGCCAGACACACTGCCCGGGTTCAAGCGAAAAATATGCAGCATAATGGACATGTACCCTATGACAGAAAAGCAAAGAGCTGCAGTGGTAATAGGGCAATTAACTGGTGCTGCTGAGAGAGAAGTAGAGACTTGGACAGCTGCAGACCAGGAGTCAGTGCCTGCAATTTTCTTAAAGCTACAGACTATCTTTGAGGACCGCACTGAAACAGATCTCCGGATGAGTTTTTATCAATGTTCCCAGAAATCAGATGACAGCATTAGGGACTATGCTTGCCGGCTACAAGGGGCCCTGCGAGCTCTTAAACAAGTTAACCCTATAAGTGTCACCGACGAAAATAAAATGTTAAAGGAACAATTTGTACGGGGACTGAGGTCCCAAGCGGAAGGCAGGACTGTGCACTGGTGGTCCTTGGATCATCCTGATGCTATCTTTGATGCCCTTAAGGATATGGCTATAAAAGGACTGCGACCTCTGGAAACACCCGAGATGGCAACCCAGTGTCACCCGAGTGAAACCACCCTAAAGCCAGCAGCATCCACCTTTTCCCCGCTGGTTGCAGAAGCCAAAACACAGGAGGCGCCCCCTACTGAGCTGGACTGTCTGCGCTCAGAAGTGCGCCAGCTGACCAAAAACCTGCCACTGTAATGAGTGCCCTGCAATTGCCGACGAAAGAAAAGGAAAGATCTTGCTGGCTGACTGCCCGGGGGATGTCCCTTGGATGCGCCGAGGAAAGGGAGGACGTTCGCCCCACCGGAGGAGACAACGCCACCCCCAGGAAGGACCCGCGACCAAAATCATCCTCGCCGAGAGATCATCTGCTACGCTGCCATAGGGAAGGTCACCCAGCACGTCTGTGTCCTTTAAACGAGCAAATCCTGGGTCCGGGGGCCAACACCCAGAATAGACTCCTCAGGCCCCTCAGACTGGAACCGCAGGTTTGTGGGAGAAGACCATACCTGTCCATCATACTGGACGGGATCGCAATCCCGCCCTGCTGGACACTGGATCTCAGGTAACCATTATACCTGATGGTTCCTACAATAAGTACTGGTCCATGACAGTCTCCAACCCCCAAACCCTGACTTTGCCGTATACGCCTCTAAGGGGTCTCCCTCTTAACTACGGGGGGCTAAAGACGTAGACGTGAAAGTGGGGAGAGTGGAGCTAAAGAATCAGGACTTCTTGTAGTAAAGACTGTTAATGAAGAAAATGGGTTGAATGTGGTCTTAGGCACTAACATATTAGTAACCCTGTTTTTGGGGGAGGTTGTGTTTTTACTCCAACAGCTTGCCGAAATCGCCAGACCAAGGCAAAAAGGAGAGATCCGGAGGAGAATCCGAACCCTGATGTGCCAGCAGCAAGTGAAACTGCCCGGGTGGTGAGATTGGTAATGTAGGGGTAACAGACCCAAATCCCATTATGAAAACCCCCAATGAGTGAAATTGCTTATTTGGTGTAGAGCAGCAATAGTCTGAGAGGGCAAAAACTACCAAGCATAGTAGAGCCACATTTTCAGACACAGACCTACACCTTGACTGCCAGAGGGTAGGGGGTACATAATGGGAGGGTGCCAGTGCGTCTTCTCAACTGGGGAGAGGATGAAGTCAAATTACCACGTTATCCCACTGTTGAAAAGTTACATGCTGTGGATAATAACTCCATTCACCCGCGGAGCCCTTAACCCCCCCCACAACCAGTGGAGGATAACGGTTCCGACCACCCAGGTGGAGGATTGGGTCAGCAGCTCCATGTTGGACAGACACCACTCCAGCCCACCAGAAACAAGGAGTATACCGAGTAGTTCAGGAGTATGCTCAGGTATTCAGCAAACACCCACTCGACTTTGGGACAATTAAAGGGGTTCAACATCACATCCCCACAGGCAATCATCCTCCCATCAAAGAACGGTACAGCCTATACCACCAGCACATTACCAGAAAGCCAGGAAATGTTGCTGATATGAAGGAAGCAGGGGTAAATAAGGGATTAGTTGCAGTCCCTGGGAAACACCTCTATCTTATCAGCAAAAAGGATGGAAGAAATGCGAATGTGTGTAGATTGCAGACAAATAAATCGCATTACACATAAAGATGCATACCCATTACCACGCATTGAGAATCCTTGGCTGCACTAAAAACTGCTAACTACTTCTCCACCCTTGACCTCACTATGGGTACTGGCAATAGCTGTGGCTGAGGAGGAACGGGAAAAAGACGGCTTTCACCACACCGATGGGACTCTGTGAGTTTGATAGAATGCCGTTTGGACTCAGCAGTGCCCCTGGCACGTCCAGAGGGTGATGAGAGCTGCTGGGCATCTCAACTTTGAAACGTGTTTCTGTACCTGGATGACGTCATAGTGTACTCCAAAACGTATGAAGATCACTTGAAGCATTTGGCGGAGTAATCGAGTCATTGTCCAAGTATGGGAAACTGAAGCCTTCAAAGTGCCATCTGCTCAAACAGAAGGTACAGTACCTGGACATATCGTCAGTTCTGAAGGAGTACGCCAGACCCTGAGAAATCACCGCCATCCAGAAATGGCCGAGCCGAAAAATCTCAAGGAGGTGCGACAGTTCCAGGACTGACAGGATACAACCGAGGTTTGTAAAATATTACACTAAGAAAGCAGCTCCTTTGCAAGACCTCCTGGTGGACAGTCCCTCAAAAGCAAAATTCTCAATTCCATTGGGGAAAGAACAGGCAGAAGCATTCAAGGAAATGAAGGAGATCCGACGGATGAATCCTAGCTACCCTGACTACAGCCAGCCGTTCCTGCTGTTATACTGATGCCAGCAATGAAGATTGGGAGCAGTCCTCAGTCAGAAGCAAAATGGCCTGGAGAAATGTCTCGCCTATCTAGCAGGAAAGCTCCCCCTAACCTAGAGAACCCAGAGAACTATAGCAGCTTCAAGTTGGAGTTCCTGCACGGTCTGGGCCATCACGGAGAGGTTTTTAAAAACTACTTGGCCTCCAGCAATTCACTGCCTACACTGACAACAACCCTTGACGCATCTGAAACAGCTAAGCTGGGAGCCATGGAACAATGAGGATGGCTCGACTGTCCAAATTATCAATTCACAATTAAGTACCGGGCGGGCCGCAAGAATGCCAATGCTGATGCCCTGTCCAGGATGCCTCATGAATCAGACACTGAAGAGGAAATGGAGAATCTGGAAGAATTGAAAATAACCTGCCTTTTCACCGAATGGGGTGATCAACGGCAACAAGCCAGAGGAACGCGTGGTAAACTTAAAACCTTTACCCACCACACTGGAAAGACCAGACACGACCCGTGGTCGGCCGTATCAAGGAGCTATCACAGGAAGGTTCATCCTTGGAGAAGGACGCGCCCCTACCAGCAAGGCAGCTGGGAATGAGAAAAGCCGGGTTTTCCTCTACCGTGAGAAACTTTCAGGAATACTCAACCCGAGGACCCCCTAAATGGTTTGGCAATAGTATTCCAACAGACATCCAAGGTGTTAGAAGCTTACCAAAATCAAGCGGACACTTGGCGGGAAAAAACTAGACCCTGTTGAATTCGGTCTACTGGGTAGGGGTGCGCACTCCATCGAGAAGTGGTGCCGGAAATGGGACCCTGTGCCCAGACAAAAACAAAAACGTCAAAGCACCCCGCACCCACCAAAAGACTCGTCCTTTGAAATCGTGGCCCGGGACCATGTGAATTTTCCCCAACGGTCAATATTTCCATGCCCACTAGGGGGATCACTACTCCCGATTCTTGGGTTTCGCCCCGTCAAAGATCTGACGGCGGAACACAGCAAACCCCCCAGACTCATTTCTGTAGACCACACGGAATTCGGACAGGGGGAAAAAGATCAAACCCCCTTTGAGGCCGAATTATTTTAAAATTCTGTCCTTTACGGGTTAAAAAAAAAACTACACCCCACCACCCCCAAACCATGGGGTTTGGAAAAATGAACACACGCATTTTCTTACAAAAAGACCACTGGAGGAAAGAAATCGGGGGCCAGACTGCTACCACCTGTTTTAAATTAAAAAACCAATACCGGAGTTCCACCAACTGCACCCCACCATCCAAATTCGGGCAAAACCAGAAAGCTCCCAGGATTAGAGCTTTTTTTTTTAGACCGGAACGGATGTAACACTGAACTGGAACACAAAAAACAGGAACATACAGAAAAGTACAACCCCTTGTTGAGAAATCTCAATCGAGTAAG
>JARQOD010000004.1:479637762-479704457 GCA_033576555.1 Oophaga sylvatica
TTAGCAAACCCCAGGAAACGCTGCAGTGCTTTAAGATCCTCTGGCCGATCCCATTCAAGCACAGCCTTCACTTTCCCAGGGTCCATACGGAAACCGGAAGCTGACACCAGGAATCCTAAAAACTGAAGTTCTTGTACGGCGAATACACACTTCTCCCATTTGGCGTACAGTTTATTGTCTCGCAAGATCTGCAACACTTGTCTCACATGCTCCTGATGAGACACAAGATCCGGCGAGTAAATTAAGATGTCATCTAGATAAATGACAACAAACTGTCCCACTAGGTGGCGAAAGATGTCATTAACAAAATGTTGAAACACCGCCGGGGCAGTAGTCAGACCGAAAGGCATGACAAGGTTCTCATAATGTCCCTCCGGAGTGTTAAACGCCGTCTGCCACTCATCCCCCTCCTTTATCCTAATCAGATTATACGCCCCCCTGAGATCCAACGTAGAGAACCATTTGGCGCCCACAATCTGATTGAAGAGATCAGGAATAAGTGGGAGCGGATACGGATCTCGGACCGTAATCCGATTAAGCTCACGGAAATCCAGGCAAGGGCGTAGGCCTCCATCTTTTTTCTTCACAAAGAAGAACCCCGCGGCCACTGGAGAAGATGGAGGTCTAATATGCCCCTTGGCCAGACTTTCCGAAATATAATCCTTCATAGCTTGCCTCTCAGGACCAGAAAGGTTATATAACCTAGATTTTGGTAACTTAGCATCAGGAAGCAATTTTATAGCACAGTCATATGCGCGATGAGGAGGTAATTCTTGACACCCTTCCTCTGAAAACACATCCTCAAAGTCCTCCAGAAAAGGAGGTAAGGTTCTAGGCACGACCGCACCGATGACCGTGTTCATGCAGTTACTATTGCAAAATTCACCCCACTGGCTTATCTCCCTGGATTGCCAATTAATAACTGGGTTATGTTTAGTTAACCAAGGAAGTCCCAACACAATAGGAGTGGGAAGGCCTCTCCAACACATAACAAGACAATAGTTCTTTATGTATTGCCCCCACTCGAAGGTCTATGTTATGCACGGCTTGCACAAAGCTACCTTGACCGAGGGCCTGGCGTCAATAGAGAATATAGGGATAGGTTTGGCCAATACACTCAGTTGCATACCTTGCACCTGGGCAAACCGAGCGTCCACCAGATTAGCCGTGGCCCCACTATCCAGAAGAACAGAAATCCTCTCAGTTCTCGTACCTACCACCACCTCCGCTGGTACGAGAAACTGAGACGGACTTGGGACGAAATACATACTCCCAGATTGTCGTCCACCACACAACCTGGGATCAACAGTTTTCCGGCGACTCCTTGCTCAGCAAAGTACGGGATGGACACCCTCCAACAAAATGTCCCTTTCTCCCGCAGAAGTAACACTTTCCTGTCTTGCGGCGCACCGCCGATCCCCTCCCTCGAAACAATGTCCTCCTAACTGCATAGGCTCCTCAGAACAAACCAGGGGAACCTCAATATTAGGGACTTTAGAAGGAGGTGGAGTCATCACAGGAGGCGGAGTTACCTCGCACCTCTCCCGAAGCCGTCTATCAATGCGAATAGCAAGGGCCATAGCGGCCTCCAGTGACGGGGGAGAATCATACTGAGCCAACACATCTTTTAATTTGTCAGATAATCCTTGACAAAACTGGCTCCTAAGAGCTGGGTCATTCCACTGAGTATCTGTGGCCCATCTACGGAACTCAGAAGAAAATTCCTCCGCCGGACGATCTCCCTGCTGTATCTTGCGTAACTTCATTTCAGCAAGGGAGACCCGATCCGGATCATCATATACCAGACCCAGGGCTGTAAAAAATCGATCTACTGACTGGAGAGCCGGGGAGTCCGGAGGAAGAGAACGCCCAGGATTGAGGGTCCCCTTGTAAGAGCGAGATGACAATTCCCACCCTCTGATCTTCACTCCCCGAAGACTGAGGCCGTAGCCGGAAATATAATTTACATGCCTCCCGGAAGGTAAAAAATTTGTCCCGCCCACCAGTGAACCTGTCCGGGAGAGCTACTTTAGGTTCAGATCTGGTTTGCTCCCGGGGGTACAAAACCTTGGACTTAACGTCCGTCAGCTCCATGGACAACCTCTGTAACTGCTGAGCTAACTGGGCTACTGGATCCATGGTAGCTGGGAGAATCTTTTAGAGTGGCCGGTGAAAATGTCACGAAGTATAACAGATATATTCTATGATAGTAACCTATATCTAATGTGACAACATTCTATATTACATATAATAGAAAATATCAACATGTATACATAGTATCTGCCAGCAATGTCTTACCTGACATAATATCCTATGAATTGTGGGTCTATACTGTGTACGTGTCACGCTGTCTCTGGATAGAGGTGGACCGGGGTCTAAGCTGACCCTGAACTGGGGTCCTGACTAGTCCCTTACCTGGAGGTACTGTTAATGGTACAGAGGTCCAGGCCACCAGCGTAACCCTGTCTCCTGTAGATCCCTGACCACTGTAATCTAGTCCTGAGAAGGACCCTGATTACCACCACAGGAAATGGGCAGGTCACAGCTTACACACAGTCTTAGACAAACGAAACAGACAAGGGGTAAAGAAAACACTGTCTTGCATACAAAACTTCCACTACAGAGGAACACAAAAGGTAAAGGAGATAAACAATAAGCGAGGAGAGGAAAAACCACAACAGGCACTCTTAGCTTAAGTCTTCTCAGAAACGATCCGCTCTGCTGGTCTGAATGAATGCTTTCACCGGCAACTTCCCCAGCAGACCAGCAGGTATATGAAGGAAGCTAATTAACAAAACATCAAACGCAGCTGGGCGATACTGGTCAGTCCAGCACCGAGAGAGAAAGAATTAACTCCCTCAGTGCCGAAAAACACCCAGCACCAGAAACTCAGCTGTGCGAAGTCAGGGTGTGCAATCGCGACGATCTCCGCCGCGACACACCCGTGACAACGCCTTCGTGAAAATGTCTGCTGTCATTTCTTCAGTAGGGCAATACTCCAACTTCAAGACTCCTTGGTCCTGATGATCTCTCAAGAAATGATAGTTCACATCAATATGCTTGGTTCTTGGATTGACTCTTTCCATCTGAGCAAGAACAAGACATCCTTGATTGTCCTCTTTTAGTTTTGTTGGTTCCAACTGAGGTTGTTCTAGGTCTGTCAACAATTGTCTTAACCACAGTACTTCTTAACTCGCGTGTGCTGCTGCAACATATTCTGCTTCTGTTGAAGATAGTGTCACAATTGACTGTTTCTTACTTGTCCAACTTATTGGTCCACCTGAGAGAAAAAATATATGTCCACTGGTAGATCTTCTGTCAGTTGGATCTCCAGCCCAATCTGCATCAACATATCCTGTTAAAATGCAATTATCACCTGTGGGTAATTTCAGCTTAACATTGCTAGTTCCTTTCAAATAACGTATTACTCTCTTCACGGCATTCCAATCAGCTTTATTTGGTTTTGATACCTTTCTACTCAGGATTCCTACTGCTGCTGCGATGTCTGGTCTTGTAACGGTCGCTAGATACAGTAGTTTTCCTATTGCTGTTCTGTATTCTTCATTGTTTGGTAGCATATTCTTTTCACTGTTCATCTCTTTGAGATAATTAGTTTCCATTGGAGACTTTACTGTTTTTGCATCCTTTAGTCCAAATTTTTCTGTTATGTTTTGAATCATGTGATTTTGATTCAGTAGGAAACTTCCGTCTTCTTCTCTTTCTATCTGTATTCCTAGGTACTGTTTTACATTTCCTAAGTCTTTGATTTCAAAATGTTGTTTCAGGGTTTTTAGAATGTTTTCTTTATCCCTTTCTTGTTTAAAACAAATCAAAATGTCGTCTACATATATGAGTACATAAATCCATCTATTACTCATCCTTTTTGTGTACAAGCATGGATCAGCTTTGCTTCTTTGAAATTTTTCATTTGTTAGTACTTCCGTGATTTTGTCATTCCACGCTTTAGCTGCTTGCTTTAAACCATATATGCTTTTCTGTAGTTTACAAACTTTGTTTGGATTTCTTTCATCTTTGAATCCTGGAGGTTGTTCCATGTAATGTCTTCTGTTAAATCTCCATTCAAAAAAGCTGTCTTTACATTCAGATGTCTTAGTTCCATCTTTTCCATTGCTGCAACTGTAAGTAAAGTTCTTATTGTAGTGTGTTTGACAACTGGAGCAAATGTTTCATCATAGTCTTCTCCATATTTTTGAGAATACCCTTTAGCTACGAGTCTTGCTCGATATCTTTCAGCTGTGCCATCTGTTTGGTTTTTTACTTTAAAAATCCATTTCACATCCTATGGCTTTTCTTCCTTCTGGCAAATCTGTGTAATGTATGTAGTACAGTTCATATAGCGTCTTGTGCTTGGGTGCGATGAAAATACATGAGACACAGGTTTGATATAGAAAGTCTTGTATTACTTCATACAAGTTGGCAAAAATAGTCACACAGTTTGCAGACACAGAAGCAGGAGACACAGCAGGCCAGAGTAATCTAAGCTCAGCAATCACTCTCCACAACAGGTTCAGGATCTTCTTCTCTGTTACCGTAAGTCCATGCAAACGTGGGTCTTTCAAAGAGCAGGGTTCAGAGTCCACAAGTGCTTCAGAGTTCCTCAGTAGGAATAGCTGGAGTACAAGGTCCAAGGCTTTAGGAGTCAGGTCACAGGTTCACTGCAGGCTAGATTCTGAAGCACTGATTGCTCAGCTGTGGCTGCTTAAGAAGCAAAAGGAGAGAATCAGGGCGGGAACATGCAAGCTGGAAACTCCATTTTGACTGAGGGCAAGATAGCTGTAGCAAGACAGAAAGTAAAATGGCTGACGAACAAACTGAGTTTCAGGAACATGTACACAGAACCTTACAATCTGTTAGTGTCCATGTATTTGAATCATGCATGGATTTAATTTCTGTTTCTGTTGCTTCTATCCATTTATTAGCTTCTTCTTCAGGAAGTTTAGATATGTCTTCCTAAGAGGTAGGCTCATGGATTTTTCTTATACTTTTTTTCCTTTGTTCTGTCTTATTGAACGTCTTGGTTCTGTTTCTGTTTGTAGTTGTGATTCTTCACTTTAAGTATTTTGTTCTTCATTAATTTCTACTTCTTTCTCATCAGATATTTCTTCAGTTATGTCACTATTGTTTTTCTTATTTTTTGTTTCAACTGAAATCATAATGTCTTCATTTAAATCTTCAATGAATGTCACACTTACTCACTGTAACTCTGTCTGTTTTGGGATCTAAGATTCTATATTCTTTGCAGTTTTCACTATATCCAACGAATATTCCTTCCATGGATTTGTTTTGAAGTTTGTAACGTTTTTCTGTTGGAATGAATATAAAAACTTTACATCAAAAAACTTTTAAATGATTGGCACTTGGTTTCATACCTTGTCACAGTTCATATGGAGTTTTCTTCAGTTTTCTGGAAAAAAGTCAGTTCTGTAGATATGTAGCTGTCATTGCTGCCTCACCCCAATATTTCTCTGGTAGTTTAGAATCTGTCAGCATACATCTCATCATCTCTGTTAGAGTTCTGTTTTTCCTTTCTGCTACTCCATTTTGTTCAGGTGTATATGGAACAGTTTTCTGATATTCTATTCCATTTTGTCTTAAGTAGTCTTCTATTCTGTGACCTGTAAATTCACCTCCATTATCACTTCTGATGACAATTGGCTTCCTTTGAAATTTGTTACTTGATCTTGTTACATAGTCTACAAGTTTATCAAAATCTTCACTTTTGTTCTTAATTAAGTATGTGACTGTGTATCTTGAGTAGTCTTCTATAAAAGTCAACATGTATCTATTGCCTCCTGATGTAGTCACTTTCATGGGTCCACATACTTCAGTATGCACCAAATCAAGTGGTCTTTCGCTTTTCATCTCACTTTCTTTTGGAATATATATCCTTGTGGCTTTGGATTTTATACAACATTCACATCTTATGGTAATTGAGCAATCTGATGTCTTTAAATCTTTTGTCAATTCTTTTCTCTGTAGTTCCCTTATACTGTCCGGGTGTCTATGTCCTAGATGTCTATGCCACATGTGAATACAGTTTTTGTGATCATGTGTACAGTCATGGCCAAAAGTTTTGAGAATGACACAAATATAAATTTTTACAAAGTCTACTGCTTCACTTTTTCTAATGGCAATTTGCATATACCTCAGAATGTTATAAAGAGTGATCAGCTTAACAGCAATTACTTGCAAAGTCAATATTTGGCTAGAAAATGAACTTTATCCCCCAAAACACATTTCAACATCATTGCAGCCGAGCCTTAGAAGGACCAGCTAACCTCTTTTCAGTGATTGCTCCATTAACACAGGTGTGGGTGTTGATGAGGACATGGCTGGAGATCAATCTGTCATGATTAAGTAAGAATGACACCACTGGACACTTTAAAAGGAGGCTGGTGCTTGGCATCATTGTTTCTCTTCTGTTAACCATGGTTATCTCTAAAGAAACACGTGCAGTCATCATTGCAATGCACAAAAATGGCCTAACAGGGAAGAGTATCGCAGCTAGAAAGATTGCACCTCAGTCAACAATCTATCGCATCATCAAGAACTTCAAGGAGAGAGGTTCCATTGTTGCCAAAAAGGCTTCAGGGCGCCCAAGAAAGACCAGCAAGTGCCAGGACCGTCTCTTAAAAGTGTTTCAGCTGCGGGATCGGGCTACCAGCAGTGCAGAGCTTGCTCAGGAATGGCAGCAGGCAGGTGTGAGTGCATCTGCACGCACTGTGAGGCAGAGACTCTTGGAGCAAGGCCTGGTCTCAGGGAGGGCAGCAAAGAAGCCACTTCTCTCCAGAAAAAACATCATGGACAGACTGATTTTCTGCAAAAGGAACAGGCAGTGGACTGCTGAGGACTGGGGTAAAGTTATTTTCTCTGATGAATCCCCTTTTCGATTGTTTGGGACATCAGGAAAACGCCTCATTCGGAGAAGACAAGGTGAGCGCCACCACCAGTCTTGTCTCATGCCAACTGTTAAGCATCCTGAAACCATTCATGTGTGGGGTTGCTTCTCAGCCAAGGGAATCGGCTCTCTCACAGTCTTGCCTAAAAACACAGCCATGAATAAAGAATGGTACCAGAATGTTCTCCAAGAGCAACTTCTCCCAACCCTCCAAGAGCAGTTTGGCAATCAACAATGCCTTTTCCAGCATGATGGAGCACCTTGCCATAAAGCAAAGGTGATAACTAAATGGCTCAGGGAACAAAACATAGAGATTTTGGGTCCATGGCCTGGAAACTCCACAGATCTTAATCCCATTGAGAACTTGTGGTCAATCATCAAGAGACGGGTGGACAAACAAAAACCTAAAAATTCTGACAAAATGAAAGCATTGATTGTGCAAGAATGGACTGCTATCAGTCAGGATTTGGTCCAGAAGTTGATTGAGAGCATGCCAGGGAGAATTGCAGAGGTCCTGAAGAAGAAGGGTCAACACTGAAAATATTGACTTGCTGCATTAACTCATTCTAACTGTCAATATAAGCTTTTGTTACTCATATGTTTGCAATTATTATATTTCTGTCTGTGATAAAAACATCTGTCAAACACACATAAAAACCAGAGGGCAGCAGATCATGTGAAAATATAATTGTAAGGAAAAGGTTGTCGCCATTTTGTATAGGGCCTGTACCAGCCTCCATTTTGTCAGTTCACACAGCCACAGACTTTTAGCTACACATTGCCTATTAGCATATCCAGTACGACAGGTTTTGATGTCCACTAGGAATCAATAGGCCTTTACATGCTAATTAGTCTAGGCCAGTGACTGAATGAGATGGTCAGTCGTATGGTAAATAGCCCAAGCTCAGGCATTGTTTCCTGCTCCATATGAATTGCAGGCCAATTAATATGCGTGCTTCAAAGCAATGGGGATGGGCCTAGCAGGTTTAAGAACTAGCCATGACCAGGCTGCTGGTCTCATTCCATTTCACACACAGAAGCCAAGAAGATGGTCTAGGAAAGACCAAGGGACTATTCAGGAACTGAAGACTGTACCTGGGAATGGCAGAGCCAAGGCCTTCCCATGACCATAATACCCGGTAATATTTATCTATAGCTAATACCTTTAAGCCTTGTACATTATTGTTGTATTTTTACTCTGACTGCCATTCCATTGTAGTTACGTTGTATAGCTTTACTGTATATTTCTGTAATTATCTAGTGCGCCCTTAAGGCAAATTAAACCATAAAATTAATCTTGGGCTGATGCTTTTACTCTGATCACGAATCTTAGAATACCCAGTGGGTAGCAGGACACCTTCCCCGGCGGCCATTTGCTCTAGGTGCAGTTCTCTTACTGACCTGAGAGACAAAGGGGGGCGCCGGAGAGCTGTACCTGTGGAGTTATGTCCCATTGGTGACGTGGGAGGAAAGGGATCATCCGTCACATTTGGTAGCGGCGGTGGTATCAGAAGCTGTGATACCCGGGCTACCGTGTGGCGGCCGGCTGAGTTCCTCACAATAATATTTGTGTCATTCTCAAAACTTTTGGCCATGACTGTACATACCTTCATCTGTTCCTTTGGTTTGTCAAAATGATATAATTGTTCATCTGCCTTGACTTTGGTTATCATCTTGTTTCCTGCAATAATTGCACACTCATTATCTTTGAATTTTACTGTAAGTCCTTTTGCTGTTAGACGTTTCACAGATCATAATCCGCCTTCCAATTTTGGAACATACAACACATCCTGTACAAGTATCTTTGAATCTTGTCCGAACTTGTTTGAACAATTTAGCATACCTTGTCCGATACCTTCTGCGGTTATTTTGCTCCCATCTGCAACATAAATGGTTTCTTTCTTATTTAAATCAAGATCAGTAAAGAAATTCTTGTCACTTGTCATATGACTCGTTGCTTTTGAATCAATAAACCTACCAAGTGATGATTTCTTGTCTGTTATTTTGAATGTGCCATTCCAATTATTCTCACTTGAATCGGAAATTGTGTTTTTTACTTACTGTGTATGCCTTTTATGTTGTAATTTTTGTTGTTCTGCTTTCCATATGGTACAGTCTTTCTTTAAATGACCTTTTTTTCTTACATCTGAAGCATTCTCTTGTCTCTTTATTATAGGGTTTTTTAAATTCTGTAGCTTTGAGTGTTTTCACTGTCCTTTTCAGTAGAAGAGTCATTGCTTTGTTCTTTTCTTCTCTGATATTCATCTATGAGTCTGGTTTTCACAAAATCTAATGTAATGTCAGTTTCTGGGCTTATCTCAAGAGCATTTATCAAGGCTGTATACGAATCTGGTAAACTGCACAACAATATAGCTGCTATATGACTTTCTTTAATATCTTCACCAATAGATCTTAGCTGTGATATCACTTCCATCATTGAGAATATATGCTTCTGCATGTCACTGTCTGCACTTAGTCTCATACTGTAAAGCTTTCTTAATAAAAATAATTTGTGATTTAAACTGGGTCTCTCATATAGCTTTCTTAATGCTTCCCACATTCCTTTCGCTGTTTCTTCATTTCTTATATGTATTAATTGAGCATCATCCACTAATAAGCTAATGGTGGCTCTCGCTTGTCTATTTTTCTTATCCCATGTCTGATTATCCAGATCAGGTCTATTGTAGTGATTACTTCCCATAAATCATCTTTAGACAATAACATCTCTATTTTGAACTTCCATAGCTGATAGTTCTCATCATTCAGTTTAGCTACTGCGAGCTTTAGCTCTGTGCTACTTGTCATTTTTAACTTATCTTACTTGTTTGGAGAGATGTACTGAATATATTCTTCTGCATTCACCAGGGTCTTGCTGAGAGTTCCAGTGTCCTGGGTATTTAGTATTCATGGTGCTTGGGATCTGTGGTGTCTGGATTCTCTCGTGTCTGGATGTCTGTCTGTGTCTGGGTGTCTGGGCCCATAACCTGTTGCACAGCTTCTGAATCCACACCTTTGCAATAGAAAACTTCACAGAGCAGGCTGCATGGGATAACAAGCTTTTACTTCTATCAACATGAGGTAAAAGAATAATGCACAGTCATTCCAGCATTGCATCAGGAAACAGGAACAAAACGAAAGTGAAACTACAAGTGAGACTATTTCTTATACAATACATTAAACAGAAGGAAACGTTACACAACATCGCCATCTATTGTCAGGTCAGCATAAAGTCCTCCTTTTACTTATAATAAGTCCTAATCTGTTGCATACGCCAGCAACACTTGTATTCCAATCATGTGTATCGTCCCACCATGTTTCAGTGATTCCAATGACATCATATTTATTTTCCTCTGTTAGTAGTTCCAATTCTCCTTGTTTGTTGCCCATGCTTTGTGCATTTGTAAAGAAACATTTTAGTTTGTGATTGATTCTCTTCCTCCAATATTTTTATTATTTAGATTTTTTTGTCTTCGTTCTTCATTTCCACTTCTAATAGCCAATTCTCAATAGTATTTTTCAGGTGTATGGCTTTTACTGGCCTTTTGCTTCCCTTCCCATATTGTTCTAGTTTAAAGCTCTCCTGATGAGTTTAAAGCTCTCCTGATGAGTGTAGCAAGGCGACTTCCAAATACATGTTTTCCAGTCTTCGTAAGGTGCACACCATCTCTACCAAGTAGTCCATCGTATAAGTAGTTCACTCTGTGATCCAGAAATCCACTTATATGAACTTTTATATATTTTTTATATATTTTTAAAAACATTTTTTTTACTTTTTGCATGCTTCAATAGTCTCCATGGGAGACTTGTCTCTGCTGTTGTCTCTGCTGTAGACCTCTGGTTGTTTTGCTGACCAAGGGTGACCCACGATCAAGAGACAGGGTCACCAATGGGCAGGGATTTACGGAGCGCTTGCCGGAAGCGCAAGTTAAATACCGCTGTCAGAGATTGGCAGTGGCATTTAATGGGTTAACAGCCACGGGTGGATCGCGATTCCACCTGTGGCTGTTAGAGACACATGTCAGCGATGGAGCCCAATCACAGGGAGGGAGTCCGACTTGGGTGCATTATTATGCCCAATGTTGGAAAGGGGTTAAAGGGAATCTGTCAATAGGATCACCCTCCTAAGCTGTCTATATGGGCATGTAGGTTATAGTAAGCTGAAAAAATGACACCTTAATATCTCTGATCCGATGTCTATTTCCAGAGAAACCCACACGTTTCTTTATGTAAATTAGCTGTTCCAGGTCAGACTCTGATCTGCAGTACTGATCATCTTTTTCAGTTCTTTCAGTCCCTCACTTTTTCCTACTGCTGCTGTCCAGGTCTGCGCACGGCTCACAGATCCATGGGCATTGTGCTTAGGGTGCGTGCACCCTCCCACCCTTTCAAAGGGATAGTGCACCATCCTAAAGTGTCCCCAGCCAGTGGCTGGGAGACACTTATTATTTAAGGCACCTCCACCTGTTGGGAGGTGTTTGAGCAATGTATCTACTCTGCTTGTTGCATGCTCTCTAACTCACAGGTCCCCTGCTATAGTTTATATTCCTGCACCTGCCACTGCCTGCCTGTATACCAGCTGTACTTGCCTGCACCTGTCAGTTTTTGCCTGTATACCAGCCATTCCCACCAGCAACTGCAGATCCTGTGTTCCTGCCATGCCTTCCTTTACTAGCTGTACTCTCCTTCTGGGCCATTCCAGCTTCCTGCCCCTTTCGGTTCAGCAGCCGGGCATTCGTGGTCTGTCCTGGTGTGGCAACTGGTGTCCATCTGGAGCCAGGTCTAACCCCACCATGAGTAAATAGTCAGGTGTTCACCTAGTTACACCCCTCCAGACTCTCCTGGGACCATGGCACAGTGGTTACACCACTCCTGTTAAAATTACTATGTGGAGTCTAATGTCCCACTGTGCTTTGTTATGTAGAATAAACTGACCTGCGGTGCGTATTTGAAATTCACAACATGTCAATTCCTCTTGAGTTTTAGGTGCAGATCTTTTCCATAGAATTGCATTAGATGCAAAAACTTTGCAGATAAATATCCATATATATTCACAGTGTGTTTACGCTGCAGAAATACACTAATTAAACATGTAATCTGCACAACTATAAAAGTTTTGTCAACGCCAAGTGCCAAGAAGAATTAGAAACAAAGCAGCTTTATTAAAAACATGACATACCAAAAACAGACAAAAAAACGTGATAGATGCGAAAAAGTGAATGTAAAACATGCAGTTAAAAACACCCAGAATCCACCTGAATAAGCACTGCAAAATGACCCCACAAAATTGACTTACTATACAGCAGTGTCAAAACGACATCGCTGTCCCCATTTTCCATTTCAGAGTTCGGAAGCATTTAAATGAAGTAACATGTTAATTTTTGTGGCCTCTTCCATTAAGAGTATAGAGCGAAAGATGTCAGCAAAAGACTTGTTGCAAGAATGACAGCAAAACTGCCTACGATGCGGAACACAACCACTGAGAGTGTTCTGAAGCAGCTTTGACTGGGAAAACTCAGCCGCTGCATTGGCATCTAATAGCACTGTGTGCACATACTTGTTGGCAAAGCCGACAAATTTTTTTAGGTGCCGACAATCTGTGCCCTGGAGCAACTTTGCTGGCGTCGTTTTTGGGTAAATATTTTCTCTGTACTTCCAATATAATGATGATCACTCGAAGAATGAAAATGCTACTTCTTTTAACAGCTTTACTGTTTACGAATGCGGAAGTATTTCAAAGAAGTAACAAAAGACTGAAAATGTGCACAGCAATGTCATTTTTACATTTTGCTGTGCATTATGTTCTTTTTTTACTGTGGTTTTGCAGTGCTTTTTTTTTTTATTCTCTAAGACTATGAGTCTTTTAGACACCAACACACTCGACAAATTATACCTGGTGAAGCCACTTAAAGAAAACATCAGAGGCCTTAGGAGTTGTTCACACTGTTAGGGTCTGCGGAACGCACCAAATATATGATGTGGAGAGGTGCTTTCGCAGCCGGGGTCCACCGTGCAGGCGGAGCCCGCTGCCAGAAAAATGGTGCAATAAGCGAACTCTGTTATCCCGCAGTCGCCAAAATAAACGCCGTAACGCGCTGTGGCAATATGTGCAAACTCTGTTAATCCACAGAGCCGCTAGAAGGAGTTCCGCAGCGCTATATGGCGATGTGTGCGAACTTACTTAACACAACTGAGTCGCAAAATAAACACGCTAGGGCGCTGTCCACCGTTGAAAGCGAACCCTGTTACGTCACAGAGCCGCTGAGACAAACTTCTGTGTCCTGTCAGGCACCCAGGTACACAGTTAACTGCTAAGCGAACATAGAACGTGATCATGCGCTAATGTCCTCGAGGGAGTCACCTGCAATCTATGGCGTCTGAACGCCAGGCCCTGAATACGGCAATCAAACTCCTCACCGGTTATGCCGGTAATCTAGGGCATCTAGGACACCGACCCTGACCAGCTAGCATACCAAACTCCTCACTGATTAAGTCGGTATTCTAGGGGCTTATTTCAGCCGGGCCCTAACCACACACACACGCATGACCACACTGGCGCAAAGCATATAAAGATTGACACTAGCGCATGGCGGCCCAGCCATGCCACCCTTTTAAAGTAACAGCTACAGGACCTGCCAGAAACAAGGACCAATGAAACTGTTCCAGAACACCAGTAGTCACAGGACCTTCCTGGCGGACCAATAGGAGCTGCTGCAGTACCTGAGCATGTGACCCCTGATCTCCAGTGAGAGATCTCACCCTGGGCATGCTCAGAAGGGGAAAACAAGGACTTTGTCCTAAAGACGTCTGCTCACCGCTAACCAGTACTGGCCACAATAGCAGAGCCTGGAGATGCAGCAGTAATCCTCTGCACACTGTTAGACTGGGCGAGACGCTGGTACCGACGTCTAAGTTGAGCAGAGTCCACTGCGGCCAGAGACGAATGGGAGACCGCAGCCGGGATGGCTCGAGATTCCCCTTGTGCAGAAGCGGGAACTCGACCCCTAACATTACCCCCCCTCCTAGGGCCCCCCCTTCTCTGGGCCTCGCTACGCTCAAAGGCAGCGATGAGCTGCGGAGCATGAACATGCTTGGCAGGCTCAAAGGACCTATCCTCAGGCCCATAACCCCTCCAATCCACCCAAAAAATTTTTTTGCCCCGTAACACCTTGCACCCTACAATGGCATTCACCTCGTAGTCGTCCGAAGACGAACCCGACGTCCCGGCAGATGACTCAGGCAACCGGGAGATGACCACAGGTTTTAGGAGGGACACATGGAAGGTGTCGGAGATACCAAGGCGAGGCGGAAGGGCCATACGGTAAACCACAGGGTTCACCTGCTCGAGAACCTTGAAGGGACCCAAATAGCAGGGTGCCAACTTAGTGGATTCCACCCGTAGCCTGATGTTTCTGGCGGAGAGCCACACTAGGTCGCCAGGAGCAAATGTCGGAGCGGGACGCCGATGGGCATCGGCAGAAGACCTCATCCTTTCCTTGGAAGCCTGAATGGCATCCTGGGTGCGGTCCCATATGTCCCATGCTTCCACAGCCCAGTCTGCCACCCTGGAGTCGGCGGAAGCCACGGGCTTGGACACCGGTACCCGCGGATGCTGGCCGTAATTTAAGAGGAATGGGGTCTGTCCGGTGGAGTCAGCCACAGCATTGTTTAGCACGAACTCCGCCCACGGGAGCAAGGATGCCCAGTCATCCTGCCTGGCAGAGACAAAATGTCGCAAGTAGGTGACCAATGTCTGGTTGGCCCTCTTTACCAACCCATTTGTCTCGGGATGATACGCAGAGGAGAGGTTCAACTCAATGCAGAGTAGATGACACAACTCTCTCCAGAACCGAGACGCAAATTGGGGACCTCGATCACTGACAATCTTGTCTGGCATACCGTGTAGACGTAAGATGTGTCTAATAAACAATGCTGCCAAGGCCCGTGCAGAAGGTAACCGTGGTAGGGGCACTAAGTGCACCATTTTGGAGAAGTGGTCGGTGATCACCCAAATGATAGTGCAACCCCGAGACTTGGGTAAGCCCACCACAAAGTCCATCCCGACCATCTTCCAGGGCCTGTCTGCCACCGGCAAAGGAAAAAGTAACCCAGCTGGTCGTTGTCAAGGGGACTTGTTCCTGGCGCAGGAGACACCCGCCTGAACGTACTCCCTGACGTCATGGACCATATGTGGCCACCAGTATGTCCTCGCCAATAACTCAGTTGTCCTCTTTGCCCCAAAGTGTCCACCCACCCTGGACGAGTGTGCCCAAGAGAGTACCTCCGGTCACAAATTAGTGGGCACAAAAGTCTTGCCCGGAGGCACAGACTCTAGCGAAACCGGGGCTACAGTTCTCAGGCTTTCTTCGGGGACAATAAGCCGAGGCTCCTCATCCTCCTCCTCTGATGACACTAAGGAGCGAGAGAGAGCGTCGGCCCGAACATTCTTCTCACCGGAGAGAAAATGGAGGGTGAAGTGGAACCGAGAGAAGAATAGGGACCATCTGGCCTGGCGAGAATTTAGCCGCTGAGCCGTTTGCAAATATACCAAGTTTTTGTGGTCGGTGAAGACTTGGAAGGGAAAACGAGCCCCCTCCAGAAGATGTCTCCACTCAGAGAAGGCCAACTTCATAGCCAGCAACTCCCTGTCCCCGATGGAATAATTCCTCTCTGCTGGTGTAAAGGTCTTAGAAAAGAAGAAGCAGGGATGCTTCCGACCTTGAGCATCCTTTTGATAAAGAACTGCTCCAACACCAACAGAAGAGGCGTCCACCTCTAAAATAAACGGCTTATCAACATCAGGGCGATGTAATATGGGAGCACTGGCAAAATGCGACTTGATGGAAGAGAACGCCTTGGAGACCTCCTCAGACCACAACTTGGGATTTGCTCCCTTCTTGGTGAGGGCTACCAAAGGAGCTACCAAAGTCGAGAAATGGGGAATGAACTGGCGATAATAATTAATGAACCCCATAAAGCGCTGCACCGCTTTGAGAATGGGGTTCTTGCCAGTCCATTACAGCCTGTAGTATGGCAGGATCCATAGCCAATCCCTGGGCAGAGATGATATAGCCCAGGAAAGGTAAGGACTCCTGCTCAAACACACATTTCTCCAGCTTGGCATAGAGGGAGTTTGCCCGTAAGAGGTCGAAGACTTTGTTGACATCCCTCCGGTGAGAGTCTATATCTGGTGAAAAGATGAGAATATCATCCAGATAGACTACTACAGAGGTGGAGAGCATATCCCGGAAGATATCATTGACAAAGTCTTGGAAAACAGCGGGAGCATTTGTAAGGTTCTTTGTCTCTGTTGACATGTTCCTTGAAACTCAGTTTTCCGTCGGCCATTTTGCTTTCTGTCTTTCTGCAGCTCTTGCCCTCAGTTAATATGGAGTTTCCAGTTTTCATGTTCCCGCCCTGATTCTTCCCTCTTGCTTCTTAAGCAGCCTCAGCTGAACAATCAGTGCTCCTGAATCAAGCCTCAGTCAGTCTGTGACCTGACTTCTGGAAACCTTGGACTTGTACTCCAGCTATTCCCTACTGAGGAACCTTGGAACACTTTTGGACTCTGGAAACCTGCTGTTTGGTGAATCCATGTTTGCAGAGGAATTACGGTACAGAGAAGAGATCCTGAACCTGCTTTGGAGATTTATTGTAGTGCTTGAAGTTACTCTGGCCTGCTGTGTCTCCTGTCGCTGTTCCTGCAAACTGTGTGAACTTTTCAGCATGCTTGTATGAAGTAATACAAGTCATTTCATATCAACCTGTGTCTCCTGTGTTTTCCTCGCACCCAAGCACAAGACGCTATAGGAACTGTACACTATACATGACAAGATTCAGGAGCCAATGTTTAGTGTCTGCTGGGTCTGGGAAAGCCGTGTCTGCTGTGACTGTGGATATCAGATGTCCGTTTAATACCTTATGTGATGACAGTGGTTGTGACTTCTCACAACCATTCCAGGTGGGCGCATTCCCTTAAAATTTTACTCTGGAGTGTTACCACAGGTAAACACTATTGTTTTTTTTTTTTTTTTTTTTTTTCCTTTCCTCTTCTCCTTCCAGCACTTCTGCCTTAAAAGATCTGGAAGATGGAGGCCCGCATAAAGGAACTTTGCGGAGTGACTGATACAATCCTTTCAGATGTACAGACTTTAAAAACCCGTTTTGCAAGCCTACAGGACCTCACTAATCATAATTTGCAAGTGTTTGGACAGACTACCCAGGAATTGCGAGCCAGGATTGAGGCTCTAGAGGAACGAGCCCAGGCTCCTGCCATAACCCCGAGTTCTGGGATCCCCAAATTACCTCCTTTTCGTTTTGGCGGTGAACGTGAGAAATTCAGGGGATTTATTAATCAATGCAATTTATTTTTCTCTGCACATGCTTCACAATTTCCCACTGAACGATCCAAAGTGCTTACTATAATCATGTTGCTTACCAATAAGGCTTTGATGTGGGCAAACCTCTGATTGAGACTGAGGATGATTGTTTGAATCACCTTGATGCTTTTATTTCAGCCATGGGGCAGGTGTTTGATGACCCCAATCGAGGTGCAACAGCTGAAGCAGCCATGTTAACTTTGCGCCAAGGTAAGCGTTCAGTAGCCGAATATGCCCTGGATTTCAGGAGATGGGCTCTTGATACCAATTGGGACACTTCCGCTAAAAAATCTATTTTTCGGAAAGGGTTGTCTCCACTGATTAAGGATGAACTTGCTCGTGCCGACCCTCCCACTGCGTTAGGTGACTTTATTAACTATTGTATCCGTATTGATGCTCGTCTGACTGAACGCAGACAGAGAGATGGTTCGAAAATAATCGCACTAACCTTTTACTGCCTCCCTCCTCAGCTAGGGAACCTTTGAGTAGGATCACAAGGGAACCAGAACCTGAACCCATGCAGGTGGACTCTTTACAAAGACGGGTTAGTGATGCACGCAAAGAACATCGTATAAAGGAAAATCTATGTTTCTACTGTGGTAAGTCAGGGCACTTCATTATAAACTGCCCCAGCCGTTCTCGTAAGACTACTGCAGCAGTCATTCACTGTGAGTGTTGCGAGAGGAGCTCTGTCATGTCCGAGCCTCAGGCTCCAGAGAGATCTGCTGCAAGAGATCTTGATTTCTCGGACTTAAACTCTGTTAGTTCTGGGGACGATGACTGTATAAACGCTGCAATTTTTCAAGTTTCCTCAGCGGTGTCCCAGCTGAGTTATAAAAGAAACAGTTCTCATTGCTTCCTTTCCATCAAACTCTGGGTTGACTCAGTCTGGGTGTCTAGCTCTGCTATGATCGACTCAGGAGCAAGTGGAAATTTTATGGATATCTCCTTTGCTCTGAAACAGGGGATACGTTCAGTGAAGAAGGCTACTCCAGTACAGATGGAGACTGTGGATGGCTCTCTACTGACTTCTGGACCAGTGGATCAAGAAACAGAGCCTTTGAGGGTCCTTATGGGTAAAGATCATCAGGAGAAAATGTCTTTTATGCTTATCTCTTCTCCCCACTTTCCCATTATTCTAGGGCTACCATGGCTGCAGGCGCAGAATCCTACGATTAACTGGGAGACCAAGGAATTACACTTTCCGGAGAAACAGATGAGTCAAGGAGTTTCAGCTTGCTCTGTTCCTAAAGGAACCATGTCAGTCCCTGAACTACCAGCTGTATACCAGGACTATGTGGATTTATGTAACAAGAAGAACGCTGATCAGCTTCCTCCTCACCGTCCATATGATTGTCCAATTGAATTATTGCCTGGAGCCGAGATACCTTTTGGTAAGATCTACCCCCTAGCGGGGCCCGAGCTAAAGCTTTGAAGGATTATATAGACGAAAATTTAGCCAAGGGCTTCATACGCCCCTCTTCATCTCCCGCAGGTGCACCCATCTTCTTTGTGAAGAAGAAAGATGGATCTCTGAGACCCTGCATAGACTATAGGGAACTCAATAAGGTTACTATTAGAAACCGTTATCCATTGCCTTTAATCCCTGAGTTGTTGGAGAGAGTGCGGCATGCCAAAATTTTCTCTAAACTGGATCTCCGTGAGGCCTATAACTTGGTCCGTATTAGACCTGGGGATGAATGGAAGACTGCTTTCAGGTCACGCTATGGACACTTTGAATATCTAGTTATGCCTTTTGGTCTGAGTACCGCCCCAGCCACTTTCCAACACTTCGTGAATGATATCTTCAGGGATCTCCTAGATACATTTGTGGTGATTTATCTGGATGATATTCTAATTTTTTCTAACTCCACAGAGGAACATCATGGACATGTGAGAATGGTCTTAGAACGCCTAAGACAAAACCATCTCTACATCAAACTTGAAAAATGTGAATTCCATAGGACCGAAATTCAATTTCTGGGGTATGTACTATCTACGCAAGGGATTAGTATGGATGGAAGCAAGACCCAAGCCATCAAGGATTGGCCAATTCCTAGAAATGTGAAGGAGGTGCAGCGTTTCATCGGGTTTGCCAACTTCTATAGACGTTTCATTAAGAATTTTTCTGAGGTAGTGTCACCTATCACCCAACTTACCCGGATACAGTCTAGGTTCTCCTGGACCCCGCAAGCTCAGGAAGCATTTTCCTGTTTAAAGGATAAATTTACCACCGCACCTATCTTAGTACATCCCAACCCCGAGCTTGCCTTCATAATAGAGGTGGATGCTTCAGACTGTGCCGTTGGAGCTATACTCTCTCAGAGAACAGGTGAGAAGAATGTCTTGCATCCCTGTGCCTTCTTTTCCCAGCAGTTGTCTTCGGCTGAGAGGAACTACGATGTGGGCAATAGAGAATTGTTGGCCATTATTGCCGCCTTCAAGGAATGGAGACACCTTCTTCAGGGAGCTGCACAGCAAATAGTCATCCTGACAGACCATCGTAACCTTGAATTTATCAGGTCGGCTAAGTGCCTGACTCCTCGCCAGGCTCGCTGGAATCTTTTCCTAAACCAATTTAATTTTGTCATTTCTAAAGGGTATGCCACACTAAACAACATCGCTAACGGGATCGCTAAAAAAACGTCACTATTTAGCGATCCCGTTAGCGATGTTGTTGTGTGCGGCATCTGTCAGCGACGAGGCCCCTGCTGTGATCTCGCTCGTCGCTGACATCGTTCCGGACCCTATTTAGATCGTCGGCGACCCGCAGGTAAGTATATATCGCTAAGTGTGGCACCTTTTCTTAGCGATTTAGCGGTACTTTTGTACCGCTAAAGTCGTTAAGAAGATCGCTAACCGCGATAGCGTCGTTAACTATATCGCTAAGTTAAGCCGCACTTAGCGATATAGAAACAATCCCGCTAGCGATCGCATTAGTATGCGTCTTTATCGCTATCGCTAGCGGGATTGTTTAGTGTGGCAGTACCTTTATAGACCAGGATCGCACAATGGAAAGGCTGATGCACTCTCTAGGATTCATTCAGCAGAGACACGTCCACTTACTCCTCCTAAGACTATTCTTCCTGACTCTAGATTCCTGGGAGTGATTCATAATCAAGACCTACTTAAGGACATCAAGGAAGCATACCATGCGGATTCTTTGTTGGCTCAACCCCCAAGGGACGTAAGTCTTGTCTTTAAGAATGGTGTGTGGATTCAGGGACAACGTCTGTATATACCTGAAACAGTCAGATTGAGAGTATTGCAACTCATCCACGATTCCAAGATAGCCGGGCATAGGGGAATTCTAAAGACACAAGAATTTCTTTCTCGTTTCTTTTGGTGGCCCACTTACAGGAAAGATGTCTTAAACTATGTCACTTCATGTGAAGTCTGTGCAAGATGCAAAACACCTCGCTCCTCACCAACTGGTCTGTTGCAACCTCTTCCCACCCCGTCCCGCCCATGGGGATCTATTTCTATGGACTTCATTGTGGAGTTACCAACCTCTCAAGGGAAGAACACCATTCTAGTGGTGGTTGACCGTCTAACAAAGGCAGCTCATTTTATCCCTTGTGTCGGCTTACCCACTGCAAAACAGACATCAGACTTGATGATTAAGAATGTGTTTCGCTTACATGGAGTACCGGATGAGGTCATTTCGGATCGAGGGGTGCAATTCACTTCAAGGTTTTGGCAAAATTTCTGTGCAGCATTGGACATTAAAGTAAACCTTTCTTCTGCTTTTCATCCCCAGACTAATGGACAGACAGAACGAACCAATCAGACCCTGGAGCAGTATCTCCGCTGTTTTATCTGCCACCTACAGGATGATTGGGTGGATCTACTTCCACTGGCTGAGTTCTCTTATAACAACTCTCAGAGCGCCTCCACTAAGCAGTCTCCTTTTTACTCCAATCTAGGTTATCATCCTAACATTCTTCCTCGATTTCCCATAGATACGCCCTTGCCGGCAGTGGCTGAAAGAATCACTTCTTTACAAAAGAATATGGATCTTCTAAAGGAAAATCTAGAATTGGCTCAGGAAAGGTACAAGAAAGCAGCAGATAAATTTCGTAAACCTGCACCAGCTTTCAAGGTAGGAGATTTGGTCTGGCTGTCAACCAGAAATCTTAAATTAAAGATTCCATCGTCTAAATTGGGACATAAGTACATTGGACCTTATAAGATCAATAAGATTATAAGTGCTGTTGCTTGTCGTCTTCAACTGACCAGAACTATGAGAATCCACCCTGTCTTTCATGTATCCCTACTAAAGGCTGCAACACCCAATACGTTTCCTAGACGTTCTTCTCCTTGCCCTGACCCAGTACTGGTCGATGGTCAGGAAGAATTTATGGTGGAAAGGATTCTAGATTCCAGGTTGTACAGAAATCAGTTGCAATATTTGATTAAATGGCAGGGCTACCCAGTGGAGGACAACTCATGGGAACCAGTCAATAATGTAAATGCTCCTCGCATGCTCCGTCCGGTTTCATCAGAGGTACCCTGACAAGCCTGGTCTGAGGTCATCCGGAGGTTGTCCCTAAGGGGGGAGTAATGTAAGGTTCTTTGTCTCTGTTGACATGTTCCTTGAAACTCAGTTTTCCGTCGGCCATTTTGCTTTCTGTCTTTCTGCAGCTCTTGCCCTCAGTTAATATGGAGTTTCCAGTTTTCATGTTCCCGCCCTGATTCTTCCCTCTTGCTTCTTAAGCAGCCTCAGCTGAACAATCAGTGCTCCTGAATCAAGCCTCAGTCAGTCTGTGACCTGACTTCTGGAAACATTGGACTTGTACTCCAGCTATTCCCTACTGAGGAACCTTGGAACACTTTTGGACTCTGGAAACCTGCTGTTTGGTGAATCCATGTTTGCAGAGGAATTACGGTACAGAGAAGAGATCCTGAACCTGCTTTGGAGATTTATTGTAGTGCTTGAAGTTACTCTGGCCTGCTGTGTCTCCTGTCGCTGTTCCTGCAAACTGTGTGAACTTTTCAGCATGCTTGTATGAAGTAATACAAGTCATTTCATATCAACCTGTGTCTCCTGTGTTTTCCTCGCACCCAAGCACAAGACGCTATAGGAACTGTACACTATACATGACAGCATTACAGAGCCCGAAGTGCATCACCAGGTATTCATAATGCCCATCCCTGGTATTAAAAGCTGTCTTCCACTCTTCCCCCTTACGGATGCGAATTAGGTTATAGGCACCACGTAGATCAAGCTTGGTAAATACTCTTGCTCCTCGGAGCCTATCAAAGAGCTCAGAGATTAGGGGCAACGGGTACTTATTCTTGACGGGGATAGCGTTAAGACCCCTGTAGTCAATACATGGACGTAATTCTGCGTTTTTCTTTTGCACAAAGAAGAACCCCGCCCTGCTGGTGACACCGACTTCCTAATGAACCCTCTTGCCAGATTCTCCTGAATATACTGGGACATGGCCTCCGTCTCAGGAAGTGAGAGGGGGTAGACTCTCCCCGAGGAGGTTCTGCTCCAGGCAAGAGATCAATAGGACAGTCGTAGGGGCGATGAGGTGGAAGAGTCTCCGCCGCCTTCTTGGAGAAAACGTCTGCATATGACCAATAACACTGAGGAAGAGAAGTGAGATCTATGGGTATCTCTGTGGTGGTGACCTGAACGCACTCCCTGACACACCTGCCTCTACATGAATCACCCAACCCAGTATCCTCCCAGAGGACCACTCAATATGGGGAGAGTGGTAACGGAGCCAAGGTACTCCCAGCAACACCTCGTCTATTCCCTCGGGCAGGACAAGAAAATAAATACTCTCCTGATGGGAAGGGGACATAGATAAAGTGAGAGGGATCATCTGGTGGGTGATTTGTGAGGGCAGAGTTGATCCATTCACTACTCGCATAGTCCACGGTTTGGTGAGCATCACCAGAGGTATAGTGTGGCGGAGAGCAAATGCAGAGGACATGAAATTCCCCTCGGCTCCAGAATCCACACAGAGCTCGGCGGTGAGCGTGGATGGACCTACTGTAATTGTCCCCTTAAAGGACAACTTGGTGGAAAATGCCGCAGTGTCTAGTGAACCTCCTCCCAAGGTCATTATACGCGACCATTTTCCCGACCGCTGTGGACATTTGTTGGCATAATGTCCTAACTGCTGGCAGATGTTACAGACCACAGGTACTCGAGCGGCCCGGGACTTAGGTCCTGCTCAAGAAACCTCCATGGCCTCATGGGAGTCGGGCGCCTGGCTAGAAGATTCTAGAGGTCTGGCGAAGGTGGGAGCCTGCCGAAACCTCTGCCTACACTGGGACCGCTCCAACCTCCGCTCGTGAAAATGGAGGTCGATGCGGGTAGATATGGTGATAAGCTCCTCCAGTGTGGCGGGAATCTCCCTGGTGGCCAAGGCATCTTTCACATGACCGCTAGTCCTCTCCAAAACACGGGAATGAGGACTTTATCCGACCAGTCCAACTCCGAGGACAGAGTCCGAAATTGGACAGCAAAACAGCTGACCAAGGACGAACCCTGTGAACTTGCCAGAAGTTGGAGCGCCGCATCGTGGGTAACCTGAGGTCCTAGAAAGTCCTTTTTTAGAGCCTCCAGAAAACGAGGAGCACTCCGCACCACACGGTCGTCACGCTCCCACAGCGGGGTGGCCCACTCCAACGCTCTGCCCGACTGAAGAGATATTACAAAGCCCACTTGTGCCCGATCCGTGGGGAAACGTGCAGCCAGAAGCTCGAGTTGTATAGAGCACTGACTCACGAATCCCTGACATTGCTTGCTGTCACCAGCAAACTTGTCTGGAAGCAGGAGGTGGGATATTGTGGGGGCAGAGGTGGCAGTGGACACACTGGCTGCAGCCACGCTAGCAGCCTGAACAGCGACTGCGGTAACATCCACAGCTGAGCTTGTGCGCTCAAGAGCCGCCAACCTACCCTCCAGCTGCTGGATGTCCCATAGTAGACGCTGGTCATCCGCCATTTTACTAGCCAGACCCTGGCGCTAGTGTTATGTTAGGGTCTGTGGAACGCACCAAATATATGATGTGGAGAGGTGCGTTCGCAGCCCGGGGTTCCACCGTGCAGGCGGAGCCCGCTGCCAGTAAAATGGCTCAAGAAGTGAACTCTGTTATCCTGCAGAGTCGCCAAAATAAACGCCGTAACGCGCTGTGGCAATTTGTGCGAACTCTGTTAATCCACAGAGCCGCTAGAAGGAGTGCCGCAGCGCTATATGGCGATGTGTGGGAACTCACTTAACACAACTGAGTCACAAAATAAACACGCTAGGGTGCTGTCTAGCGTTGAAAGCTAACCCTGTTACGTCACAGAGCCGCAGAGACAAACCTCTGTGTCCTGTCAGGCACCCAGGTACACAGTTAAGTGCTAAGCGAACATAGAACGTGATCATGCGCTAATGTCCTCGCGGGAGTCACCCGCAATCTATGGCATCTGAACGCCAGGCCCTGAATACGGCAATCAAACTCCTCACCGGTTATGCCGGTTATCTAGGGCATCTAGGACACCGACCCTGACCAGCTAGCATACCAAACTCCTCACCGATTAAGTTGGTATTCTAGGGGCTTATTTCAGCGGGCCCTAACCACACACACGCATGACCACACTGGCACAAAGCATATAAAGACTGACACTAGCGCATGGCGGCCCAGCCATGCCACCCTTTTATAGTAACAGCTACAGGACCTGCCAGAAACAAGGACCAATGAAACTGTTCCAGAACACCAGTAGTCACAAGACCTTCCTGGTGGACCAATAGGAGCTGCTGCAGTACCTGAGCATGTGACCCCTGATCTCCAGTGAGGGATCTCACCCTGGGCATGCTCAGAAGGGGAAAACAAGAACTTTGTCCTAAAGACGTCTGCTAGCCGCTAACCAGTACTGGCAACAATAGCAGAGCCTGGAGATGCAGCAGTAATCCTCTGCACACTGTTAGACTGGGCGAGACGCTGGGACCGACGTCTAAGCTGAGCAGAGTCCACTGCGGCAGAGACCAATGGGAGACCGCAGCCGGGATGGCTCGAGATTCCCCTTTTGCAGAAGCGGGAACTCGACCCCTAACACACACATCAGTGATTTTTCTCATATGCAAAAAAAGGCCTGCGTTTCATCAGCTCTTTTTTAGCGTTTTATCACAGTTTAATCCATTTTTCTTGGATGAAATAAAATCTGATGGAGGTTTATCAAGCTTCTCCTATCAAATAGTCCATGAAAAACAGGAGTCCAAGTGCTGTCCAGTCTTATTACGGACCTATACATATCAAAAAACTGACCGGCACATCCAAACATAGATCCAGTGTGAACAGGTGCTAAACCTAGAGTCACCAACTCATATACATACAAGAAAAAAAAGGTAGCACACTGTAGCGCTGTAGCTTGCAAACACGAAATATGAAAATATGAAAAATATGAAAATGAATTGCATCACTGCCTTAGAAATATGAAAAATTGAGAAGTCTTAGCGCATAAGATGGCCAAATTATGTGAGCCTGATAGCCACGTCAAGGCTCTTCTCGTATATCAGGTCCTAACTAATGCCAGTCCTCACTTAGAAAAGTCTGTCTGCATGGGAACATATGAATCCTCTCTTCAGACTAAAATCTACATCTCTGTGGAGGGGTAATGAACCTAGTGTAATTAAAAAGCCTGTGACCAACAGGTGGAGTGCTCAGGTAGAAGGTAAATGAATACATATCAAAAAACTGACCGGCACATCCAAACATAGATCCAGTGTGAACAGGTGCTAAACCTAGAGTCACCAACTCATATACATACAAGAAAAAAAGGTAGCACACTGTAGCGCTGTAGCTTGCAAACACGAAATATGAAAATATGAAAAATATGAAAAATGAATTGCATCACTGCCTTAGAAATATGAAAAATTGAGAAGTCTTAGCGCATAAGATGGCCAAATTATGTGAGCCTGATAGCCACGTCAAGGCTCTTCTCGTATATCAGGTCCTAACTAATGCCAATCCTCACTTAGAAAAGTCTGTCTGCATGGGAACATATGAATCCTCTCTTCAGACTAAAATCTACATCTCTGTGGAGGGGTAATGAACCTAGTATAATTAAAAAGCCTGTGACCAACAGGTGGAGTGCTCAGGTAGAAGGTAAATGAATACATATCAAAAAACTGACCGGCACATCCAAACATAGATCCAGTGTGAACAGGTGCTAAACCTAGAGTCACCAACTCATATACATACAAGAAAAAAAAGGTAGCACACTGTAGCGCTGTAGCTTGCAAACACGAAATATGAAAATATGAAAAATATGAAAAATGAATTGCATCACTGCCTTAGAAATATGAAAAATTGAGAAGTCTTAGCGCATAAGATGGCCAAATTATGTGAGCCTGATAGCCACGTCAAGGCTCTTCTCGTATATCAGGTCCTAACTAATGCCAATCCTCACTTAGAAAAGTCTGTCTGCATGGGAACATATGAATCCTCTCTTCAGACTAAAATCTACATCTCTGTGGAGGGGTAATGAACCTAGTGTAATTAAAAAGCCTGTGACCAACAGGTGAAGTGCTCAGGTAGAAGGTAAATGAATACATATCAAAAAACTGACCGGCACATCCAAACATAGATCCAGTGTGAACAGGTGCTAAACCTAGAGTCACCAACTCATATACATACAAGAAAAAAAGGTAGCACACTGTAGCGCTGTAGCTTGCAAACACGAAATATGAAAATATGAAAAATATGAAAAATGAATTGCATCACTGCCTTAGAAATATGAAAAATTGAGAAGTCTTAGCGCATAAGATGGCTAAATTATGTGAGCCTGATAGCCACGTCAAGGCTCTTCTCGTATATCAGGTCCTAACTAATGCCAATCCTCACTTAGAAAAGTCTGTCTGCATGGGAACATATGAATCCTCTCTTCAGACTAAAATCTACATCTCTGTGGAGGGGTAATGAACCTAGTGTAATTAAAAAGCCTGTGACCAACAGGTGGAGTGCTCAGGTAGAAGGTAAATGAATTGTAGCATTTCCAGGGGATATAGCTCTAGGATCGCTGTCTGGGTAGACAGAATGGCACGAAAACAGTTCATTCAGACAGCAGTTCTGGTGTAAAACTGGCCGCAACCAGCTTTATTAAAGTCCACAGCAAACAGATAAAAATAAAGCATAAACAGAAAAACCTAGGCTTGTCTAGCCACTAATTACACATAGATCGATTGCCCTGTCTATCCGGGTCCCGGCTCTACCAGCCTGACCCAAACAACACATATGATATATGTTACCAGTATGGAGTTTCACAGATACTCCTCCTTGTGTCTGAAGGCACCTTCCATGTCCAGACTTGAGAGAGATCCACTCCTATTCAGCCGCTATTCACACGAATTCGCACTGAGACTACTCCTGTGTCCGGGGTACTTCCTGCACCCAGACTGAGATAGCTCACACTCCTGGAGACGCTCCCTGTGCCGGGACACCTTCCTGTGTCCAGACTAAGCCAGCTCCCACACTCCTGGAGACTGCTTCTTGTGCCGGGACACCTTCCTGTGTCCAGACTAAGCCAGCTCCAACACTCCTGGAGACGGCTTCTTGTGCCGGGACACCTTCCTGTGTCCAGACTAAGCGTGCTCCCACTCCTGGAGACTGTGTTTGCAGACACCTACTTCTGGTCTCCTAATTAACACCTGAGTAGTTTCAGGCCTGAGCTGCAAGTGTGTAATGAATGTAAGGTGTAGTGACCTTTCTCTACCACTAGGTTTACAAAGCCACACATTTCCCTTATACCTAGGTGAAATGTACACCCCATTCAACACATATTCCCTCACTGTCTCACATATCCCCTCCCTCTTCTCCAGACCGGAGGGCTGGTCATCCAGACCGGAGGGCTGGTCAACAATCCAAAAGAGACAGCGAACTCTGGACCAGTCATGGCCTTCATCAGCTTCATCTTCACTACTGTCATCCGTATCTTCACCTGAGCCATAGCCAACATCAGTTTTCTCTTCATCTGAAGCATCCGCACTACCCTGTACCCTCCCAGGCCTATACTCTCTGCGGGCCTCGGGTATCCTGCACGGTTTCATCTTGACCTTAGGGCCGGGCTCAGTTTCGATATAGTGCCTGGCCAGAGAAGTACGACCCGGCACATAAGAACAGTTCTGCTGACTCTTCCTCAGAAATTCACGTACCTCCTGTCCCTGGTGCACTGACCATGTGTCACCAACTATCACAGAAGGTATAGGGGGTTTTTCACTTTTCTTCAGTTCCCCTTGAACCTTCTTTACTTCATTGAGCTTCTCCAGAAGATGCTCATGGCTCTCATCACGCTCCTTCATCACAGTTTGGAGTTTTTTCTGAGAAGTAATCACTTCATCTTGTACCTGTTGGACGTCCTTTATGTCTTCAGCCCTTCTTCAGGCTCTTCTGGTAGGACATGCTCAGAAGTCCTACCGTCAGTCTTACATTCTACTTCTTCAGTCACATCATTATGGTCTCCAATATCTCCAGCCTTGTTCCTCACAGCTTCACTTGAGACCTCAGCTTCTGATGAGGCATCTGGTTTGGTGTCTACCACTTCTATGGCTTTTTCCACCTCTGCAGCATCACCTTCAGAGTCCTTGGCATGATGCAGATCCACACCACACACCGACAACTTCTCATCTTCAACAGCATCCACTTGTGCTGTGTTCAGTTTCAGAGTCCTGCCTTTAAAGCTCAGCTCTCCTCCTTTCACCTTAGTCTTCGCCAGGGAACCGGCCAACTGTAAAACATCTTCAGATGCCATCTTCTGTCTGGCTGTAAGGTCAGCATCAGCTTTCTTCTCAGGACTCTCAACCTCCTCTGCTACCATGCCTTCCTCATTTGCACTGGTTGCTTTATGGTCATCAGATAATTCACTATCACTATCTGACCCTTTTTCTCAGCCACATCTGGCTCACTGTCAGGGCTATACACTTCATTTTCATTCACATCCTGCTCACTGTCAGGGTTATACAATTCATTTTCATTCATATCCTGCTCACTGTCAGGGTTATACAATTCATTTTCATTCATATCCTGCTCACTGTCAGGGTTATACAATTCATTTTCATTCACATCCTGCTCACTGTCAGGGTTATACAATTCATTTTCATTCACATCCTGATCTGGAACCTTAGTTAACATGTCATCCACAATATTAACTTCACCATCTGGTCCCTCAAGTATGTGACTATGTGACCACCCCAGCACTATACTTCTATATAGCTCAGGTACTAGGAGCTGACTCACGACCTCTCCCTGGACTTCAGTGTCCCTATACAATAGGTTATTGTTCATGGCAGCATGAGGAAACCTCTCCTCAGAGCCAGGCTTTTGGTGAACCTCATTCAGAACAATTACATTTTCCTGTGCCGTTTTAAGAGTGGGGTCTCGCACCGGCTCACTCCCAAAATTGTCACAGGACACAGGCAGGTCAGGGACACTCGGTTCCCGAGAACCACCATCCTCGTCTCCCAACATCACCTGCAAAGGAATTTCATCTTTATCATGATCATCATCAGTATCATCACTATTATGATTAGCATCATCATCATTATCAATATCAGCATCATCATCATGGTCATCATCATTATCATGATCATCATTATCATTATCAATATCAGCATCATTATCATGGTCATCATCATTATCATGATCATCATCATTATCACATAATTTTAATGGCCCACTAGCATTGTGTTCCGCCCCTCGGGACTGCGCACCCTCAATAGGAGCTTCATCACACTGTTCATCAGAATCACCCTTCTCCCCAGAGATCCTTAGACCGGGGAAAGTCATTACCCAATATGACGGGTTGCACCAGGTTCTTCACTACCCCCCCTTCATATGAAACCTCCCGAGTTTGGGGACCAAGTCCACGGCAGTCTCTGGGTAGACTTTGGTGTCTCCATGGATGCACACCATACTCAGGTGCTTATCAGGGATGAAGTCCCTATCAATCAGGCTGTCACATACGGAAGTCACTGGACTCTCTGAGTCCAAGAGGGCCTGTGCTGGGCAGTCATTTACAACCACCGGGGACCCTGTGGTCCAGTCTCTTCGGCTGAGGTGGACACACAACAGGTTCTGCGCAGAGAGAGAGGGATCTGCCAACATCACAACACATAGGCTCCCCTCTATTGGACAGTTGGCTGCAATTTCACGACATCTCCAACACTGTCCACCACAATCACCCTCCCATATGTCCCCTCGGGCCTGAACCCGCTTATCAGCATACCCCATATCCCCAACAGTTGGAACGCTCTTACCGCGAGAGTTCAGCGTTCCGGGAACTCCGAAGTGACGACCTCTCAGACGGCTGTACCTCCGGAGGACGTGCTTGGGTGTAGCGGTCCACTATCACCTTTTCAACTCCATAATCAGGTTTGCTGACTGCAGACTCCCAACTGCATCTCCAGTCATGAACTCCCTGGCACGGGCTGTCACCGTAACACCCAGCCGGGTAAGAATCTCCGCTTTCAGCTTGCCATAGTCTTGGCTGTCCTGCTCGCTCAGGTCAGCATATGCCCTTTGGGGCTCTCCAATCAGATAGGGTGCGACCATCATGGCCCATTCAGATAGGGGCAGATTCTCCTTCTCTGCCAATCTCTCAACCTAGTGAGATATACCTCCACATCATCACGAGGTGTCATCTTTTTCAGGGACCGTCTTACCGCCTTCTTTACAGCGGACAATGCAGGTGACTTTGCAACATTACTTTGGGACGGTGCGCCACAAGTCTTTTGTTGTGCTGCAACCTGCTCAAAAAACAACCGGTTATTCTCCTGCTGCTGCTGCAGGAATTGCTGCTGGGCCTGCTGCATGCGCTGCTGGTGCTGCAGGCGCTGCTGCTCCATGCTCTGCTGCAGGCTTCGCTGGGCCTGGGCCAGGTACTCAATGAGCTCCTTCATACTGCCGGACTTATCTGTCTCAACCCCGGCAGTCTTATGTTGCACATTCACTTGCGCCATTTGTTCAAACAGCGCCTCCATGCTGTCATCCATGCTGTCAGATTCTCTGTCTCAACAACGGCAGTCTTCACTCAAGACATACACACTCCACAGTCTTTTCCACAGAAAAAAATTCAGCTCTGCTGTGCAGACACTTTTTTTTTTTTTTCTTGCAAAGTCTATTAGGGCCACTGTCTCTTTAAGACTGCTCCAATAGACGTTTCTCTTTTGCTGCTGCACACTCCACAGTCTTTTCCACAACAAGTTCAGCTTTGCTGTGCAGACACACTTTTTTTTTTTTTCTCTTTTGCAAACTCTATTAGGGCTACTGTCTCTTTAAGACTGCTCCAATCAGACGTTTTTTTTTCTGACACACTTTTTTTTTTTCTTCTGCTGCTATTTCAACAGACTTCACCTTTATTGCTGTCTCTAATCCACTGTGCTGCATGCACACTCCAGCACTAACTGTATCAGCCACTGCGCTGCCCCAGCATTCTCCACCAATTGTAGCATTTCCAGGGGATAAAGCTCTAGGATCGCTGTCTGGGTAGACAGAATGGCAAGAAAACAGTTCATTCAGACAGCAGTTCTGGTGTAAAACTGGCCGCAACCAGCTTTATTAAAGTCCACAGCAAACAGATAAAAATAAAGCATAAACAGAAAAACCTAGGCTTGTCTAGCCACTAATTACACATAGATCGATTGCCCTGTCTATCCGGGTCCCGGCTCTACCAGCCTGACCCAAAACAACACATATGATATATGTTACCAGTATGGAGTTTCACAGTACTCCTCCTTGTGTCTGAAGGCACCTTCCATGTCCAGACTTGAGAGAGATCCACTCCTATTCAGCCGCTATTCACACGGATTCGCACTGAGACTACTCCTGTGTCCGGGGTACTTCCTGCACCCAGACTGAGATAGCTCACACTCCTGGAGACGCTCCCTGTGCCGGGACACCTTCCTGTGTCCAGACTAAGCCAGCTCCCACACTCCTGGAGACTGCTTCTTGTGCCGGGACACCTTCCTGTGTCCAGACTAAGCCAGCTCCAACACTCCTGGAGACGGCTTCTTGTGCCGGGACACCTTCCTGTGTCCAGACTAAGCGTGCTCCCACTCCTGGAGACTGTGTTTGCAGACACCTACTTCTGGTCTCCTAATTAACACCTGAGTAGTTTCAGGCCTGAGCTGCAAGTGTGTAATGAATGTAAGGTGTAGTGACCTTTCTCTACCACTAGGTTTACAAAGCCACACATTTCCCTTATACCTAGGTGAAATGTACACCCCATTCAACACATATTCCCTCACTGTCTCACAGAATACATATCAAAAAACTGACCGGCACATCCAAACATAGATCCAGTGTGAACAGGTGCTAAACCTAGAGTCACCAACTCATATACATACAAGAAAAAAAGGTAGCACACTGTAGCGCTGTAGCTTGCAAACACGAAATATGAAAATATGAAAAATATGAAAAATGAATTGCATCACTGCCTTAGAAATATGAAAAATTGAGAAGTCTTAGCGCATAAGATGGCCAAATTATGTGAGCCTGATAGCCACGTCAAGGCTCTTCTCGTATATCAGGTCCTAACTAATGCCAATCCTCACTTAGAAAAGTCTGTCTGCATGGGAACATATGAATCCTCTCTTCAGACTAAAATCTACATCTCTGTGGAGGGGTAATGAACCTAGTGTAATTAAAAAGCCTGTGACCAACAGGTGGAGTGCTCAGGTAGAAGGTAAATGAATACATATCAAAAAACTGACCGGCACATCCAAACATAGATCCAGTGTGAACAGGTGCTAAACCTAGAGTCACCAACTCATATACATACAAGAAAAAAAGGGTAGCACACTGTAGCGCTGTAGCTTGCAAACACAAAATATGAAAATATGAAAAATATGAAAAATGAATTGCATCACTGCCTTAGAAATATGAAAAATTGAGAAGTCTTAGCGCATAAGATGGCCAAATTATGTGAGCCTGATAGCCACGTCAAGGCTCTTCTCGTATATCAGGTCCTAACTAATGCCAATCCTCACTTAGAAAAGTCTGTCTGCATGGGAACATATGAATCCTCTCTTCAGACTAAAATCTACATCTCTGTGGAGGGGTAATGAACCTAGTGTAATTAATGAGATTGATCCAACTCTGGGATCTATATCAGACACGTCTCCGTGCTTTTTTGCGAACCGCTAGGTCCAATGACTGAACCATGTGGCCGCCCACCCACACCCTGTGTACAGATGTTACCTCTATCTGCATCCTCAGGGTGCAAATAGCAATGAATATAATGGTAGAGGAGGGAGCGAGCGGCTCCTTCTTCCATCATTCAGTGTGTGTGACTGAAATGCGGTGATGTTACTACATCACGTCTGCTGTGCAGGTGTAAGTGCACACAGCAAAGACTGGAGCAGAGCGCTAGAGGAACGAGCAAAGTAAGTTTGTGTGTGGTTTTTTAATGTGTGACTTTGTGTGGGATGTGTGTCTGTATATAGGAGGATATAAGGGGCACATACAGTACTTTACATAGTGAGCTAGGTGAGGACCCATGTTGTGTATAGAGGGCTGTGTTGGATAATACTGTATATGAGGGCTCATTCTGTATGTAGGGGGGGCTTTGTGGGATCTCAAACTGTATAGGGGCTAGGTAGGTCTTATACTGTATATAAGGGGCTGTGCGTAGGCTTATTCAGTATATAGTAGAGCTGTGTTGGGTCTCATACTGTATATGGGGGTTCATACTATATATGGGCCTGTCTGGCAGCTTATGCTGTATATAAGGAGGCTATGTGTAGGATTATACTGTATATAGGGGGCGATGTTCGGGCTCATACGATATATAACGGTTGTCAGCATACTTAATTATGCTCAATATTAAGTTATACAATTAATATTCAAATAAAATTATAATATTAATATTGAGCAGAATTAACTTTAACCTATTGGTTTGGCCCTCCTCAACATTCATAGCTTCTCATATGGCCCCTTAAGAAAATTAATTGCTCACCCCGCCTCAGACTATCACAGGTACAAGGTACAAGAAAAACTGACCTCTGAATGAGCCCATGAAGGCGCACCGAGCCTCTACAAAGGCATTTTATGTCCAGGGTGCCACAAAGCTATGGGGCACTGCCATACAGGTTCCCTGTATGTGCCCTTATATATGGACAAGGTCTTTGGTGTGCTAGATCACCACCCTAGAGGCTGTTTATGGGCAGCCATTGCTGTTTAGCATTCATCATCATCTACTACATACATAACGCTGGAAGAGGAACTTCAGATTTCTAAATCGTGGAAATTGTGAGCTGTAGGAAATACAGTGCGTTTCTTGTATTTTCCTATTAAATATAATTTACCTTATGGCTGCTCTACTAGATGTGGTTTTGGTGGAAGTGGGTGGAGATGTCACATCGCATTTCCTTGCTGACTTTGAAATGAACAGTGGTTTATGGAGCAGTATTTAGACATAAAACGGCCTGAAGCTCCGCTGTGGAGTTTAGATTACTGATCCTATATTGCTCTCAGAGCACAAAAATAAAAGTCTGGTCTGTTTACTTTTCAACACCTGAGCTCCAATGTATCAGGGTAAACCACCAAGGGTTTTTTAGCACCAGATCATGACATTTCCAGGCTGTTCCAATGAGTCTAGGATTTAGGGTCCGTTGCCAATATTGTAATTTCCTTCCAAATGTTACATCTAGAGAATATCTGATATCAAGTCTTTAGGGTACAATTGTTTGGTGTCAGTAATAAGGATGCTAACCAAAACAGGATCATTAGTAAATGCCTGTGACAGTGGCTGGGGAGAAATGGCAGAATGAATTAGTGTATAAAATACAGTATGTTGTAACATAACGAGATGGGTCAAATTTAGTTCTAAAACCAGCGTCATTTTTCTTCAGGGTTAACTCTGCCAGATCATTCACTGGTTTCTGGAGCTCCTGGAAAATGCTAATTTTGCACAATTGAAGAAAATTCTCCATTTTCAGCTGTCTTTAGATCTATCGCATTGTCAGAACAGTTTGGGGAATAGCATGATGTTGTCCATGGATTTAAAACAATTTCAACAATTTTTCCTGTATTTTCTGCAAAAATAGCAGAGAGAGTAAGGCAGTCCCTTAAAAAAATATAAATATATATATATATATATATATATATATATATGTTCAATCATCACCAGTTTGCAAAGTAAATATATTTCTAAAGGTGTTGTTTACATGAAATTCTCACCACGTGTCTGTGACAACAACCCATCCAATCCACAAAGGAAAATAAATCAAACCATAGATGTCCATAAATTAAGTTATGTGTAATAATGAGAAATTACACAGGGAAAAAGTATTGAACACATGATGATTTGTAAAAATCCATGGAAAGTCATGACACAAGCTGCAATCTATCAGTAATTAGAAAACTTAATGAAAAATATCAGCTGGTTCTACTGGTAGCCTATAAGAAGGTGTCTTATTACCAAGGTGCCACACAAGAAATATCTCCTAAAGGGTAAAACCAGTGAGCTGTCTCAAGACTTTTGCAACCTGATTGTTGCAAGACATACTGATGGCATTGGTTACAGAAGAATTTTTAAACTACTGAAGGTTACAGTAAGCACTGTTGGGGCCATAATCCTGAAGTGGTAAGAACTTAATTTCACCATGAACCAGCCACAGCCAGGTGCTCCCCGCATGATTACAGACAGAGGATTGAAAATAATTATCAGAAGAGTTGTCCAAGAGCCAAGGACCACCTGTAGAGAGCTGCAGAAAATACAATTTTTTCAAAGAAAACTATAAGTAATGCACTCAACCTCCATGGTCTGTATGCACTCTCACCAAGCAAGACTCTATTGTTAAACAAAAAGCATATTCAAGTATGTTTACAGTTTGTTCAACATGTGAAATACTGAGAGAAAATAGTCTGGTCAGATGAGACAAAAAATGAACTCTTTGGATGCCACAAAACATACCAGGTTTGGAGGCCAAAAGGCACTGCATTTCATCCCAAATACATCATACCAACAGTGAAGTTTTGAGGTGTGAACATCATTGTGTGGGGCTGTATTTCAGCATACGGCACTGGCAAACTTAATATAATTTAAGGACAAATGTACCAAGACATTCTTGATAAACATCTGCTGCCATCTACCATGAGGGTGAAGATGAAAAGAGAGTGGACATTTCAGCAAGACAATGATCCCAAACACACAGCCAAGGAAACTCTCAATTGGTTTCAGAGAAAGAAAATAAAGGTGCTGGCATGGTCCAGCTAGATCACCTGATGAAAGGAACAAAAGCTTAGAGTCCATAGAAAGCAATGCATGCGACTAGTTTCTCCATGCAGGAGGAGTCTTCAAGCTCTTTTAACCAACAAGGGCCTCTGTACGAAGTATTTTACATTTCAGTAAGCGTTTTCAATACTTTGTCCCTGTGTTACACATAACTTAATTTATGGACACCTATGGTTTGATTTCTTTGCCTGTGTGGATTGGATAGGTTGTTAGTGAAATTTGGTGAGAATTTCATGTCAATAGCACCTTTAGATATCTATTTACTTAGAAAATTGGTGACGTCTTCACCCGCTGTATATATATTACTGTGCAAAAGTTTTAGGTCGGTTTGGAAGAAATGCTGCAAAGTAAGAATAATTTCAATAATAGAAGTATTGATAGTTTATTTTTATCAATTAACAAAATGAAAAGTGACTAAAAAAAGAGAAATCAAAATCAATATTTGGTTTGACCATCCTTTGACTTCAAAGCATCAAGTTCTAGATAGACTTGTACGCAGTTTTTTTTTAATTAACTCGCAGGGAGGTTGTTCCAAACATCTTAGAGAACTAACCACATATCTTTTGTGGATGTTGCTAATGCAAATCCTTCTTTCATGAAATCCCAGACAAACATGATGATGATGAGATCATGGCTCGGTGGGGGCCATAACATCACCTCAAGGTTGTTCTTTACACTGAGGATAAATACTAAAGAAGCACTCCCGTCAAAGTTTTTATGCTCTTAATTTATTGCAGTCATCATATTAAATAGCACTGTGTACATAAAATTGCTAATTTTTCCCTTCTACCCAGTTAATTCTTGTTTTCCATTAGTTCTTTGACATTACTTGATTAAAAACTGACTAGCTTAATCCTTCTAAGCTGTATGTAGAAACCGGAGGTCCGTCTTCTCTGCAAAAGTCTACAGCAGGCGGAGGAGAGAGCAGTTGGGTCAGGAGTTGAAGAAAACCCTCACTTGTTTATTTTTCAGTCCTTATAGATATATGGGAGCTCGTTTTTGGGGGGGAACAAGTAGTACTTCTGAATGTCACCATTCATTTTATAATGTACTGGAAATGAGAACAAATTCCAAGTGAGGTGAAAGTGTGAAAAATAAACCAAATTTAAATTTGGAGTTCGGTTTTACAGTTTACATTTTGTGCTAAAATGACCTAGGATTCTGATTCTTCAGGTCAGGAACATTAGATACCAAACATAATGGTCACGTATGATTTAGTGCTGTGTAACAATTGAAGATGTACAGAGCGCCATCAGAAACAGCCCATGGTGTTTGCGACCTGTGCAGTCAGAAAGGGCAAATCTGCCAATCCTGCTGAAGGGGGTACCACTGATGGTCTGGCACCTGGGGCTTTTGGCCACTACATATTATAATAATAATTGTAGATAAATGTTAAATAGAAATAGCAAAAATAGATTATTTTCATACTTGATAGTACAATTATGTGCACACTATGTGGTTATACTCCTACATAGGCTACGGCGCAGTGCACCATCCAACATAAGGCTGGCCATGATTGCAATCCATGGAGTCAAGCTATGATCATATTAAGGTCTAATATACCAATAAAGACCAAAAGTTTGCCTTTTAATCTGTCTTTCATTAAAGAAATTGTATAAATTGTCCCTTATTTTCATACTACCGGTCTTGAGTTGCAAAATACACACAATGGCTCAGGATTTAACTGAAATTCAAGTCAATACAATGGACAATGTACAACTCTAGCATTTGGCTAACATCCGAATTCACATTTTTTGACCATGGCCATTAAATGACCACTGATTGCCTATGTATATATATGTGTATATATATGTTGATTGGCGGACGTTTAATACCCCGTTTACACCGAGTGGTCAGAGTTCTCTGTGCACAGAATGATCGTTAATAGAACCGATTTGTGTGCGCAGAATATCCTCATTATCTGTACTATCGTAGTTCTGGTTACACGATGCATTGTGCTGTTGATAGTGATGATTTTACGGCTGGCATGAACAATTTACTTGTCCAACAAATAAGCATTTTGCTCATTTGTCGGGTAGCTGCTGGCATGTTTACACAAGCCGGTAATTGGGAACTAACAAATTCGTTCTAATGAACACTCGTGACCATTTATCAGCCTTAAGGCTCAATTCACATTCATGTTGTTGCTCTTGAGCCTATAGGCCCACTTACATGGCTGATAATTGGGAATGAGCTATTACAATTTGGCAGGGATTTTGTGCTATGGGCCTCCCTGCGGCTTTCCGTCTCTGTTGATGGAGGAGGCGCATGATTTTGGATGTTGAATTTGTATGGAAAGTTCCTTATTTATTAAAATGGAGACTTATGGACCCACAATGTGGCCTCTACAGATACCACTATATTATGGATCCATACAACTTGGAGGTGTAATATAGTAATTTTCATGAGGCATAAGTCATACTTGATTAAATAAGTAAGCAGTGCTATTCCAGCAAGCACAGAACAGTCATGCCTGGTAGTATAATAGCAATGTTACCCAATATTTGGATTCGTTATTGGATGTGAAATGTGCTAAACTGTCAATAATTAGATTAGAATTTGGAATAAACAGACATATTTCATTGCCATAATAATATCTTACAGTTTATGTTCGTAATATTTTCAGCCGAGTCTGTAAGGATGTTAAATTACGAATCTTGGCGGTCTGAGGCTCGGGGGATTTTTGGCTTTCTGATATGCACTTGCTTACACAGATGCTTGTGAGTATAACATTTTATTATATACTGTACATATACTCCAGTCTTCACTCAATGGAGGTCATGAATGAAGCTTCACGGAAATGGTGCAGGTAAGGTGAAAATAACGTTACAATGATTTCTCATGTTTTCAGGCAATACTCTTTTATAGTGTATCCCACATAATTTTAAAGGGTTGTTTTTACATTTCATCCATGGGTGGTGCTAGGTGGGGGGACTCCTGAAGAATGACAGTTCAGACTAGTGGCATGGTTAATCCGCTGGCCCAAATTGTTTGCTTCCCGATGCTGCAAGCAACATCTATTATAAAGGAAAGGTAGCAAAAGCAGTGCCTACAGGTGGCGAAAGACCCCTCTGACACATAAGGAGATGTAATATTATAAATGGTACATTATAAGTGGGGCCTTCGGTACTGACTTAGTTATATCTTTTGGATATCCAATAACTGCTTTTAACCCCTTCACACCCCTAGCCTGTTTTCACCTTTACGACCAGGCCAAATTTTACAATTCTGACCACTGTCATTTTTTATGGTAATAATTCTGGATGCTTCAACCGATCCCACTGATTCTGAGATTTTTTTTTGTACTTGATAGTGGTAACATTTTTTTCAATATGATTTGCTTTTATTTGTGAAAAAAATCTGAAATTTTGCTAAAATGTAATTTTTTCATTTTAATTCTATGCTCTTAAGTCAGTTATGTCACATAAAATAGTTAATAGTTAAATAACATTTCCTACATGTATACTTGACATTAACACCATTTTTTTTAAATATAAATATTTTTTGTTAGGAAGTTAGAAGGGTTAAAAGTTTTCCAGCAATTTCTCATTTTTACAACAAAATTCACAAAACCATTTTTAGGGACCACCTCACATTTGAAGTAAATTTGAGGAGTCTATATGACAAAAAATACCCAAAAGTGACATCATTCTAAAAACTGCACCCCTCAAGGTGCTCAAACTACATTCAAGAAGTTGATTAACTTTTCAGGTGCATGACAAACCGAAGCAATGTGGAAGGAAAAAATTAACATTTAACAGTTTTTCACAAAGTTTTTACTTTTAGACCGAAATTTTGTATTTTCTCAAGGATAACAGGAGAATATTGACCCCAAAATCTGTTGTCCAATTTCTCCTGGGCACGCCGATACCCAATATGTGGAATAAAACTACTGTTTGGGTGCACAGCAGGGCTCGGAAGGGAAGGAGCGCCATTTGACTTTTTGAATGCAAAATTTGGTGGAACACCATGTCGCGTTTGTTTAGCCCCTGGTGTGCCTAAACAGTGGAAACCCCCAAAAGTGACCACATTTTGGAATCTAGACCTCTCAAGGAATTTATATAGACGTGTGGTGAGCACCTTGAACCCACTGGTACCTCAAAAAATGTTACAACATTGATCTGTTAAAATGAAAAAATATATATTTTTGCCGCAAAAGTTGTTTAAGCCCCAATTTGTTTCATATTCACAAGTATAGCAAGAGAAAATGGACCCTAAATTTTGGGGGGCAATTTATTTTGAGTACACCGATACCCCATATGTGTGATAACTACTTTTGAGGCACAGTGCAAAGCTCAAAAGGGAAGAAGCTGGACTTGTTTGAAAGTACCAGGTCACAGTGGCAGAGAACCTGAGGTGCCAGGACAGCAGAACCCCCCCATAAGTGACCCCATTTTTCAAGGTAAACTGCTTAATGAATTCATCTCTGGGTGCGGTGATCATATTGTCATTACAAGTGTGTCACAGAATTTTATACCATTGGGCAGTGAATATAACATAATTACATTTTTACCACCAAAACTTTGTTTTAGCCCCAGATTTTACATTTTCACATTGGAAAATTGATAAAAATGGCACCAAAATGTGTCCCACAATTTCTGCTGAATGTGCAATACCCTATATATGGCTGTACAGTACTGCTTAGCCATGCAGTGAGTCTTCGGAAGGAAGGAGCGCTATTTACTTCCTGGAGCGCAGATTTTCCTAGAATAGTTTGTGGACTCCATATACATAGCCCCAAAGTGCTATAAGAGCAAAAACCCCAAGTGACCCCAATTTGGAAATTATATCCCTTTTGGAAATTTATCTACAGATGTATTGATGATTTTGACTCCATGGGCGTTATTCAGAATCAAGCTGCAGTGGATGTTGCTGAGTGAAAATTGCCAGCTGCCATTGTAATGCTCAGTGAGTTGTCACCAGTACATTGTAGTGACCAGTGTGTTGTAGTACCCAGCTCATGCTTCTGGAGACATGCACCAGGAAATTAGTCAGATTCTTATCGCTACAGAAATGCAAATCATGTGGATGCTTTATGTGGTTTAAGCATACTGGGGCTCAGAAGAGAGGGGGCACTTGGATTTGTTAGCGCAGAATGTGCTGAATTTCTTTTGGGGGACAAGGAGCCGTTGCGCTTTTCCAGAAACTTTATGCTACCCGTAACGTGGAAGCCACTTATATTTCCATTACTGAATGATGAAGCTGAGCGGGCACTTGTTTTTTTTGTGGATTGAGTTGAAGCTTTTCCTGGGAACATTTTATATAACGTTTAGGATAACATTTATCCTGTACTCTACGCTGAGCACTTACATCGAGGTTTCCATCTAAATCTCCGAATGACGTGATTCAGATGAAAAGTCCAAGGGATCCACTCACTATAATGAGGCAGCCGAGTTATTCTGGAATCTGTCTGGCCTCTGTTCAGCATTGTCCTTCTATTCAGAAGTGGACAAAACTGTGGCAGACCTCGCTTTTATGCACGCCTAAAAAGACGGACACCATCGCATCACAGGTCAGACGGAATCCACAGTGTCACATTCTTCCTCATTATAGGGTATCTTCCGCTGGGAGTTCGGTCTGAATCACATATTTCAGAGATTTACACAGATGCCCCGGTATAAGCGCTTAGCGCAGAGCGCAGGATAAGTGTGAGCTGAGCCTTACTGCGATCTTTGGGAAGCAGAATGAAATCAATAGCAGGTGCCTTGGTTTTATTTATTTTTCATGCCGTTTCTCGTGTGGTATACGTGATTAGACGACTTTATTCTTTGGGTCGGTGCGTTTTACAGTGATACCAGATTTATATTGGTTTTTTATGTTTGGCTGCTCTCCCACAATAAAAGACACTTTTTATTGCAAATTTTGCATCTCCATATTTTGCTAGCTTTAATCTTTCTATATTTCAGCCGACAGAGTCAGATGAGGACTTTTTTTTTTGCAGGACGAGTTGACGTTTCTATTGGTGCCATTTTTGGGCAAATAACAATTTTTGATCGTTTTCTATTCCGATTTTTGGGAGGCAGATTGAACAAAAAACAGGAACTCAGGAATTGTTTTTTGTGTTTTTTAAGTTCCACTTGCAGGATGCAGTAATACCAAATACGTGTACTTTTTTGCTTATTTTTACATACATTTATTTATGAATTAATATGTTTTCATTTTTTTTGTTCTTTATTTTATGATTTATTTTTTTAATATTTTAAAACAAAAAATTATTTTTTTTCACTTTTTTGTACCTTGTCCCAGGATGGGACAGCAACTTTATACTGACTAGGGTTGAGCATTCCGATACTGCAAATATCGGGTATCGGCCGATATTGGCTGTATCGGAATTCCGATTCCGAGTTCCGATATTTTCGTCATATCGGATACCGGAATCGGAATGTCACTGTCAGTGTCCGTCGGTCGGGTCTGTCAGGAGTCAGCGGCACTTACCTGGCAGAAGATCTCCGGCGGTCACGGCCTGGACTGCTTCATGGCCGCCATCATCTTTCCCCGGCGGTCACATGCAGTTTCTCGCGATAACTGCAGTGACTGCTGGGTAATCCCGGCCGTAAAGCAGTCAGTCCGATGACGTCACCGCCGGGGAAGCAGGTAATCAGCTGTGCTGCGTCGGGATGTTAGGCTCTGCCTGTCATTGCGATGTAGCAGAGCTGGATCGTCGTGGGACTGTCGTTACTATGGACTGCGTCGGACAGGTGGTATACTATTGGTTTGTTTTTTTTTTCTTTTTTTACAGGAGATCGATGGCGTCGCAGGAATGAGTGTATAATAAAATTAATGAAAACTGTGTTGTCTCTTTTATTTCATTAAAAGACTTTTTTCTTGCTTTGTCTTTTTTTTATACATTTAATAACTTTGGGATTAATAATGGATCGGTGTCTTATTGACACCTCTCCATTATTAACCGGGCTTATTGTCACCGTGCAATCAACGGTGACATTAACCCCTTATTACCCCACTTGCCACCGCTACAGGGCAGTGGGAAGAGCCGGGTAAAGTGCCACAATTGGCACATCTTTTGATGCGCCAAATGTGGGGCTGCTGTAGCCTGGTATTATCAGGCTGTTGAGGGCCAAAATCCATGGGCCTTGACAGTCTTTTAATACCAGGCCGCAGCAGTCTGCATTTTACTTGGCTGGTTAACAAAAATAGGGGGACCCCTACGCCGTTTTTTTTTCGAGGGGATCCCCTATTTTTGTTAACCAGCCAAGCTAAGCAGACTGCTGTGGCCTGGTATTATCAGGCTTGCAAGGTCCATGGATATTGGATCCTTACCAGCCTGAAAAACCAGGCCTCAGTGGTCTGCTTCATCTGGCTGGTTAACAAAAATAGGGGGGACCCCACGCCAATTTTTTTCGAGGGGATCCCCTATTTTTGTTAATCAGCCAAGATATGCAGACTGCTGTGGCCTGGTATTATCAGGCTGGCAAGGTCCATGGATCTTGGCTCCTTAACAGCCTGAAAATCCAGGCCTCAGCAGTCTGCTTCATCTGGCTGGTTAACAAAAATAGGGGGGACCCCACGCCATTTTTTTTCTAAGGGAACCCCTATTTTTGTTAATCAGTTCCCTCTGACGTCACTGATTGTGTCCCTGGCTGACCTGAAGTGAAAGTGGAAAGCAATCAATTAAGCTTTCCACTTCCTCTCCTGTCAGCCAGGAGAGGAGCTCATTCATTTGGGGGTTTACTGTGAGGCTGCAGCATTAGCTGCGGTCCCTGCAGTAAACATTAACCCTTTCTGAAGGATTACACCGTGGGCCTGACTGTGCATGGGATAGGTAAGAATAATTTTGCTTTATTATTTTATTTTTATTACAGGAAATGGTTTTAGCAGGTAAATAAAATATGGTCAAAAACTGTGTGATTATTTCATTAAACTTCTTTTTTATTAAAGTGTGTGTGTTTGATTTTTCTTTCATACAATAGGATTAATAATTGATAGTTGTCTAATTGACAGCTCTCAATTATTAACCTGGCTTAAAGTGACCTTTCAATTGCAAGGTCATTTTAACCCCTTATTAACCCATTCGCCACCGCTACAGGGCAATGGGAATAGACGGGCAAAGTGCCAGAAAGGGCAAATCTAATTAGAGATTTGCCCTTTCTGGGGTGTCTGGGGGCAGATTTTAGTAGCCGGGGGGCCAAAAATAATGGTCCCTCTCTGGGCTCTTATTATCTGCCCCCACTCACTGGCTTTGTCTGTCTGGTTGCGAAAATAGGGCGGGAGCCCACGCATTTTTTTTCAGCAATTTTACACCTCATATATATATATACATGTCATTGAGTTTGTGACACATATATATATATATTTATAGTTCATACACTTCTACATAGTATAATAGCCGCTAATTCAATTGCCGGCTTTTGTGAAAATGCAGAACCCGACATGAAATGACACTTGGTTTACATAGAGTTAACCATGTCTTTTCATGTAGTTTGATATCTGATTTGCACAAACAATTACATGAGTGTAAGTGTGCAAAATTTCACACCTGTAGGGGTTAATTAAAGGTGTAAATTCGTAGCAAAAAAGTCCGTTTTTTTTTACAACGAATTTACACCTTTAATTAACCCCTACAGGTGTGAAATTTTGCACACTTACACTCATGTAATTGTTTGTGCAAATCAGATATCAAACTACATGAAAAGACATGGTTAACTCTATGTAAACCAAGTGTCATTTCATGTCGGGTGTTTCTGTCTTTTCACAAAAGCCGACTTTACCCGGCAATTGAATCAGAGGCTATTTTACTATGTAGAAGTGTATAAACTATAAATATATGTATATATATATGTCACAATGACATGTATATATATATATATATATATGTATTCTATGTGTGTATATTTAGTGTTTACAAGGAAAGAAAGAGGTTTTTTTAGTTACGATATTTTGTTCCCATAGACTTACATTGGATTTCCGGTATCGGTATCGGGTATCGCCAATATTTTAATGGTATCGGCGATACCATTCCGATACTTTTGGATATCGGAAAGTATCGCTCAACTCTAATACTGACTAATCTAATACTCTGCAGTGCTTTTGCATTGCAGGGCATTAGATCAGCATCTTGCACAGAGGGAGGAGGCGTGTCAGCTCCTCCTCGAGCAGGAGCTTACAGGCCACTGTCCCTGGGTGACTAGGCCACCGTGCTTTGGCCTGGGGTCACCATGGAGACTAGTGGCGCATTGCGATTGCAATCGCGTTGTGCCAATGGTAGCAGAGAAATAACGTCCTCCCTCTCCGATGATCATCGATGTCACTGTCACTATTGACAATAGCAATAGATGGGATAAACGCCTGCCATCGGTGGTAGCATCGATTGTGAGTGTTGCTGCAGAGTGTCCGCTCTCATATAAAGCTGACACCTGCATTTGATCACGGCAGCGCTCAGTGTGATCCTGCATGATAGTCAGGAAGTATATGTACGGCGGATGGCAGGAGCACAGTTTCTGCTGCTCAGTACATATTCTGCGCATGTCGGAAAGGTGTTGAAGGGGTCATCATTGTGGTTTAAAGGGACAGGTCTGTAAGCATTATATTAACTATTATATTATTGTTTCTTACATCCAAGTGCACTGTTACATCCGCAATGCGTAATGTATCAGGTCAAAGTCTTTGTTTACTGGTACTAGCACCTAAATGACATGAAGGTAAACTGATCAAATTTATAGACAATGCAAAGCTAGGAGGGCTAGCTAGTGCAAGAGAAGACAGAAAAGATTCAGAAGGATCTAGATAAGTTTAAATAATGGGCAGCGATTAATACAATGGTATTTAACAGGGAGAAATGCAAGATTCTACATCTGGGCAAGAAAAATGAAAATTATATCTACAAAATGGGAGGAATAGAACAAAGCAATAGCACATGTGAAAAAGACTTGAGTATACTAATAGATCACAGACTGCACATGAGTCAACAGTGTGATGCAGCAGCAAAAAAGGCAAACACAGTGGTAGGATGTATTAAGAGAAGTATATAGAGTCTAGATCACGTGAAGTAATTATCTACCGCTACTCTTTTATAGAATCATAGAATGTTAGAGTTGGAAGGGACCTCAAGGGTCATCGTGTCCAAACCCGGCTCAATGCTGGATTCACTAAACCTTCTCAGACAGATGTCTGTCCAGCCTCTGTTTTGAAGACTTCAACTAAAGGAGAACTAACCAGAAGTGTGCCACTATATATTTAAGATGGAAATATACATTAGTTGAATGTTGGCAGAACCTGATAATTTCCATGGAATCAGCTGACCATCTAATTTTATAGTATGTGCTGACACTTCCCTGATAGAAGATGTTTAGGAAAAGGAGGGTTGTACATGTTGAGTATAACATGGGAGGTCCTTTTCTGCTTTCAAAGGGTATATCTCCACCATGGGTGCCTCGCAGGGCCGGCATCGGCACCCAGCACACCCGGGCAAGTGCCGGGGCCCTGAGCAGGCGGGGGGGCCCACTCGCCTTCGGGCACCCCGGCGCCCGTTAGCGGTGTCAGCGCCGCCACTGGGCCCCCCCGCTTGCTCAGGGCCCGGCAGCAGCCTGCGCAATACTCACCTCTCCCCGTGCCTCCGCTGCCGCAGCTCCGAGCTCCAGGGGGCGCCTCCGCCGGCGCTTCCTCTCACAGCAGCGCCGCTGAATGACATCATCATTCAGCAGCCGGCTGTGGCAGAGAGCGCGCGGACGCCGACAGGTGAGGCGTGTGTGTGTGTGTGTGTGCCTGTGCCTGCCTGTGTGTGTGTGTATGTGAGAGAGTGCTGCCTGTGGTGCTGTATGTGTGATGGTGGTGGGGGGAGGCAGTGATGGTGGTGAGGAGGCAATGATATTGATGATGATGGGGAGGCAATGATAATGGGAAGGCAATGATGACGATATTAATGGGGAGGCAATGATGATGACGATATTAATGGGGAGGCAATGATAATGGGAAGGCGATGATGATGATATTAATGGGGAGGCAATGATAATGATGATGATGGGGAGGCAATGATAATGGGAAGGGAATGATGATACTGATATTAATGGGAGGCAATGATGATGATAGGGAGGCAATGATGATGATGATGGGCAGGCAATGATGATGAGGGGAGGCAATGATGATGATAATGGGCAGGCAATGATGATGATGGGAGGCAATGATGATAATAATGGGCAGGCAATGATGATGATAATGGGGAGTCTTTCCACAGCCCCTTTCCTGAGCCGTAACAGTGCAGAATGCAGCTCAGTGTAGAGGAGAGCTCCATATTTTGTATGGGGCATTATATGTGGTCCAGTATTCTGTATGGAGCATTATATTGGGTCCAGTATTCTGTATGGAGCATTATATGGGGGATGGCGGGGTGACATCCTGCATGGGGTATTATATGGGTGATGAGGGGGAGACTATGTGGTGCCCATAATATTTTATGGAGGACTGTACTGTCCAGTCTGTACTGTGCGCTGTGAGGATTTGGCGGTTTTTGAGCTATTGTACAATTTACAATAGGTATCAATCATGTAATGGAAGAAGAGAAGTGTTTGGCGTTGTGCTATACCCATATTTCTCTGCAGTATCTGTGTATCATGAATTGTGGTCTGTGTTAAGGGGGCCCACTGAGACTGTTTCACCCGGGGCCCATACAAACCGGGAGCCGGCCCTGGGCAGGCGGGGGGGCCACTCGCCGTCGGGCACCCCGGCGCCTGTTAGCGGTGTCAGCGCCGCCACTGGGCCCCCTCGCTTGCTCAGGGCCCGGCAGCAGCCTGCGCAATACTCACCTCTCCCCGTGCCTCCGCTACCGCAGCTCCGAGCTCCAGGGGGCGCCTCCGCCGGCGCTTCCTCTCACAGCAGCGCCGCTGAATGACATCATCATTCAGCAGCCGGCTGTGGCAGAGAGCACGCGGACACCGGACAGGTGAGGCGTGTGTGTGTGTGCCTGTGCCTGCCTGTGTGTGTGTATGTGAGAGAGTGCTGCCTGTGGTGCTGTATGTGTGATGGTGGTGGGGGGAGGCAGTGATGGTGGTGAGGAGGCAATGATATTGATGATGATGGGGAGGCAATGATAATGGGAAGGCAATGATGATGATATTAATGGGGAGGCAATGATGATGATGATATTAATGGGGAGGCAATGATAATGGGAAGGCGATGATGATGATATTAATGGGGAGGCAATGATAATGATGATGATGGGGAGGCAATGATAATGGGAAGGCAATGATGATAATGATATTAATGGGGAGGCAATGATGATGATAGGGAGCAATGATGATGATGATGGGCAGGCAATGATGATGAGGGGAGGCAATGATGATGATAATGGGCAGGCAATGATGATGATGGGAGGCAATGATGATGATAATGGGCAGGCAATGATGATGATAATGGGGAGTCTTTCCACAGCGCCCTTTCCTGAGCCGTAACAGTGCAGAATGCAGCACAGTGTAGAGGAGAGCTCCATATTTTGTATGGGGCATTATATGTGGTCCAGTATTCTGTATGGAGCATTATATTGGGTCCAGTATTCTGTATGGAACATTATATGGGGGATGGCGGGGTGACATCCTGCATGGGGTATTATATGGGTGATGATGGGGAGACTATGTGGTGCCCATAATATTTTATGGAGGACTGTACTGTCCAGTCTGTACTGTGCGCTGTGAGGATTTGGCGGTTTTTGAGCTATTGTACAATTTACAATAGGTATCAGTCATGTAATGGAAGAAGAGAAGTGTTTGGCGTTGTGCTATACCCATATTTCTCTGCAGTATCTGTGTATCATGAATTGTGGTCTGTGTTAAGGGGGCCCACTGAGACTGTTTCGCCTGGGGCCCATAAAAACCTGGAGCCGGGCCCTGGTGCCTCAGGTGAATGTGCATGTGGATGAAGGAGGTTAGAAGAAGGTCTAGGGTAGGGCTAGCTACTAGATACCTACCTTTTATGCCTAGTAGATACTGCTATTGTCTTTTCCATAATTATTAATCCAACTAAGGTACCCTCTTAAGTTTGCATGCTCACTCTGTTTCTTTTGGCTCCCTTCTGGACCTCTGAAAGAGTTGGCAAATCTTCTGGGCACTGCTGAATCCTCCCAAAACACTACAGTGTTTCCAGAAGGTTTCTTTCATGGACAGAGCAAGAAAGAGGTGAAGAAGATGCAGAAGAGAAATGGTGTGGGTGTGGAAGACTGGCTATAGAGTGCTTCAATTATTTTGTAACTAATAAAGGTGTAACCCAAAAGTTTTCTTTGTCCCATATGTCCCAAGACTTGGGCATATGGGTGGACAGCAAACTTAACTTTTAGTGATCATTATCAGGCAGCTGCTGCCAAGGCAAATAAAATAATGGGTTGCATTAAAAGAGGAATAGATGCTCTTGACAAGAGCATAGTTTTGCCTCTATACAAGTCACGAGTGCTGCCATAATTAGAATACTGTGTCCGGTTTTGGTCTCCGGTGTATAAGAATGGTAAAGCTGAGCTAGACCGGGTGCTGAGAAGAGTAACCAAGGTTATTAAGGGAAAGGGTGGACTGAATGCCAAGATAGGTTATTAAACTTGGAGTTATTCAGTTTGGAAAACAAACATTACAATGTCAAAATATATGAGAGGACAGTACAGTGATCTTTCTAATCCACTTTTTACACCAGAGGTCTCAAACTGCATTCCTCAAGGGCTGCAAACAGGTCATGTTTTCAGGATTTCCTTGTCTTGCACAGGTGATAATTTAATCACCTGCACAGATAATGATTCCAGCACCTAGTGCAATGCTAAGGAAATCTTGAAAACACACACGGTTTGCGGCCCTCGAGGAATGCAGTTTGAGACCCCTGCATTACACCTTGGTCTGTGATGGGGACAAGGGGCATCCTCTATGTCTAGACGAAAGAAGGTTCAATCATAATAAGGTGATTCTTTACTATAAGAGCAGTGAGACTATGGAACTTTCTGCCAATGATGTAATGGTCAGTTCACTACAAAACTACAAGAAGGCCTGGATCCTTTCTTGGAAAATATAATATTGCAGGTTATGGGCACTAGATTTTGTGATGGGGCGTTAATCCAGGGAACTAGTCCGTATGTGGAGTCGGAAATGCATTTTCTCCTTAATATGAGACACTTATCTGCCCCATGGGGTTTTTGCCTTCTTCTGGATCAACATGTTAGGTTATAGTTTGAATTTGATGGACTTTTGTCTACCTTCAACCTTAAAAACGATGAAAATGTAAGAAGACCAAAATTATTAAAGACTCGTTATAATTGGAGGGTAGTTGGACGTTTTGCAAAGGAACCCATAACTTCAAGTTATGTAAGTGGCCCCTAACTTACTGTATGCATTTTCTGGGGGTACACCATGTGTTCAGGGGATAATTGGTCTATCCTCACCAAAGTAGTTCAGAGTTTTAGTGAAATAAGACTTGGGTGGCTAGACCACTTACTGCCAGTAAGGGGGAGCTCTAGATATCATTTTGCAAATGCTGATTATTGGGAACAAGCAGTTTTTTTTTTCTGCTCCAAAATCATTCTTAGGTGGGCACAACGAAAAAATACCCAAATGGTATTAAAACTGCTCCTTCCCCTGGCATCAAATCACGAGGCACACGAGGGGCGGACAGTAACTTAAGGTCACCTCTTTTCCCTAAATCTGTGTCAAAATAATGTGCTACCCAATAGATGCCCAGCTAAGAGCAGTGACTTGACTGGATTACATCGCTGTATTAAACCGGAGGCCTGCCATTAAATCAAAAAGTGTATTAAGCCGAAGGTCTGTATTAAATTGACCGCCCATATTAAGGCAAAGGCCTTCATTAAAGAAAGCACAGAAGGCCTGCTTTATATTGAAAGCTTGTCCTAAATCAAGGCCTCTATTAAATTGAAGGCCTGTATTTAATCAAAGTTTGTATTAAATCGAAGGCCTGCATTAAATCGAAGGCCTGTTCTGGTCTCGAGCTGGAATACTGTTCTCATCCGCAGTTATTTTGTCCTTGGAAAAACAAACCGTGGAGGGGGAAAGGCAAAAGAAAAAAAAAGCAAAATGACTGATTTGAGTCTGGTAGATTTATGAAGTTCTAGGCCTGCTGTTATTCTGCAGTCAGCGAAAGATAAACACTGCCAAAACTGTGTAGGTTTCAAAACCTGCCCGCAAGCAGAAATTCTTCAGTTATTGAAACTCATTTATCATTTTAAATACATATGCAGTGCCGTGTTTCTGAACTCATAAACATTTTCGACTAAACTAAACCAAACTACGTCTCTTTCAGCAGTAATTTATATTTAACTTTTTCCATATGCGGCCTGTCGTTTAATGTCATTTCCGGAACAACAAGGAAAGCTAAAGAGGGATATAACATGTTTTGGCCTGCTCTATGAAGTCCTGGCAGTAGGAGAAATCTATCTTGTGCAGCCAATGCTCATTAATCATTGGGGCTGCGGACCTGCCAGCTCCTTTCAAGATCTTTCAAGAAGTGTTTTCACCGAAAATAGAGCGGTCCTGCTTTCACAGTCATCAATCTATGTATTATAGTTTGTTTCAGGCAGCTGTGACAGACAAGGGTTTTCTGTTCAAGGGGTACTGACTTCCACAGGCTGTCATATCATATGCTTGATCAAGTCTGACAGCTTCATTTGTACCTACAGAATAGATAAAAGGCCACTTCATTGGGACAAATAGAGAGCGAGGGAAGAGAGAGAGCGAGGGGGTGAAAGATGGAGGGCGGGTGGGGGGGGATCATAGTGCCGAACTGCAGGCGCGGATCCAGTGCTGAAGAACAGAGCGAGCGACTGAGCCTGTTTCAGTTTAGGGAATTACCGCTGGACATGAGAAATTGTGTCCTTAATGGGGTGATTATGAGATGAAAAACAGGCCCCTTCTCCCCGTATTGTTCTCCCCAGCTGCGTTTCTCCCCCTACTCTTTTCGCCAGCCACAGTTATGCTTTTAATGCAATTAGACTATAATAAAAAGTTCTATTTAAATTCTCTGCTACCTTTTACAGTATGGGAATAATATCTTATTACATGCGAGGAGCGGCAGGCTTATAATGCTTAAGAACACAATTTCTTATATTGTAATTAATTTTGGGGGATTTTTCACAAGAATACCACTTTTTTTGGGATATTATGATCCCCAGCTCTAGTGGAAACTTATGAGAACCCATTCTCTATTGACACCTGTGAGATTATTGGTTGACTTTTTTTTTCTTTTATAGTTTTGCATCACTGAATGTCTTGTGTTTATTATTCTGATCATGGCTCTAGACTGTTACCCTTGAAGACTATCAATCAGTAGGTGTACATTCTTATAATGCAGACATGTCCCCATACACACTGGCTAGAAAAGAGCTCCATAAATTCAAGAACTGATGTTAGGATCCCAGTAGGTACCCTGTCTAGTGCTCTGGTTGCCACAAAAGAGAAATTGCCGCGCTATTGAAAGCTAAAGAAGGTGAATAATTATAATTTATTTATTTGAAGCAAACCTTGAGAGGACTGTGTTGTTAGCTTCTGCATAGTTGCAGTTCCTTGTCACTAATCGGGGGACATACTAATATATATATATATATATATATATATATATATATATATTCCACAGAACTTTACAGTTAAGTGGGGACATATGTAGACAATACATTCAATACAAGGTAAGACAGGAGTAGTGAGGGTCCCGCTTGTAAGCTTACAATCTACAAAGAAATAAGGGGAAACAGTAGGTGAAAAGTGCTTGTTATTTCTGCTCCAGCCATTATAATAACTAGGGATTTTCATATAAAGCTGCATGATCCAGTCATTAGCCAGTATGTTTAAGTGCAATTATCAAGTGCAGTTATGTGTACATGGAGGGTGTAGAGAGAAATGAATAGAAGGGAGCAGCTTCTGAATAATATTTACAAAGATGGAACAGGGGAGAGTTAGGTAAGTGAGTTGAGGTGATAGGCTTGTTTAAAGAGATGGGTTTTTAAAGCACACTTGAAAACATGGGGGCTAGATAACAATCAGATCGTGTGGGGTAGTGCATTCCAGATAACTAGCGCAGCACTGGAGAAGCTTTGGAGATGGAGGTGGGAGGTTCGAATTATGGAGGATGTTAGTCTTGGGTCAGTTGCAGCACATGTAGGGCGATAGAGATGAGGAAGGAGATATAAGGTGGTACTGAACTGTGGAGGACTTTGTGGGTGAGAGATAACAGCTTATATTGTATTCTGTAGTGTAGTGGGTAACCAGTGTAATGACTGGCACTAGAGTTGAGCGACTTTGGTCGGGTTGGGTTTCGGACCACCCTACTTTACCAAAATTCGAGTCGGACGAAAGGAATATAGGGGAAAAATAGTTTACACAGCACACCAAGTGTGGCTAATAAAATGATTACTACTGACATTTCTCTGTCACATCCAAATATAATATATATATATGTTATATTCTTAGTCGCAGTTTCTTATCACTAATCGGGTGACATTATATATATGTATTTGTGCCAGTAAGAGTTGCGCGACTTTGGTCGGGTTGGGTTTCGGACCACCCGACTTTACCAAAATTTGAGTCGGACGAAATTGGTCCGACTAGTGGCAAAAAAGTAGGAGTTTCGACCGAAACCCGACCCCAATGCAAGTCAATGGGACTCTCATCCACTCACTGCCGACTTTTATTCCCCATTGACTTGCATTGGGGTCGGGTTCCGGTCGAAACTCCCGACTTTTTTGCCACTAGTCGGACCAATTTCGTCCGACTCAAATTTTGGTAAAGTCGGGTGGTCCGAAACCCAACCCGACCAAAGTCGCGCAACTCTTACTGGCACAAATACATATATATAATGTCACCCGATTAGTGAAAAGAAACTGCGACTAAGAATATAACATATATATATTATATTTGGATGTGACAGATAAATGTCAGTAGTAATCATTTTATTAGCCACACTTGGTGTGCTGTGTAAACTATTTTTCCCCTATATTCCTTGTATTGTTACATATAAACAGGCTCTAATCTAAAGAGGTATGTCTTTTTCACAAAGTTCTTATCTTTTTAGTAGCCTTGATAATTCAGTTTTGCAATTATCATTTATCCTACAACATCACTAGGGTACAAGATCCCTTTTACTTTTTTGTCTATTCCAATCATTATTCTTATCATTGTTATTATTATAAGTTTCAAAATAAACATGTCCTGTTTGCCACCATTTGGCCATTATTTAGTCAAACATAATTTATATATTCTGTCAACTGCATCCTGAGTTGATTAAAAAGTGTTTAAGGAGGACCAACCATTTGTCATAAATGTGTATTTTATTATCTGGTATAAATGACTCTGTGTAAGGAGGAAGACCGTGCTGCGGGTACCTGCATTGAGCCGGGTCCAGAACTGTTGAGGTTGCGTCCCATGTTGCTCGGGGAAGGAATAGGGGACCGGACAAACCACATGACCCGGTAAGAGGGGGCGTGTTTAAGAAAACCACAGAGCTGAAAGCGCCCGAAGCAGGGGGCAGTTTCCCGCTGTCAGGGAGAGTGCAGCAAGATGAGCAGCGCACTCCGCACCCAGCGCAGCAGAGCCGAGACTGGCAGATTCCACACTTGCCCGCACGCGCTAGCAGGACTGTAACTGAGGAGAGCGCCGAGTGCCCGGATAAACGTCGGACAGCGCTCGTTCGTAGAAGTGTGCGCCGGCTACAGGACATTGAGGTGCGGGCATCAGCCCATGCTTGGTATAGAGACTCCTGCAGCTTCTTTCATTTTCACTGCGCAAGCTTATGGACTAGGGGCTCAGCGGGTAAAATTGGAGAACGTCAGCTGTCGCCAGAAGACGGATTGCTAATCTAAGACCCCATCGGAGGACTCGATGCCGGCCGTTGCCAACACTACTACCCCCATCGGACTGTGGACTAAGGAGCACCAACAAGAGCCACGATAAGTGTTGTTTGAACCTCAGACTGTCGCATTAATTCTTACTATTTCTTTAATTCTTGTTCATTGTTTATTAACTCCCTGCGAGGAGATTACTCCATCTTTACAGTTAAATTAAATAATATTGTTATACCATACTGCTCTGCAATCCCTGTGTTCTGCATCTCAGCACCTGCTTACATTTGGCGTAGTCGACAGGATGCAGTCTACGAGTGCAGGAGCAGCAGATCAGACAGTCATGGGTGCCCAGCAGTCCAGCATGCCGCTGGGGGCCATGGTGAGCAATCTCCCTAAATTTACGGGGGATAATCTATTGTTGTGGGACTGGACCGAGCGGGTTAAAAGCATGTTGAGGATGTAACCTATGATTCCTGCTATGCAGGCGGAGATTGCTCTGATGGCCCTGGACAGTGAGGCTAAATGTTCTGTAATGTTTCGCCCCCTCATGAACGGGACACGTCACCCAAGTTGTTACAGATTCTGGAAGAGATGCATGGAGACCCCACCAATGTTGGGGAATTGCGGATGCGCTTGTTCAGCCGTGTCCAAAGGGAGGGTTTAGTCAGTGACGCAATACGTTAATGCGATACAAGAGGTGCACGCGTATATCGCCCGACGGGACGATGTGGGGGTAATAGGAGCGGGGCCCCCTGATGTGATATTGAGTGACCAGTTCATGGCAGGCCTCAGAGACACGTCACTTAAGAAAGCTTTGCGGGAGTGCCTGCGTGCTAGGCTGCGTATGACTTTCTTAGAAATTGGGGCCGAAGAATGCATAAGGGAGCAGAAGCAGGGGACAGCAGCCTTGGCAGAGATGATCCGGAACAGTGGGGTACCCGTCTCGCCCACAGCTGAACCCGACTTGGCCCACGAGATCTGGAAAGAAATACGGGACATGCGAGAAGAATGGTCCAGCCTCAGAAGGGACCTCACTACAGGACCAACTGTGCCCAGAGACAAGAGTGCCTCCGAACCCCGTTTGCTAGGTTAACACGGCCCAGAAATGGAACAGCCCCGAGTAGAGAGGAATTCAACTTGCTTCAAGTGTGGGGATGTTGGACATTAATATGCCAGAAGCATATTTCAGACGTCATTTTCCTGAGGTGACAAGGCAGTAGTTGGGCCCAGTAATCAAGCTGACGGCAGCCAATCAGCTACTCATCCTGGTTGCAGGGGTGGTCTGGATGCAAATTACAGTGTGCGGCAAAGATGCAGGCTGGAAAGGAGTCGTGTTTACCACCGAAGAAAATAGCAACAGCCCTCAAGTGACTCTGGAGATGAATGTGCTGAAAGTACTTGGGACCCTCTTAATCAGCGAGTCCCTGGACGGTTTTCAGGACCGATGGAGCCCACGAACCTCCCCAGAGGAAGGTGTTTCAACAATTGATATGGGTTACCCAGGCCCAGGAAACATCGAGTGAAGGGAAAGTTCTAGGAAAAGTAATAGTCCCTGCAGCTGCTAAACTAGTCCTCCCGCTTGGACAGACTGTGCTCATGTTGCCCGTACGAGCTTGTATGCCCCTCGAAAGAGTGGAAGTCCAGAAAGAGGCAACCTCAATGGACCAGATACCCTCGGGACTCCTCATTGCGCAGACATTAGCCGTCCTCCATGATGGTAAAATTGTGGTGCGGTGCGTCAACCTGGGGGAGGATAATCTTGCCCTCCCGCCCAAAAGTGAAGTGGCACAGATGCTGGGAATGCCGGAAGAATTGATGCAACAGGAGGCCATCCAGTTGACAGTAAAACAAGGAGATCCATGAACTGTAGCCGTTATAATGACACCGGAGCACCCGCCTGGAACCATGAAGGAGGGGCGCCGAATCTTGGAGAAAATGCGGGATGAATTAACGGGACGCCTTTCGAGACTTGAAGATGGCCTTGACTGAGGCCCCAATACTCGCCTACTCGAATAGTCCACCATAGCATGATGCGTCCTTGCCTGTCACGGAATCCCGAAGAAGAGGAGAGCGTGCCAGACGCCACCGAAATGCTCACCCCCATGGTCACCGACTGTGATGAGGAAGAACCACTTAGTGAAAATATATCGCAGCACTACCGTGATGGTGCACAAGTAGGTTTTCCCAACCAATATACAGTGAATGAATAAACTTGGCACTCAACTTATGGACGAGAAATTCCAGATTTATTGCAGTCAAAAAACAGATAGAGAGACGTTTCGGTCCAACAAGGGCCTTCCTCAATCTGATAGCAACATAGAGTATATTACAATATATTACAGTAGGATAATGAAAACAAAATATAAGGCACAACAAAAAGTGAAAAAAAAATTTTTATATATATATATATATATATATATATATATACATTTCTATGTCCAATGAATCTATCCAGAGAAAGTAACAAGGAGGAGGACATCCATGGTGAATTCATTCTATTAAGTAGAGGGTGTACTAAAGGATGTGATAAAGAGAAGTTCCAATACTTACCCGACTGCTTGTGGCGAGGGAAAAGCATGAATGAAAGGCAGATTGCCTGAAAAAAGACAAAGTAATCTATCGTTTGTGTAATCCTATATTGTCCTAAGTGAAGTATCCCCGAGTATATTTTTAATTATATAGATACTGGCTACCAAATACCTTGGTGGAAGAGAGTTCCTCTTATAGTTCTGTAATTTTATACGTTCCTGGATGGTTAATTATTAGTTAGGACCTGAGATATAGGATAATAAGTAATTAATGGTCATATGGGTGAGTGTGAATAGAAAGTGGCAATATGGAAGACTCACTTAATCACAATTGCAATCCAGGGCTATGGGCCAGAATGGCTCCCCAATGACCTGAAAAAGGATGTACCATATTAAGATTATATATATATATTATGGTATAAATATCTCCTGTTGTATTTCACTTTATTCGCTGTGTATTATAGTCTGGTATAATCCAGTATCAGTATCAAAATGAGTCAGGCTGAACATAACACAGGTCTTAGATTAGCCTATGTTGGATCTACAAAGCGTGCTGCATAATGCACAAAATCCAATGATGGTAAATAGCATGGTGGGCTAAATGTGAGCACTGTATAGGTGACTGAATGAGATGGTTCAATCCTTGCATACTGTTCAGTATAATGACACTGGAGCACCCGCCTGGAACCATGAAGGAGGGGCGCCGAATCTTGGAGCAAATGCGGGATGAATTAACGGGACGCCTTTCGAGACTTGAAGATGGCCTTGACTGAGGCCCCAATACTCGCCTACTCGAATAGTCCACCATAGCATGATGCGTACTTGCCTGTCACGGAATCCCGAAGAAGAGGAGAGCGTGCCAGACGCCACCGAAATGCTCACCCCCATGGTCACCGACTGTGATGAGGAAGAACCACTTGACTCATTCTCCGACTTGGAAAGTTCGCCGTCCACCAGTCCAAGGGAAGTGCGTAGGCCTGAAACTCCAGAGATGGCTGATCCATTGGACCCGGACATGCTCCCGTCTTCTACCACTTAACCTGACTCTACCACTCAACCTGAACTACACCGTACTGAGCAGACGACAGCTGGAATACCTCCCACTCGTTATGACCAAGACAAGTTTATTTGGCAGCGAATTGTTCGAGAAATGGAAAAGTGTGAATGTCTGATGAAGGAACTCTCACCCATGGAATGGCGAGCTAAAGGAGAGGGGGAGTGTAAGGAGGAAGACCGGGCTGCGGATACCTGCATTGAGCCAGATCCGGAACTGTCGAGGCTGCGTCCCATGTTGCCCGGGGGAAGGAATAGGGGACTGGACAAACCCCATGACCCGGGAAAAGGGGGCATGTTTAAGAAAAAACAGCTGAAAGCGCGCAAAACAGGGGCAGGGGGGAAGAGTGCAGCAAGATGAGCAGCGCACTCCGCACCCAGCGTAGCAGAGCCAAGACAGGCAGCGACCACACTTACCCGTATGCTCTAGAGCAGTGTTTCTCAACTCCAGTCCTCAGGACCCACCAACAGGTCATATTTTCAGGATTTCCTTAGTATTGCAAAGGTGATGGAATTAATGCTTGAGCATGTGATAAAATTATCACCTGTCCAATACTAAGGAAATCCTGAAAACATGACCTGTTGGCGGGTCCTGAGGACTGGAGTTGAGAAACACTGCTCTAGAGGGACTGTGACTGAGGAGAGCGCTATGCACCCGGTGTGGCTCAGCGGGTAAAACCAGAGACCAGCCGCTGCCGCCAGAAGACGGATCGCTAATCTAGGACCCCATTGGAGTACTCTACACTTGCCATTGCCGGCACTACTACCCCCATCGGATTGTGGACTAAGGAGCACCAACAGGAGCCACGATAAGTGTGGTTTGAACCTCAGACTATCGCATTAATTCTTACTAGTTCTTTAATTCTTGCTCATTGTTTATTAACTCCATGCGAGGAGATTACTCCATCTTTACAGTTAAATTAAATAATATTGTTATACTGTACTGCTCTGCAATCCCTGCGTACTGCATCTCAGCACCTGCTTACATCTGTTCTCCTGAATCTGGTATTATTTTTCTTTTGCTCATGTGCCTTACATTCCTGAGATATGACCTCCTTTTTATTGTATGTAAATCTGGTCTTGTTATCCAACTGCCAGTGGTCCGTAACTCTTCATTGTGGATGTTGTCCTGAGGGTGACACCCAGTTCTCTAACAAGACCAGATTATAGGGTGCAAAAATGAAGACTAGGCCATATCTCTGGAAACTAGAAGCAAGTGAACAAAACAAAAGCAAAAAAAAACAAAAGGAAAGTAGGTTTTTGTTTTGTATTCTGAGGACAGCATGAGGTAGGAGCCAGGACACAGTTTTTAGCGATGTGTAAATTATTAGGCGGAGTGACATTATTTCCTTACAATTAAGGTTTTATCACCAAGAGATTATCACTGCCTGGACTACAGTGTACGTGAACTCTGGTCCGGCCACACACCTCCTCTGATAAGCAGCTCACTGTCAATATACAATGTGCATAGAAAGCTGTGGTGTGGATGTGTCAGCTTTCTGAGCTCTGCTATAAACTACATATAAAAACTCTGATTGTGTCACAACTGCTGCACGCAGTAAACTAAGTGATACATCGCTGGATCAGGGTCTCTTTTTCTACATTATGTATCGGATGAGTTAACAAAAACAGATTCCCTTTAAGGAGAACAGTGGCATTTACACCTGGAATAAGATGAGATATGTAATTTACAAGTTCTCCTTAAAAAAAATATATATATCTATATATTCCTCAAGCTTCTTACGTTGTAAAAAAATAAATCATCAAGTCATATTTGTCTTTAAATCCTATTTGCTGTTTTGGTCCTCTCGCTGACATGATCTCAATATGACAGGTGTAAAAAAAAAATAGAAGCAATGTGGGAACATGGAAATATGAGACAATTTTTACAGCGCAGGAGTGTGCCCAAAAGCTGTTTTTGTAAATCACTTGCATTGATGGTTTATCTCTGAATAGTGGCACAGACAGGTCATGGTCCGTGATGCCTCCTAGAGGTCCGGCACCGGTAGAGGAGTGTAGATTTACAATAAATTCTACAATGCTGGAGATGGAGACATTTGTCCAACCAGTTCAGCCTATATTCCGTCAGAATAAATCCCCAGATCTACGTCCTTCTAAAGAACCTAATAACTGTAAGATACAATATTGTTACTCTCCAGGAAGACATTCAGGCCTCTCTTGAACCCCTCGACTGAGTTGGCCATCACCACCTCCTCAGGCAAGGAATTCCAGATTCTCACTGCCCTAACAGTAAAGAATCCTCTTCTATGTTGGTGGAAAAACGTTCTCTCCTCCAGACGCAGAGAATGCCCCCTTGTGACCGTCACCTTCCTTGGTATAAACAGATCCTTGGAGAGATATTTGTATTGTCCCCTTATATACTTATACATGGTTATTAGATGGCCCCTCAGTCGTCTTTTTTTCTAGACTAGATAATCCTAAATTTGCTAATCTCTCTGGGTATTGTACACTGCTCAAAAAATAAAGGAAACACTCAAATAACACATCCTAGATCTAAATGAATGAAATATTCTCATCGAATAGTTTATTCTGTTCAAATTTAAATGTGCTGACAACATAATCACACAAAAATCATCAATGGAAATCAAATTTTTGAACCAATGGAGGCCTGGATTTGGGACACCCCCAAAATGAAAGTGGAAACAAGTCCAAATGAAAATCAAAACAAGACAAAATTAAAGTGGAAACACGTCAAAATGATGCTCAGTATTCTGTGTGGCCTCCACGTGCCTGTATGACCTCCCTACAATGCCTGGGCATGCTCCTGATGAGGTTGCGGATGTTCTCCTGACGGATCCTCCCAGACCTGGACAAAACCATCCGTCAACTCCTGGACAGTCTGTGGTGCAATGTGACGGTGGATGGAGCGAGACATGCTGTCCCAGATGTGTTCAATCGGATTCAGGTCTGGGGAACGGGCAGGCCAGTCCATAGCTTCAATGCCTTGATCTTGCAGAACTGCTGACACACTCCAGCCACATGAGGTCTAGCATTGTCCTGCATTAGGAGGAACCCAGGGCCAACCACACCAGCATATGGTCTCAAAAGGGGTCTGAGGATCTCATCTCAGTACCTAATGGCAGTCAGGCTACCTCTGGAGAACACATGAAGGTCTGTGTGGCCCTCCAAAGAAATGCTACCCCACACCATTACTGACCCACTGCCAAAGCAGTCAAACTGAAGAATGTTCCCTTTATTTTTTTGAGCAGTGTAGCTCCCTCATCCCCTTTATTAATTTTGTTGCCCTCCTTTGTACTCGCTCTAGTTCATCACATCCTTCCTGAACACAGGTGCCCAAAACGGTACACAGTACTCCATGTGCGGTCTAACCAGGATTTGTACAGAGGCAGTATAATGCTCTCATCATGTGTATCCAGACCTCTTTTAATGCACCCCATGATTCTGTTTGCCTTGAATCACTGTATGTTTGTTTACGATACGATACGTTTCCAGCGCCCTATGCCCGATGCTGCTGCTCATCATCTATTTACATTGGCCACAGACATCACAGTCCATATATCCTACATTAGAGCTGCAGCCAGTCCCTGGTTCTGCTGTTATGCAGCTGTGGTATGGGGCCCGGATGGTAGTCCTAACCGAGGACACCGGGACTCTGCTGTCCTGAACTCCATCCATAGACAAACCATCAGGTTCTACCGGCGTACCTGTTCGTGATGCTGGTCCACGGCCAGGGATTCCATTGCGGTGTGACCCAGCTCCTGCACACTTGGTTCCAGTGCTCAGGGTTGAAATAACGGACACAGATACCGGTTTTGATGCTAAATCAACGATTTTACTCTCTTCTTCAACGGAACCCTACACATCAGTTACATCACAGTCCACACAGCATTCCTCCTGCTCTTTCCCTTCTTACTTTCTTTGCCCTCATATGCATTACGGGGTAATAGCATCTTAGGCGGTACTGCAGCTTCATTACTGTAGAACCTCAGTACATAGTGGATCCCGCTTATCAGCTTCACCTCGGACTTGCCAGCTTCAGCCCAATTGAGGATCTGCCACATCATGAATATTCTGCACCCTGCACGACTCTTGGACCATGTCTCCTTTTCCCTTCCTGCTGCTGCCCTGAACTGTAGCTTCTCCGGGTGCTCCATCCTCATACAGCACCCATCTGACTGTTCCCGGGCTTCTCGGCTTTTCTCACAACGTTGCGTAGCTGCTATGGTGTCCAGGGCACAGAGCCCTTGTGGACGCTTCGGGCGTGCCGCCCTTTCTGAGCTGTTCCTGTCATCTACACTAACTTAACCCACAGCAGCTCCTCCTACATCTAGAAACTTCCCTACAGCTATACCTACCAAGGCCCACTAGTATACCCCTGAGTCGCACGTAGCAGGGCTTTGGGGTACTCGGCACTGAGCCCGTTCACTTCACTGGGGGATGTCACGGGTAGCGCAGCTCGGTCCGTTGCCCTGGGCGCTCACTAAAGGGGGATATTTACAGGGGATGATAGAATGTTCGTGACGCCACCTGTGGTTCCTGGTCAGGGTGACCAGCGCTGCAGGGTGAATCCTCTGAGGGGTTTTTATTGGGCAGCAAGGTGTTAAGTCTCCCACAGGCGAGACTGATCCCTCGAGGTATATGGCGGTGCAGGGGTGAAGGAGCAATAATGCAGACACACACAAGACAGTCTCTTTCTGTACCTTTACTGGTGATGAAGTTGCACGCACGTCCCGGGAGGCCGTCAGGGTGGAGGATGCACGTCCAGTAATCCACTGAGTAGGTGTAAGGCCTCCTTACGTCTTTATGAGTGTGAGTTTCTAACTTGCATAAAACAAAGTTTAACTCCGTTCTTTTTGCTACACCCGGCTGATCTTGTTGTGGAGCCTTCTTTTGGACAGAACTAGTCTCTATATGCAGGGCCCTGCTAGACTCTTGTTCTTCCTGACCCCGGTTACGTATCAGCACTGAAGGGCCCCTCTGTGACTTGTAGTCCAGCAGGGTCTCCGGTGTCTCCTACCAGTCGTGCAGATGCTGGTAAGCGCGGACCCGGTGTCCGGTGGTGCAGAGTCGAGGTAAGCTATTAATGCTGGTTGACCTCGGTCACTCTCTTTCCCTTTTCCACTTGCCTGTCGTCCTACTCTCACCACTATCATAAGCACAAGCAGCAGTAGATGTCAGCTTCCTTCTCTTCACCGCTCTCCAAGCGTCGGCACGCTTACTTTCTGAAACAGCTCACTGTTGGAATCTCAGTGGACTCAACCTTGACCAGACCAAGTGGCAATCCTTTCCACTACACTGGACTCCACTATATAAGCTGAGTGTTTTCTGAAGTCCTCAGGCTTTCAGATAAGTCTTTCTTTCTGGCTAGAGTTCCCTCTCAGCATGTCTGAGGTAACTAGCTCGTTTTCTTCCGTCTCGTCTGACAGGAATGTCTCTCTCCTCTCACTCTCTGAGGTGTTCTGCTGTTCTGAGGTAAAACCAACAACTAGCTAACTTGCAGCTAGACTGCCTTATCTCACTGCTGTCATTTCAAGGGCTCCCTCTGGTGGTACCAGGGAAAAATGTGAAATTGTGTGCAATGGGTTATCGTGGATTTACCTTTCCGTGCATCCTCCAGGGTAACATGTGGCTCCAGTCACAGCTGGGCTACACACCCCCATCTAGTGGCCCTTTGCAAAACTACACTTACCCAGTCTATATACTCTATACTACAAGTGTCCTCCTCTAATGTTACCTAAATCTATACTGAAATACAAACCAAAAGGCATTAAACACATACATACAGGCTGTGCAATTTACACAAATACGTCACAGTAAGATAAATGACAAATATATACATATCAGCATAAACATTTAAAGGGTTAATCCTTGACCCTCATTATACAGCACAAGATGGCTGAGGCCAGTGATTGGATATGACTCTCACATGGTGTATAAGGCCAAGCCTGGGTTGCCAACCTTATAAAAAAAAAAAAAAAAAAAAATTAACTGGACTCAAATCAACGGACTACCTAAAATTTTTATGGACATTTAACATGTCCTCTAAAAACCACACCCCTTAAAGTCAATTCGCCAAAATGATTAGAATTACATTACATTACAGGACAGGAGAAGTGGTACTGTGCAGTGATATATATCTATATATACAGAGTGCTGCTGTTTATATATAATATACACACACTGTATATGTGGTTCATTTTCAGCTCCTCCACTCTTTATTCACACCCCATAGTGCCCGTCAGTACCAGCCTGTGCAGACCCACTTCCCAGCCCTCAGGGCCAACGTCTGACTCAGGCACGCTATGGGGCTCATGAATTGGGAACTCTGTGTCAACCACCATGAGTGGATCCCCCCACTTACTCAGGGCCCCGGAACTTGCAACACTTAACTCTCCCAGTTCCTCCGCAGCTCCAGTGGTCTTCTGCGTTTTTAGACTCTGTGACGTCTCAAGGCAGAAGGCGCGATGACATTGCTACTGTGCGCCCTTTGCAATGAGCAGTTTAAGTGCAAAGAGACGGAAGACGGCAACGCTGAGGAGTCCTGATCTGCAGCCAGCAAGAAGAGGTGAGTATTTGATTTTTTTTAATGTATGGAGCAATATATAGGACTATGAGAGGGTGGTTAAAGATTCCCACTCCCTCATAGTCCCATTACCCTTTGTAATGCTTTTTTTGTAAATTTGATTCCCTGTGTAAAGATAAAAGATGTTATTGGTGTTTTAGCCACTAAATGGCAGCAATTTGCAGATTCATACGACTGTCACCTATATGTCAGTTGGCACAGAGGGAAATAACCAGTCTGAGCCGCCCCCAGCGTCAGTTGGGAAACTGAAGGATGAATGAGAGTTGCAGGCGGCCATCTTAGAGTGCAGTTAGAGAGAGACAGAGGGACAGGAGCACAGGAGAGTTAAGAAGAACGGTGTGTGCAGTGTGCTAGGAGCTGGTCAGATTACTGAGGAAAGGTGCAACTGTTCCTGCGATTCCTGTCAGAGAAGAAGAATCACATTGGGGAGACAACTACAGTTGGATGCAGGGTTAGATTCCCCCAAAGCATCGGCTGTGACGTGAATGGCCTTCTGCTAGCCTGTCAGGCAAAAACTGCGCTTCAGGTGACAAGCCCAGGATCCACTCCATGGTCTCCCAGCTAAACGGCCATTCGCACGATTAGACAGCCACTTCTGTGTTCAGTTAATGGCCAGTAAGTCCTGAGCTCAGGACCCACCACAGGGATCCCGGTAGGAGCGTGCACACAGACTTTAGAGAGAGTTTGGTGCCAAACCTAAATTTTTATAGACATTGTTTGCTAAGAGGGCTGTGTGAGCCTTAGCTAGATCCTCCCCTCAGTACGTGAGCTTATGTATAGATAGCATCACAGAATTGTAATTGTAGAGAATTGTTAAGTTTGTGAATCTCTGCGCTTCACCACTGTAGGGGCCGCCTCTTGTACTCACCTAATTACACTGCTCTGGGTGACTCCCGGTTACCGAATTAGGCAGAACCACAAGTCAGGCAAATTATAGTGTACCCGATAGAACATACTGGGCCTATCGGTTGTGCAGAGCAGGGGTCCTAGCTGTTCCGGGCTAGGTGTGTGTGTGATAGTTAACTGGGTTTCTTTCTTGCTATTTCCGGGGTAACGCAGTTTTCGTTGTTAGTAAAATCTAGTTCCTTAACAAATTGCCTGGTCATGTTTTTTGTCCTTGGCATGCTGTATTCTGGGAGAGAGCACCCCAGTATATGGTGTACAGGGCCCCATCTGTGTGGAGCATTATATGGGACCCATTCTGTATGGAACAATAAATGGGGCCCATTCTGAATGGAGCAATATATAGGGCCCA
>JARQOD010000004.1:479704557-479781071 GCA_033576555.1 Oophaga sylvatica
GGAGAACAGATAAAGTAAAGGGTTTTTTAGCTTGCTCTGTTCTAAAGGAACCCATTCGCCCCCTAAAAATACCCTTTTAACCGGGACTAAAAGATTTATGTGACAAGAAGAACCTGATCAGTTCCTCCCACCGCCCATATGATTGTCCATTAATTATTGCCGGGGCCCGAGTACCTTTTGGTAAGATTCCCCCTTAGCGGGGCCCGAGCTAAAAGTTTAAAGGTTTTAAAGACGAAATTTAGCCAAGGGCTTCAACGCCCCTTTTCATCCCCCGCAGGTGCCCCCATCTTCTTTGGAAGAAAAAGATGGATCTCTGAGACCCTGATAGACTTTAGGGTTCAATAAGGTTACTATTAGAAACCTTTATCCATTGCTTTAAACCCCTGATTTTGGGAGAAAGTGCGGCATGCCAAAATTTTCCTAACGGGATCTCGGGGGGGGCCCTATAACTTGGTCCGTATTAGCCCGGGGGGAATAAATGGAAGACTGCTTTAGGCACGCATGGAATTTTTAAAATATCTAGTTATCCCTTTTTGGGGTTAGTCCCCGCCCCCCATTTCAACATTTCGGAATGTATTTTCAGGGTCCCCTAGATACATTTGTGGTGATTTATCTGGATGATTTTTAAATTTTTTCTAATCCACAGGGAACACATGGACATGTGAGAAGGCTTAAAATCCCTAAGACAAAACCATCCTACTCAAACTGAAAAGTGTAAATTTCCATAGACCAAAATTTTTTTTTCTGGGGTATGTACTTCTCCAGGGATTATATGGTGGAAGCAAGCCCCAACCCAAAAGGTTTGGGCCCAATTCTAAAAATGGAAGGAGGTGCAGCGTTCATGGGTTTCCCAATTTTAGACGTTTCATTAAAAAATTTTCTGAGGTATGTCCCCTTCACCCAACTTCCCCAAAAACGTCTAGGTTCTCCTCCCCGCAAGCTCAGGAAGCATTTTCCTTTTTTAAAGGATAAATTTACCACCGCACCTATCTTAGTAACATCCCAACCCCGAGCTTGCCTTTAATGAGGTGGATGCTTCAGACTGTGCGTTGGAGTTACTCTCTAGAAACCAGGTGAGAAGAATGTCTTGCACCCTGGCCTTCTTTTCCCAGCATTGTTCGGCGGGAGGAACTACGTGTGGCAAAGAGAATTGTTGGCCTTATTGCCGCCTTAAAGGGGAATGGAGACACCTTCTTCGGGGTGTGCACAGCAAATAGCGCCTGACAGACCACGTAAACCTTGATTTTTTAGGTCGGTAATGCCTGACTCCTCGCCAGGCTCGCTGGAATCTTTTCCTAAACCAATTTAATTTTGTCTTTTTCTTATAGACCAGGATCGCGCAATGGAAAGGCTGATGCATCTCTAGGATTCATTCAGCAGAGACACGTCCACTTACTCCTCCTAAGATATTCTTCCTGACTCTAAGATTCCTGGGAGTGATTCATAATCAAGACATACTTAAGGACATCAAGGAGCATAACCTGCGGATTCTTTGTTGGCTCAATCCCCAGGGACGTAGTCTTGTCTTTAAGAATGGTGTGTGGATTCAGGGGGACAACGGTCTGTATATACTGAAAACAGTCAGATTGAGAGTATTGCAACTCCTCCACGATTCCAAGATAGCCGGGCATAGGGGAATTCTAAAGACACAAAATTTCTTTTTCGTTTCTTTTGGTGGCCCATTTTACAGGAAAGAAGTGTTTTAAACTATGTCACTTCATGTGAAGTCTGTGCAGATGCAAAAACCTCGCTCCTCACCAACTGGTCTGTTTGCAACCTCTTCCCACCCCGTTCCCGCCCGTGGGGATCCATTTCTATGGACTTCATTGTGGAGTTACCAACCTCTCAAGGGAAGAACACCATTCTAGTGGTGGGTTGACCGTCTAACAAAGGAGCTCATTTTATCCCTTGTGTCGGCTTACCCACTGCAAAACAGACATCAGACTTGATGATTAAGAAGGTTTCGCTTATATGGAGTACCGGATGAGGTCATTTCGGATCGAGGGGTGCAATTCACTTCAAGGTTTTTGGCAAAATTTCTGTGCAGCATTGGACATTAAAGTAAACTTTCTTCTGCTTTTCATCCCCAGACTAATGGACAGACAGAACGAACCAATCAGACCCTGGAAGCAGTATCTCCGTGCTTTATCTGCCACCTACAAGGATGATTGGGTGGATCACTTCCACTGGCTGAGTTCTCTTATAAGAACTTTCAGAGTGCCTCCACTAAGCAGTCTCCTTTTACTCCAATCTAGGTTATCATCCTACATTCTTCCTCGATTTCCCTAGATACGCCCTTGCCGGCAGTGGCTGAAAGAATCACTTCTTTACAAAAGAATAGGGGATCTTCTAAAGGAAAATCTAGATTGGCTCAGGAAAGTACAAGAAAGCAGCAGATAAATTTCGTAAACCTGCACCAGCTTTAAGGTAGGAGATTGGTCTGGCTGTCAACCAGAAATCTTAAATTAAAAGATTCCATCGTCTAAATTGGGACATAAGTACATTGGACCTTATAAGATCAATAAGAATAAGTGCTGTGCTTGTCGTCTCAACTGCCCAGAACTATGAGAATCCACCCTGTCTTTCATGTATCCCTACTAAGGCTGCAACACCCAATACGTTTCCTGGACGTTCTTCTCCTTGCCCTGACCCAGTGCTGGTCGATGGTCAGGAAGAATTTATGGTGGAAAAGGATTCAAGATTCCAGGTTGTACAGAAATCGTTGCAATATTTGATTAAATGGCAGGGTACCCAGTGGAGGACAACTCATGGGAACCAGTCACAATGTAAATGCTCCTCGCCTGCTCCGCCAGTTTCATCAGAGGTACCCTGACAAGCCTGGTCTGAGGTCATCCGGAGGTTGTCCCCAAGGGGGGAGTAATGTAAGGTTCTTTGTCTCTGTTGACTGTTCCTTGAAACTCAGTTTTCCGTCGGCCATTTTGCTTTCTGTCTTTCTGCAGCTCTTGCCCTCAGTTAATATGGAGTTCCAGTTTTCATGTTCCCGCCCTGATTCTTCCCTCTTGCTTCTTAAGCAGCCTCAGCTGAACAATCAGTGCTCCTGAAACAAGCCTCAGTCAGTCTGTGACCTGACTCCTGGAACCTTGAACTTGTACTCCAGCTATTCCCTACGGGGGAACCTTTGAACACTTTTGGACTCTGGAAACCTGCTGTTTGGTGAATCCATGTTTGCAGAGGAATTACGGTACAGAGAAGAGATCCTGAACCTGCTTTAAAGATTTATTGTAGTGCTTGAAATTACTCTGGCCTGCTGTGTCTCCTGACTCTGTTCCCGCAAACTGTGTGACCTTTTCTGCATGCTTGTTGAAGTAATACAAGTCATTTCATTTTCAATATGTCTCCTGTTTTCCTCGCACCCAAGCACAAGACGTATAGGAACTGTACACTATACATGACACGGTATTTGCCCCTTGTTATGCGTACTGACCTAGTGGTGTAGTGGTAGGTGAGGTGTCAGGTACCTGTTATTCTGCGTGAGGTGGGTTGTTTGTACTGCCTTGCCTCTCTAGGGATCTGGCAAGTATATGTGAGTGGGAGAACTGGCTCAACTTCTGCAGGGGATCCTTCTTCCTGAGGTTCAGCTTCTTGGGATTCCGCTTCTTGGGGTTCTGCTGAAGAGGTTCTTCTGGAGTGACTCTACTGCAACAACGGTTGCAACTGAATGTAAAGGTTCTCCTTGTGGTTGATAGAATTGAAGCACGGGAATGATTACAGCTTCTCCAGTTCTGGGCCAATCCGGGGGAAATCTCCTAAGTCGTATGTATGACTGATTCATCACGCTCTTCCTGATTGACAACAGGTTCTTCTTCTTGAAGCTTTAACGGATTTGGACACAACTTTAGGTGATCTCTGGATATAGTTGCAGTCGTTCTTCCTCCATCCTTGTTATTATGCACGTTTCTTGTTGTCAAACCTTGAATCTGTATGATGTAGGGCTCTCTTTCCATGGATCGTCGAGTTTGTGTTTCCTCTTTCTTTTCAACACGACTTGACCAGGTGCGAAAGGTTCAGCTGGCGCACTTTTGTTGTAGCGATTCTTCTTGTTTATCCCTTACTCGATTGAGACTATCTTCCACACAGGCCTGTACTTTTCTGTACTGTTCCTGTCTGTTTGTGTCCCATCTTCAGTAGTCACATCTGCTTCTGGTTCTACAACACCAAGCTCCAGATCCATGGGCAGCTTTCCTGGTCTTGCCCGCATGAGGTAGGCTGGGTGCAATTGGTGGAACTCACAGGTATGTGATTGTACAGATCTACCAGGTCAGGTAGTAGTCTGGTCCACGATTTCTCTCTTCCATGGTACAGTCTTCAGCAGGTCAATGACGATGTGATTCATCTTCTCACAGAGACCATTAGTTTGGGGGTGGTACGGTGTGGTTTTATTTCTTACACCCGTACAAGTGACAGAACTCTTTGAACAATATTGTCCTCGAAGGCTGGGCCTTGGTCAGTTAGCGCCTTCTCAGGATATCCGTGTGGTCTGCAGAAATACGCTTGGAACGTCTTTGCTGCTGTCTCTTTGACAGGGGCGACCACCAGGAACCTGGAGTAGTGATCCACCATAGTCAGGGCATAGGAGTATCCTGACTGGCTGGGTGACAACTTGACATGGTCCAGGGCCACGATCTCCAAGGGACGAGTGTCTTGATGGGTTGCAGGGGTGCCTTCTGACTGCTGTAGTCTTTTCTTCTGAGGCCACAGGGTCCACAGTTCTGGCACCATTCTCTCAATGGAGCTGCGCATTCCCACCCAATAGAAACGACACTTCAACAGGGTCTCCAGCTTCTTCCAGCCAAAGTGTCCCGCTTGATCGTGGTAGGCTTCTAACACCATTGGATGTCTGCTCTGGGACTACTATCTGCCATACCAATTCATGGGTCCTTGGGTTGACGTACCTCCGGCACAGCTTCTCACGGTAGATGAACAACCGGTTCTCTCGTTCCACAGCTGCTTTGCTTGTAGAGGCGCATCCTTCTCCAAGGAGGAACCTTCTTGAGTTATCAACTCCTTGATTCGGCTGACAAACCGGATCGCTGTCCTGAGTCTCCTTCCAGCTGTGGTGAGGTAAAGGATTTAACGTCTTACCACGCGGCCTCCTGCTGGCTTGTTGCTCGTGGATCATCCCATTCCTGTGAAAGGCAGGTAATTCAATCTCTTCCAGATCATCCACTTCTTCTTCTGTGTCCGATTCATGAGGCATCCTGGATAGGGCATCAGCGTTGGCATTCTTGCGGCCTGCTCGGTATTGATTGTGAATTGGTAGTTTGACAGCCGAGCCACCCATCGTTGTTCCATGCTCCCAGCTTAGCTGTTTCAAGATGCGTTAAGGGGTTGTTATCGGTGTAGGCAGTGAACTTGCTGGAGGCTAGGTAGTGCTTAAACCTCTCCGTGATGGCCCAGACCAGTGCTAGGAACTCCAACTGAAGCTGCTGTAGTTCTCTGGGTTCCTCTCGGTCGGGCGGAGCTTCCTGCTAGCATAGGCGATGACTTTCTCCAGGCATTTTGCTTCTGACTGAGGACTGCTCCCAATCCTTCATTGCTGGCATCAGTATACAGCAGGAACGGCTGGCTGTAGTCAGGGTAAGCTAGGATTCTCATCACCTGTCAGGATCTCCTTCATTTCCTTGAATGCTTCTGCCTGTTCTTTACCCCAGTGGAATGGAGAATTTCTGCTCTTGAGGGACTGTCCCACCAGGAGGTCTTGCAGAAGCGCTGCTTTCTTGGTGTAGTCCTTCACAAACCTCCGGTAGTACCCTGCAGTCCCAGGAACTGTCGCACCTCCTTGAGATTTTTCGGCTCCGGCCATTTCTGGATGGCGGTGATCTTCTCGGGGTCTGGCGCTACTCCTTCTGACCGAACAATATGTCCCAAATACTGTACCTTTTGTTTGAGCAGATGGCACTTTGAAGGCTTCAGTTCATCCCATACTTGGGACAGTGACTCGAATACCTCCGCCAGGTGCTTCAAGTGATCTTCATACGTCTTGGAGTACACAATTACGTCGTACAGGTACAGCAACACAGTTTCGAAGTTGAGATGTCCCCAGGCAGCTCTCCATCACTCTCTGAAACGTTCCAGGGGCACTGCTGAGTTCCAAACGGCATCCTGTCGAACTCACAGAGTCCCATCGGGGTGGTGAAAGCCGTCTTCTCCCGATCCTCCTCAGCCACAGCTACTTGCCAGTACCACTAGTGAGGTCAAGGGTGGAAAAGTAATTAGCAGTCTTTAGTGCAGCTAAGGTTCCTCAATGCGTGGTAAAGGTATGCATCTTTATGTGTAATGCGATTTACTTGTCTGTAATCTACACACATTCTCATGCTTCCATCCTTTTTCCTGACTAAGACTAGAGGTGCTGCCCAGGGACTACAACTATCCCTTATCACCCTGCTTCCTTCATGTCATGCAACATTTCCTTGGCTTTCTGGTAGTGTGCTGGTGGTATAGGCCTGTACCGTTCTTTAATGGGAGGATGATTGCTGTGGGGATGTGATGTTGAACCCCTTTAATTTTCCCAAAGTCGAGTGGGTGTTTTGCTGAATACCTGCGCATACTCCTGAACTACTCGGTATACTCCTTGTTTCTGGTGGGCTGGAGTGGTGTCTGTCCCGACATGGAGCTGCTGACACCAATCCTCCACCTGGGTGGTCGGACCGTTATCCTCCACTGGTTGTGGGGAGGTTAAGGGCTCCGTCGTGTGAATGGAGTTATTATCCACAGCATGTAACTTAGCAACAGTGGCATATCGTGGTAATTTGACTTCATCCTCTCCCCCAGTTGAGAAGACGCACTGGCACCCTCCCATTATGTACCTCCACTACCCCTCTGGCAGTCAAGAGTGTAGGTCTGTGCTCTGAACAATGGGGCTCTACTACTGCTTGGTAGTTCTGTCCTCTCAGACCTATTGCTGCTCTACACCAAATAAGCATTTCACTCATTGGGGGAAATCACAATGGGGTTCGGGTCTATTACCCGTACATTACCAATCTCACCCCCGGTCAGTTTCAATTGCTGCTGGCACATCAGGGTCCGGATCTCCTTCCGGATCACTCCCTTTTGCCTTGGTCTGGCAACTTCGGCGAGCTGTTGGAGTAAAAACACAACCTTCTCCAAACAGTTACTAATAATGTTAGTGCATAAAACCACATTCAACCCATTTTCCTCATTAACAGTCTTCACTACAAGAAGTCCCTGATCCTTTAGCTCCACTCTCCCCACTTTTACGTCTACGTTTTTAGCCCCCAGTAAGTCAAGAGGGAGGCCATTAGAGGCATATACGGCAAAGTCAGGGTTTGGGGTTGGAGACCGTCACTGGACCAGTACCTATTGTAAAGAACATCAGGTATGACGGTTACCTGAGATCCGTGTCCAGCAGGGCAGGGATTGCAATCCCGTCCAGTATGATGGACAGGTATGGTCTTCCTCCCACAAACCTGCGATTCCAGTCTGAGGGGCCTGAGGAGTCTATTCCTGGGTGTTGGCACTCGGACCCAGGATTTGCTCTTTTAAAGGACACCGACGTGCTGGGTGACCTTCTCTGTGGCAGCGGTAGCAGATGATCTCTCGGCGAGGATGATGCTGGTCGCGGATCCTTCCTGGGGGTGGCGTTGTCCTCCTCCGGGGGGGCGACGTCTCCTTCTCCTCGGTTCATCCAAGGGACATCCTCTGGGCAGTCAGCTAGCAGGATCTTTCCTTCTTCCTCGTCGGCTGTTGTGAATGGGTTTGAGATGAGTTCTGAGCAGAGGCTTCCTCTAGTGGTTACAAGCGGTGCTGGTCTGTCCAGTGAAGATTGTGAGGACTGGGAATCAGGTGTTACTGACTGGTCTTATATAAGGGAGTCACCTTCCCATCAGGGTTGCCGGTGATCAATTGTTCTGGTCTGAATCCTTCATTCCTGTTTCCCTTGTAGCCTGCTGTGTCGTGTCTGCATTTCCTGCTAACAGATAAGACATTTTCTTCTTTTTGTTTTTTGTGCTATATTTTTGCATTTTGTCCTGCACTTCTGTGGGGGCCTTCTGGGTCCCTCAGGGGGCTTTTGCCCTCTCAGTTTAGTTCAGCCACTGATGTTTGTACTTTTGCTTTTTCCAGTTTTTTCAGTGGCTGCTGTTTTGATTTTGTTACACCAGAGAACTAATTTAGGTGGAAGAGGTCGTGTGATCTCAGGCGTTTTTGAAATTAGTAAAGTTGGTGCTTTTCAGGGTTTTCTGGGATTGCAGTAAGTGCCCTTCCTATCCTTTTCTATTTAGTTAGTTTGGGCCCCAGCGTTTGCTCATACTATTTTCTTTCTGTGTCAGTATTTCATCTTGTCTAACCGCCATTACATGTTTGGGGGCTTTCTATTATCTTTGGGGTTCTGCTCCGGGGCAGATAGCTTTCCTATTTCTATCTTTAGGTGTAGTTAGTTTCTCAGGCTGTGACGAGGCGTCTAGGACCAACGTAGGAACGCTCCACGGCTGCCTCTAGTTGTGGTGGTTAGTCAGGGTACTGCAATCTCATAGATTCCAACTGCTCTGGTGTATTGCCTTTTTTGCCTGCACTCCTCAGCTGCCGAAACATAACAGTATCACCGGCCAAAAAGTTGTAAATTGTATGGTACTCACAGAAGGGAAAAAAATATTGTGAAAGAAAAAAGGTTGTCAGAGTTGTCAGAGATATTTTTTTTGTTTGTTGCTTTTTTTTTTTTTTTTTTTACCTCTGTATCTCTGGGTGCTGGGGAGGATCTTTTCTCTCAATGGAGTTTGCACAGTTGTCTGGCCGTGTGGATCAGCTTGCCGCTGAGGTTCGGAGTATTGCTATCTATTTTGCTGGGTTGCCTGTTGTGGAACCTAGGATTCCCATGCCAGATTTGTTTTTATGGGATCGAGCTCAGTTTCAGAATTTCAAAAATAATTGTAAATTGTTTTTTGCCTTAAAATCTAAGTCCTCAGGGAATGCAGCGCAGCAGGTTCAAATTATCATCTCTCTCCTGCGCGGCGATCCTCAGGATTGGGCTTTTTCCCTGACACCTGGGGATCCTGTTTTGAGTGATGTTGATGCGTTTTTTCAGGCTTTGGGGTTATTGTACGATGAGCCTAATGTCACTGATCAAGCTGAAAAAACATTGTTGGCATTAAATCAGGGGCTTTATGACGCTGAGTTATACTGTCAGAGATTCCGTAGGTGGGCAGTCCTGACCAAATGGAATGACGACGCTTTGGCAGCCCTTTTCCGGAAGGGTCTGTCAGATAATGTAAAGGATGTTATGGTGGGATTCCCTGTCCCCTCTGGTCTCAATGATTCTATGTCATTAGCGATTCAAATTGACAGACGTTTGCGTGAGCGGAGAAGTATGCGTTGAATAGTGTTGCCTTGTGAACCAGCTTCTGAACCCATGCAGTGTGATAGAGTGGTGTCTGGGGCACAGCGTCATGAGTTTCGAAAGCGCAATGGGTTATGTTTCTACTGTGGTGATGCCTCTCATGCTATTTCAGTCTGCCCTAAGCGGGGAAGACGTTTTGCACGCTCAGTTGTCTTGGGTAGTATTCAGACTAAGTTTTTATTAACTGTCACTCTGATATGCTCTCTGTCCTCATTTTCTGCTCAGGCTTTCGTTGATTCTGGAGCAGCTATTAACCTGATGGATTATGATTTTGCTAAACGTTGTGGGTTTCCCTTGATACCCCTACAGAAGTCTATTCCCCTACTGGGGATCGATTCTACCCCTTTGGCTGAGAATAAACCCAGTTTTCTACTCAGGTGATAATGAGGGTTGAACCTGATCACCAGGAGTGCTGCAAATTTTTGGTTCTGTATAATCTGCATGACATTATCGTGCTGGGTTTCCCTTGGTTACAGTCTCATAATCCTGTTTTGGATTGGAAATCTGTGTCTGTAACCAGTTGGGGCTGCCAATGTGTTAATACCAACACTCCTGTTTTTTCTGCCTTCCCCCAGGCTCAGGATGTTCCTGACTTTTTGATTGATTTTTCTGATGTGTTTAGCGAAAGTAAATCTGCATCCTTGCCTCCCCATAGGAGCTATGACTGCGCTATTGAATTAGTGCCGGGTAGTAAATTCCCTAAAGGTCGCCTTTTTAACTTGTCTGTACCTGAACATGACGCTATGCGGTCTTATATCAAGGAATCATTGGAGAAGGGTCATATCAGACCATCCTCTTCACCCTTAGGTGCCGGTTTTTTCTTTGTGGCCAAAAGGATGGTTCTTTAAGGCCGTGTATTGATTATCGTCTCTTGAACAATATTACTGTGAAATATCAATACCCGTTACCCTTGATTTCTGACCTGTTTTCCAGGGTGAAAAACGCTACTTGGTTTACCAAGCTTGACCTCAGGGGGGCGTATAACCTTATTCGCATTAAGCACGGGGATGAATGGAAGACGGCATTCAATACCCCTGAAGAGCATTTTGAGTACCTAGTGATGCCCTTTGGGCTCACTAATGCTCCTTCCGTCTTCCAGTCCTTCATGAATGACATTTTCAGGGATTTTGTGGACAAATTTCTGATTGTTTATTTGGATGATATCTTGATTTTTTCTAATGACTGGGACTTCATGTGAAACATGTTCGAACTGTGTTCCAGATTTTGAGAGAGAATGCTCTGTATGTGAAGGGATCAAAGTGTCTTTTTGGCGTACAGAGGATCTCATTTCTGGGATTCATTTTGTCCCCATCTGTTATTGAAATGGACCCGGTCAAGGTTCAGGCCATCTGTGATTGGGTCCAACCTACTTCATTAAAGGCTCTTCAGAGATTTTTGGGTTTTGCCAATTTTTACCGTAAATTTATTGGTAATTTCTCGGTTATTGTTAAACCATTAACTGATTTGACCAGAAAGGGTTCTGATGTGGTGAATTGGCCTCCTGAGGCAGTCTCTGCATTTCAGGAACTTAAGCAGAGATTCACTTCTGCTCCTGTTCTACGGCAGCCTGATGTTTCTCTGCCATTTCAGGTGGAGGTTGATGCCTCTGAAATTGGGGCAGGGGCCGTTTTGTCCCAAAAAGATCCAGAGACCTCTAAAAGTAACCCTTGTGCCTTTTTCTCTCGAAAATTTTCTCCTACTGAACGTAATTATGACGTGGGTAATCGGGAGTTATTGGCCATGAAGTGGGCTTTTGAAGAGTGGAGACATTGGCTGGAGGGAGCCAAACATCAGGTGGTGGTCCTTACGGACCATAAGAATCTGGTCTATCTGGAATCTGCCAAGCGACTCAATCCTAGACAGGCCAGGTGGGCCTTGTTTTTCACACGTTTTAATTTTGTGGTTTCCTTTCTTCCTGGCACTAAGAATGTTAAGGCGGATGCCCTCTCGAGGAGTTTCCTTGCGGACTCTCCTGAGTTATCTGATCCTTCTGTTATTTTGAAAGAGGGTGTAGTTCTTTCCGCCATCTCGCCCAATTTGAGACTTGCTCTGGAGGGGTGTCAGGAGGATAGGCCCGAGTGCTGCCCTGTTGGAAAATTGTTTGTCCCGGACCAGTGGAAGAAGAGTGTGATGTCTGAGATTCATTGTTCCGAATTGGCTGGGCATCCCGGAATTTTTGGTACCAGAGACTTGGTTAGTCGGTCCTTTTGGTGGCCTACCTTGTCTCGTGATGTCAGGGAATTTGTGCAGTCCTGCGGGACTTGCTCTCGCTCCAAGCCTTGCTCTCGCTCTAGAGGTTTGTTGATGCCATTGCCTGTGCCCATGAGACCATGGACCCATATCTCTATGGATTTCATTTCCGACCTTCCTGTTTCTCAGAGAATGACCACCATCTGGGTAATTTGTGATAGGTTTTCCAAAATGATACATCTTGTGCCATTACCTAAGTTGCCTTCCTCCTCTGAATTGGTGCCGTTGTTCCTTCAGCACGTGGTTCGTTTACACGGCATTCCTGAGAACATTGTGTCTGACAGAGGAGTCCAGTTTGTTTCCAGATTTTGGAGGACTTTTTGTTCTAAACTGGGTGTTCAATTGTCTTTCTCCTCGGCATTTCATCCTCAGACCAATGGTCAAACTGAGAGAACAAACCAGACATTGGAGACTTATCTAAGATGCTTTGTGTCTGCTGATCAGGATGACTGGGTCTCTTTTTTGCCTTTGGCTGAGTTTGCTCTTAATAATAGGGCTAGCTCTGCCACTTTGATGTCTCAGTTTTTCTGTAATTCTGGGTTTCACCCTCGATTTTCTTCAGGACAGACGGAGGCTTCTGTCTGTCCAGGTGTTGACTCTGTTGTGGAGCGTATGCAACAGATTTGGGACCAGGTAGTGGAGAGGTTGTCCCTCTCTCAGGAGAAGGCCCAGCGGTTTGCTAACCGGCATAGGACTGATGGTCCTCGGTTTAAAGTGGGGGACTTGGTCTGGTTGTCCTCAAAGAATATTCCTATGAGAGTAGCATCTCCTAAATTTAAGCCTAGGTTCATTGGACCTTATAAGATCATGGAGATTATTAATCCTGTTTCTTTTCGTTTGCTTCTTCCAGGGACATTTAAGATCCATAACGTGTTCCACAAGTCCTTGTTGAAGAGGTTTGTTGAGCCAGTGGTTCCTGCTGCTGTGCCTCCTGACCCTGTTTTGGTTGAGGGCAATCTAGAGTATGTGGTTGAGAAAATATTAGATTCTCATTTTTCTAGACGGAAACTCCAGTATTTGGTTAAATGGAGAGGTTATGGTCAGGAAGACAATTCTTGGGTGTTTGCTTCGGACATCCATGCTAGGAGACTTATCCGTGCGTATCATAGAACTCATCCTGACCGACCTGGTTGCTCAAATGAGGGTTCGGTGACCCCTCCCCAAGGGGGGGGTACTGTTGTGAATGGGTTTGAGATGAGTTCTGAGCAGAGGCTTCCTCTAGTGGTTACAAGCGGTGCTGGTCTGTCCAGTGAAGATTGTGAGGACTGAGAATCAGGTGTTACTGACTGGTCTTATATAAGGGAGTCACCTTCCCATCAGGGTTGCCGGTGATCAATTGTTCTGGTCTGAATCCTTCATTCCTGTTTCCCTTGTAGCCTGCTGTGTCGTGTCTGCATTTCCTGCTAACAGATAAGACATTTTCTTCTTTTTGTTTTTTGTGCTATATTTTTGCATTTTGTCCTGCACTTCTGTGGGGGCCTTCTGGGTCCCCTCAGGGGGCTTTTGCCCTCTCAGTTTAGTTCAGCCACTGATGTTTGTACTTTTGCTTTTTCCAGTTTTTTCAGTGGCTGCTGTTTTGATTTTGTTACACCAGAGAACTAATTTAGGTGGAAGAGGTCGTGTGATCTCAGGCGTTTTTGAAATTAGTAAAGTTGGTGCTTTTCAGGGTTTTCTGGGATTGCAGTAAGTGCCCTTCCTATCCTTTTCTATTTAGTTAGTTTGGGCCCCAGCGTTTGCTCATACTATTTTCTTTCTGTGTCAGTATTTCATCTTGTCTAACCGCCATTACATGTTTGGGGGCTTTCTATTATCTTTGGGGTTCTGCTCCGGGGCAGATAGCTTTCCTATTTCTATCTTTAGGTGTAGTTAGTTTTTCAGGCTGTGACGAGGCGTCTAGGACCAACGTAGGAACGCTCCACGGCTGCCTCTAGTTGTGGTGGTTAGTCAGGGTACTGCAATCTCATAGATTCCAACTGCTCTGGTGTATTGCCTTTTTTGCCTGCACTCCTCAGCTGCCGAAACATAACAGTCGGCAGTTGCAGGGCACTCATTACAGTGGCCAGGTTTTTGGTCAGCTGGCGCACTTCTGAGCGCAGACAGTCCAGCTCAGTAGGGGGCGCCACTTGCGTTTTGGCTTCCGCAACCAGCGGGGAAAAGGTGGATGCTGCTGGCTTTAGGGTGGCTTCACTTGGGTGACACTGGGTTGCCATCTAGGGTGTTTCCAGGGGTCGCAGTCCTTTTATAGTCATATCCTTAAGGGCATCAAAGGTAGCATCAGGATGATCCAAGGACCACCAGTGCACAGTCCTGCTTTCAGCTTGGGACCTCAGTCCCCATACAAATTGTTCCTTTAACATTTTATTCTCTTTAGTGACACTTATAGGGTTAACTTGTTTAAGTGCTCGCAGGGCCCCCTGTAGTCGGCAGGCGTAGTCCCTAATGCTGTCATCTGGTTTCTGGGAGCATTGGTAAAACCTCATCCGAAGATCTGTTTCAGTGCGGTCCTCAAAGATAGTCTGTAAGCTTTAAGAAAATTGCCAGCACTGACTCCTGGTCTGCAGCTGTCCAAGTCTCTACTTCTCTCTCTGCAGCACCAGTCAATTGTCCCACTACCACTGCAGCTCTCTGCTTTTCTGTCATAGGGTACATGTCCATTATGCTGCATATTTTTCGCTTGAACCCTGACAGGGTGTCTGGCTTGTCGCTGTACTGAGTCAGCCACTTCGCTCCAGGCATGTATGGCAGCGTTAGCGGTACTATTGGGGCCACAGGACCAGGTGAGGGGCCAGCATTTCCAGCCTGTGCGGCAGCGCCGAGGGGTAAGTCATTAAGGCCGTCGGCCTGGGCCGCGCTGTCGGCTTGCTGCTGCGACATGTCTGCGACGCCCCAGTTAAGCGTGGCCTATCTTCTCTGAAGGCTGCAGCTCCGCAGGGCACAGCAATGTGTAGAAGGACCTGCGTCGCCGGTGCTCTGACGTCAGAGCGTTCACTGAAGCTCTCCACAGGACCTGCCGCCCCGTCAGCGTTGGGGGCGTGTCCAGGACTCAGCGAGCTTTTGCAGGTACGCCCACTAGTTTTCACGCCGTGGCGCTGTAAATGGCGGGCAATGGCGGGAAATCTTCACCACATACAAAACACAGTCTTTAGGCACACAGTACCCGGTGGCAACGGGCACAAATTACTCCGTTGCTGCAGGGCACAAGATCCTGTTCGTGATGCCAGGACAGATGAGTCGCACAGCCAGAGCTTTGGGGTACTCGGCACCGAGCCCGTTGATGTCTATGGGGGATGTCATGGGTAGCACAGCTCGGTCCGTGCCCTGGGCGCTCACTGTAAAGTGGGATATTTACAGGTGACTTGAATAATGATATGGGGATTTGTGACGCCACTTGTGGTGCCTGGTCAGGATGACCAACGCTGCTATGCAGATCCACTGGAGGGTTAATATTGTGCAGCTAGATGTTAAGCCTCCCACAAGTAAGGCTGATTCCTCCAGGGCAGATGGATGTGTAGGGGTGCAGTACAGACTGGGACCCGGCAGACAGGAGTAATTAGGGAGACACACACATAAGTCACTTTGGTACCTTTATCTGAAGATGTTGCAGACACTCCCCAGAGCACTATAGGGTGAAGGGTGCACATCCAGATTCCTCCACTGAGTAGGTGTGTGGCCTCCTGTCCTCTGCCTTTATGTGATAAAGTCCTGACCTGCTTGTAGCTAGGTCTAACTTGGTCTCCGTCTTGCACCTGGCTGATCTTGTGATTGGACCTCCTCTTGAAGTACACAGTCTCTATTTGCAGTGCACTGCTAGACTCCGTCCTCCTGATCCAGCTACGTATCAGCTCTGTGGTACTCCTGGGACTTGTAGTCCTCCAGGAACTCCGGTGTTCTCCTAATGGGTCGTGGAGATCCCTATAGGCTCGGACCCCGGTGTCTGGTCAATAATTGCTGAGGTAAGCTCTAAAGGCTTTTCTACCCCTGTTGCTGCTTTTTCCACTCGCCTTCGGCCTACCTGGGCCCTCACACGATCACACACACTGGCAGTTGGTGGGCTGCCTCTTCGCCGCTCTCTAAGCGTCGGCACGCTTTCTACTGAGCTACACTCCTAGATTCAGCTCTGACTAGGCTGGAGTGATCTTTCTGTATCACTCTTTACTAGATTCCACTTACTTGGAACTGAATAGCTCTGCAGCCTCACTACCCTCAGCTCTGCAATTCCCTTTCTGCAGACTGACTTCTCTGAGGTGGCTGGCTGAACTAAAACTCCTCTCTCAGAGATGACTGAGCAGAACTGCTCTGGATGTTTCCTGTGTCAGCTCCTTTTATATGTCTTACACAGCTCCCTCTGGTGGTCTCTGGGAATAAATGAATGTGTGTGCATGTGAATAATGACCTCTAGTGGGATATTCTTTCAGTGCACCCTTCTGGGAGATATGGATTCAGTCGCAGCTGGGCTCCACACCCAGACTTTTTCATATAACTGTATACCTAATGTCCCACAGCTATTGGCTGGGGAGAAAATAGCAAGTGCACGCGCTGACCCTTTAAGAGGACTGGAGAGCACGCGCGTTTCCACTAAGAACATGGCTAGAGGACTGGCAGGATGAATGCGTGTGGAGCATGGGGAAGGGAAGAACTGACTGCAGCACGGGTGAGTGAAGAGATGTGCCGGTGACCCCGCTTGTCAGAGCAGGACTCCTGCGTGGTGCTAACATGGTCCTGTTTGTAGTGTGCATGGCAGCCTTTTAAGCACATGTGCAGTACAGATTCGGGTGTGGGAAGGTTAATTCACAGACTGTGCTTTTTTCTGCTGTACGCAATGGATGGCAGAGAAAAGCAACGGGTTTTTAAGAACTGCTACGTTTACGGACGGTTGGCAACCATGGTTCCAGCCCATATTTCTGAAGACAATGCAAACAGAAGAAGCGTAGGAAACATTGGCGAAGGGAGCTGGAACTGTTAAATTTAAAGGGAGGTATATGTTATTTTTTTAATTTACATGTATTGCTGCTTGTGGATTGATTTTTCGTTATGTTGTACAGCCTCTTAAAGCATGGAAAACCCCTTTTAAATAGTTTTGTACAGTTTTATACATAGTAAAGTTGGTAATGTTGCACAGCTTCTGAATCCACACCTTTGCAGTAGAAAACTTCACAGAGCAGGCTTCATGGGATAACAAGCTTTTACTTCTTACAACATGAGGTAAAAGGAGAATGCACAGTCATTTCAGCATTGCATCAGGAAACAGGAACAAACCGAAAGTGAAAGTACAAGTGAGACTATTTCTTATACAATACATTAAACAGAAGGAAACGTTACACAACATCGCCATCTATTGTCAGGTCAGCATAAAGTCCTCCTTTTACTTATAATAAGTCCTAATCTGTTGCATATGCCAACACCCTTTCTCAACAGTAAGGACTTATTCAATCAAACCCAACTTTTTTATTAGGCTCTGATGTTTTTCAGCATTCAACGCCTTCGTGAAAATGTCTGCTGTCATTTCTTCAGTAGGGCAATACTCCAACTTCAAGACTCCTTGATCCTCTTTGAGTTTTGTTGGTTCCAAGTGTGATTGTCCTAATTCTGTTAACAATTGTCTTAACCACAGTACTTCTTGTCTTTTTATCTGTATTCCTAGGTACTGTTTTACATTTCCTAAGTCTTTGATTTCAAAATGTAGTTTCAGGATTTTTAGAATGTTTTCTTTATCCCTTTCTTGTTTAAAACAAATCAAAATGTCGTCTACATATATGAGTACATAAATCCATCTATTACTCAACCTTTTTGTGTACAAGCATGGATCAGCTTTGCTTCTTTGAAATTTTTCATTTCTTAGTACTTCCGTGATTTTGTCATTCCACGCTTTAGCTGCTTGTTTTAAACCATATATGCTTTTTCTGTAGTTTACAAACTTTGTTTGGATTTCTTTCATCTTTGAATCCTGGAGGTTGTTCCATGTAAATGTCTTCTGTTAAATCTCCATTCAAAAAAGCTGTATTTACATCCAGATGTCTTAGTTCCATCTTTTCCATTGCTGCAACTGTAAGTAAAGTTCTTATTGTAGTGTGTTTGACAACTGGAGCAAATGTTTCATCATAGTCTTCTTCTTCTGGAAGTCGAGCTATGTCTTCCCAAGAGATAGATTCATACATTTTACTTGTACTTGCCTTGTATGAGAGGCGTTTTGGTGGTTTTCCTTTGTTCTCTCTTATTGAGCGTCTTGGTTCTGTGTCTGTTTGTAGTGATTCTTCACTTTCAGTATTTTGTTCTTCATTAAATTCTACTTCTTTCTCATCAGATATTTCTTCAGTTATGTCACTATTGTTTTCTCATTTATTGTTTCAACTGAAATCATAATGTCTTCATTTAAATCTTCAATGAATGGCACACTGTTACTCACTGTAACTCTGTCTGTTTTGGATCTAAGATTATATATCCTTTGCAGTTTTCACTATATCCAACGAATATTCCTTCCATGGATCTGTTTTGAAGTTTGGAACGTTTTTCTGTTGGAATGAATATAAAAACTTTACATCCAAAAACTTTTAAATGATTGACACTTGGTTTCATACCTTGCCACAGTTCATATGGAGTTTTCTTCAGTTTTCTGGAAAAAAGTCAGTTCTGTAGATATGTAGCTGTCATTGTTGCCTCACCCCAATATTTCTTTGGTAGTTTAGAATCTGTCAGCATACATCTCATCATTTCTGTTAGAGTTCTGTTTTTTCTTTCTGCTACTCCATTTTGTCCTGGTGTGTATGGAACAGTTTTTTGATGTTCCAATCCATTTTGTCTTAAGTAGTCTTCTATTCTGTGACCTGTAAATTCACCTCCATTATCACTTCTGATGACAATTGGCTTCCTTTGAAATTTGTTACTTGATCTTGTTACATAGTCTACAAGTTTATCAAAAACTTCACTTTTGTTCTTAAAGGGAATCTGTCACCCCAATTTTGCCATATCAACTAAAGATATGGCTGAATAGTGCGTCCCATAACAAAGCTAACGGTAGTTATCATATATCCTGATACCCCCGTTTTCATATCAAAATACCTTTGTAAAGTTGGTTATTTTCCCTGTCGATCACGGCAGTCAGGTCAGGAGGGCGGCGTTTCCTCTGTCCCCCCCCCTCCTCGGCATCCGTTGCGTATCGCCGTCTGTGAATCCCACAGACGGCGTTCGGCTTCCCGCAACTGCTCAATTCAAAGTCCGGCGCATGCGCAGTGTGCTTTGCCCAACAGTGGGCAAAGCATAAAATCAGTACAGCGCATGTGCTACTCTTTCCTTGCCCCGGAAATGACTGCTTGTCTTGGCCGAGCTCCGGGGCAAGGAAAGAGTAGCGCATGCGCTGTACTGATATTATGCTTTGCCCACTGTTGGGCAAAGCACACTGCGCATGCGCCGGGCCAGATTTTGAATTGCGCAATTGCGGGAAGCCAAAAGCCGTCTGTGGGATTCACAGACGGCGATACGCAACGGATGCCGAGGAGCGAGGGGGAGTACAGAGAAAACACCGCCCTCCTGACCTGACTGCCGCGATTGACAGGGAAAATAACCAACTTTACAAAGGTATTTTGATATGAAAACCGGGGTATCAGGATATATGATACCTACTGTTAGCTTTGTTATGGGACACACTATTCAGCCATATCTTTAGTTGATATGGCAAAATTGGGGTGAAAGATTCCCTTTAATTAGGTATGTGACTGTGTATCTTGAGTAGTCGTCTATAAAAGTCAACATGTATCTATTGCCTCCTGATGTAGTCACTTTCATGGGTCCACATACGTCAGTATGCACCAAGTCAAGTGGTCTTTCGCTTTTCATCTCACTTTCTTTTGGAATAGATATCCTTGTGGCTTTTGATTTTATACAACATTCACATCTTATGGTAATTGAGCAATCTGATATCTTTAAATCTTTTGTCAATTCTTTTCTCTGTAGTTCCCTTATACTGTCCGGGTGTCTATGTCCTATGTTTGAACAATTTAGCATACCTTGTCCGATACCTTCTGCGGTTATTTTGCTTCCATCTGCAACATAAATGGTTTCTTTCTTATTTAAATCAAGATCAGTAAAGAAATTCTTGTCACTTGTCATATGACTCGTTGCTCCTGAATCAATAACCAACCAAGTGATGATTTCTTGTCTGTTATTTTGAATGTGCCATTCCAATTATTCTCACTTGAATCGGAGATTGTGTTTTTTACTTTCTGTGTATGCCTTTTATGTTGTAATTTTTGTTGTTCTGCTTTCCATATGGTACAGTCTTTCTTTAAATGACCTTTTTTCTTACATCTGAAGCATTCTCTTGTCTCTATTATAGGGTTTTTAAATTCTGTAGCTTTAAGAGCGTTTTCACTGTCCTTTTCAGTAGAAGAATCATTGCTTTGTTCTTTTCTTCTCTGATATTCATCTATGAGTCTGGTTTTCACAAAATCTAATTTAATGTCCGTTTCTGGTCTCGTCTCAAGAGCATTTATTAAGGCTGTATACGAATCTGGTAAATTGCACAACAATATAGCTGCTATATGACTTTCTTTAATATCTTCACCAATAGATCTTAGCTGTGATATCACTTCCATCATTGAGAATATATGCTTCTGTATGTCACTGTCTGCACTTAGTCTCATACTGTAAAGCTTTCTTAATAAAAATAATTTGTGATTTAAGCTGGGTCTCTCATATAGCTTTCTTAATGCTTCCCACATTGCTTTCGCTGTTTCTTCATTTCTTATACAGTACAGACCAAAAGTTTGGACACACCTTCTCATTCAAAGATTTTTCTGTATTTTCATGACTATGAAAATTGTAGAATCACACTGAAGGCATCAAAAGTATGAATTAACACATGTGGAATTATACATTACACTTTACAAAAAAGTGTGAAACAACTGAAAATATGTCTTATATTCAAGGTTCTTCAAAGTAGCCACCTTTTGCTTTGATTACTGCTTTGCACGCAGAAAAGGTGAACGGCTGAACTCTACATGCCTAGTTCCCACCGTGAAGCATGGAGGAGGTGGTGTGATGGTGTGGGGGTGCTTTGCTGGTGACACTGTTGGGGATTTATTCATTAATTGAAGCGGTGAGCGGTCCAGCTCACCCCAAACCATCTCGATTGGGTTCAGGTCTGGTGACTGTGGAGGCCTTGTCATCTGGCGTAGCACCCCAACACTCTCCTTCTTGGTCAAATAGCCCTTACACAGTCTGGAGGTGTGTTTGGGGTCATTGTCCTGTTGAAAAATAAATGATGGTCCAACTAAATGCAAAAAGGATGGAATAGCATGCTGCTGCAAGATGCTGTAGTAGCCATTCTGGTTCACTATGCCTTCAATTTTGAATAAATCCCCAACAGTGTCACCAGCAAAGCACCCCCACACCATCACACCACCTCCTGGATGCTTCACGGTGGGAACCAGGCATGTAGAATTCATCCGTTCTCCTTTTCTGCGTGCAAAGCAGTAATCAAAGCAAAAGGTGGCTACTTTGAAGAACCTAGAATATAAGACATATTTTCAGTTGTTTCACACTTTTTTGTAAAGTGTAATGTCTAATTCCACATGTGTTAATTCATAGTTTTGATGCCTTCAGTGTGATTCTACAATTTTCATAGCCATGAAAATACAGAAAAATCTTTGAATGAGAAGGTGTGTCCAAACTTTTGGTCTGTACTGTATGTATTAATTGAGCATCATCCACTAATAAGCTAATGGTGGCTCTCGCTTGTCTATTTTTCTTATCCCATGTCTGATTATCCTGATAAGGTCTATCTGTAGTGATTACTTCCCATAAATCATCTTTAGACAATAACATCTCTACTTTGAACTTCCATAGCTGATAGTTCTCATCATTCAGTTTAGCTACTGTGAGTTTTAGCTCTGTGCTACTTGTCATTTTTAACTTATCTTACTTGTTTGGAGAGATGTACTGAAGATATTCTTCTGCATTCACCAGGGTCTTGCTGAGAGTTCCAGTGTCCTGGGTATCTGGTATTCTTGGTGCTTGGGATCTGTGGTGTCTTGATTCTCTGGTGTCTGGATGTCTGTGTCTGGGTGTCTGGGCCCATAACCTGTTGCACAGCTTCTGAATGCACACCTTTGCAGTAGAAAACTTCACAGAGCAGGCTTCATGGGATAACAAGCTTTTACTTCTTACAACATTAGGTAAAAGGAGAATGCACAGTCATTTCAGCATTGCATCAGGAAACAGGAACAAACCAAAAGTGAAAGTACAAGTGAGACTATTTCTTATACAATACAATAAACAGAAGGAAACGTTACACAACATCGCCATCTATTGTCAGGTCAGCATAAAGTCCTCCTTTTACTTATAATAAGTCCTAATCTGTTGCATATGCCAACAGGTAAATAGTCTATAAAGATTGATTTCAATAGGAGATGGATGTGTAGTACCTAGCTGCAGCCAATTTCAGATGGAGGCCAGTTCCACAAGCCAGCATTTCCTGCCTGAGGCACTGCCACTGTCTGTGCTCCGTACTCTTGCGGTTCTGCTTGTTTCTGGTTCTGCTGCTGCTGAACCTCTTGCTGCTCTCCAGCTCTTCTCCGCAGCCTTTGCGGTTCTCCTCCTGTGTGAACAGGTCGAAACCTGTTCCTTCGTTCTCCACTCCTTCCTGCCTGTATCCGTACCTGCACCTCCTGTGTGAATAGGTCCTAACCTGTTCCGTCATTCTCCACTCCTTCCTGTCAGTTCCCGTACCTGCACCTCCTGTGTGAACAGGTTCAAACCTGTTCCGTCGTACTCCATTCCCTCCTGTCTGTTCCAGTACTAGCACCCACTGTGTGAACAGGTCTCTACCTGTTCCTTCATACACCACACCAGCCTGCCCTGTGTCTCAGCCGTGCCTGCCTGCCCAGTGTCTCAGCCGTGCCTGCCTGCCCTGTGTCTCAGCTGTGCCTGCCTGCCCTGTGTCTCAACCGTGCCTGCCTGCCCTGTGTCTCTGCCATGCCTGCCTGCCCTGTGTCTCAGCCAAGCCTGCCTGCCCTGTGTCTCAGCTGTGCCAGCCTGCCCTGTGTCTCAGCCGTGCCTACCTACCCTACAGTTAGGTCCATATTTAATTGGCAGAGACAACATTTATTTAATTTTGGTTGTAGACATTAACACAATGAATTGTAAACAAAAAATTCAGATGCAGTTGAAGTTTAGACTTTCAGCTTTCATTTGAGGGTATCCACATTAAAATTGGATGAAGGGTTTAGGAGTTTCAGCTCCTTAACATGTGCCACCCTGTTTTTAAAGGGACCAAAATTAATTGGACAATTGAATCCAAGGCTATTTCATGGACAGGTGTGGGCAATCCCTTCGTTATGTCATTCTGAATTAAGCAGATAAAAGGGCTGAAGTTGATTTGAGGTGTGGTTTGCATTTGGAAGGTTTTGCTGTGAAGGAAACATGCGTTCAAAGGAGCTCTCCATGCAGGTGAAACAAGCCATCCTTAAGCTACAAAAACAGAAAAAACCCATCCGAGAAATTGCTACATTAGGAGTGGCAAAATATACAGTTTGGTACATCCTGAGAAAGAAAGAAAGCACTGGTGAACTCATCAATGCAAAAAGACCTGGGCGCCCACGGAAGACAACAGTGGTGGATGATCGCAGAATACTCTATATGGTGAAGAGAAACCCCTTCACAATAGCCAACCAAGTGAACAACACTCTCTAGGAGGTAGGCATATCAATATCCAAATCTACCATAAAGAGAAGACTGCATGAAAGTAAATACAGAAGGTTCTCTGCACGGTGCAAGCCACTCATAAGCATCAAGAATAAATAGGCTAGGCTGGACTTTGCTAAAAAACATCTAAAAAAGCCAGCTGTAATGTATGTAGTACAGTTCATATAGCATCTTGTGCTTGGGTGCGATGAAAATACATGAGACACAGGTTTGATATAGAAAGTCTTGTATTACTTCATACAAGTTGGCAAAAATAGTCACACAGTTTGCAGACACAGAAGCAGGAGACACAGCAGGCCAGAGTAACTTAAGCTCAGCAATCACTCTCCACAACAGGTTCAGGATCTTCTTCTCTGTTACCGTAAGTCCATGCAAACGTGGGTCTTTCAAAGAGCAGGGTTCAGAGTCCACAAGTGCTTCAGAGTTCCTCAGTAGGAATAGCTGGAGTACAAGGTCCAAGGCTTTAGGAGTCAGGTCACAGGTTCACTGCAGGCTAGATTCTGAAGCACTAATTGCTCAGCTGTGGCTGCTTAAGAAGCAAAAGGAGAGAATCAGGGCGGGAACATGCAAGCTGGAAACTCCATTTTGACTGAGGGCAAGATAGCTGCAGCAAGACAGAAAGTAAAATGGCTGACGAACAAACTGAGTTTTAGGAACATGTACACAGAACCTTACATTACTCCCCCCTTAGGGACAACCTCCGGATGACCTCAGACCAGGCTTGTGTGGGTACCTCTGATGAAACTGACGGAGCAAGCGAGGAGCATTAACGTTATTGACTGGTTCCCATGAGTTGTCCTCCACTGGGTAGCCCTGCCATTTAATCAGATATTGTAACTGATTTCTATACAACCTGGAATCTAAAATCCTTTCCACCACAAATTCTTCCTGACCATCGACTAGCACTGGGTCAGGGCAAGGAGAAGAACGTCCAGGAAACGTATTGGGTGTCGCAGCCTTTAGTAGGGATACATGAAAGACAGGGTGGATTCTCATAGTTCTGGGCAGTTGAAGACGACAAGCAACGGCACTTATAATTTTACTGATTTTATAGGGTCCAATGTACTTATGTCCCAACTTAGACGATGGAATCCTTAACTTAAGATTTCTGGTTGATAGCCAGACCAAGTCTCCTACCTTGAAAGCTGGTGCAGGTTTACGAAATTTATCTGCTGCTTTCTTGTACCTTTCCTGAGCCGATTCCAGATTCTCCTTTAGAAGATCCATATTCTTCTGTAAAGACGTGATTCTTTCAGCCACTGCTGGTAAAGGCGTTTCTATGGGAAATCGTGGTAGAATGTTAGGATGATAACCTAGATTAGAGTAAAAAGGAGACTGCTTAGTGGAGGCACTCTGAGAGTTGTTATACGAGAACTCAGCTAATGGAAGTAGATCCACCCAATCATCCTGTAGGTGGCAGATAAAGCAGCGGAGATACTGCTCCAGGGTTTGATTGGTTCGTTCGGTCTGTCCATTAGTCTGGGGATGAAAAGCAGAAGAAAGGTTTACTTTAATGTCCAATGCTGCACAGAAATTTTGCCAAAACCTAGAAGTGAATTGCACCCCTCGATCCGAAATAACCTCATCCGGTACTCCATGTAAGCGAAACACATCTTTAATTATCAAATCTGATGTCTGTTTTGCAGTGGGTAAGCCGACACAAGGGATAAAATGAGCTGCCTTTGTTAGACGGTCAACCACCACTAGAATGGTGTTCTTCCCTTGAGAGGTTGGTAACTCCACAATGAAGTCCATAGAAATGGATCCCCACGGGCGGGACGGGGTGGGAAGAGGCTGTAACAGACCAGTTGGTGAGGAGCGAGGTGTTTTGCATCTTGCACAGACTTCACATGAAGTGACATAGTTTAAAACATCCTTCCTGCAAGTGGGCCACCAAAAGAAACGAGAAAGAAATTCCTGTGTCTTTAGAATTCCTCTATGCCCAGCTATCTTGGAATCGTGAATGAGTTGCAATACTCTCAATCTGACTGTTTCAGGAATATACAGACGTTGTCCCTGAATCCACACACCATTCTTAAAGACAAGACTTACGTCCCTTGGGGGTTGTGCCAAAAAGGAATCCGCATGGTATGCTTCCTTGATGTCCTTAAGTAGGTCTTGATTATGAATTACTCCTAGGAATTAGAGTCAGGAAGAATAGTCTTAGGAGGAGTAATTGGACGTGTCTCTGCTGAGTAAATCCTAGAGAGTGCATCAGCCTTTCCATTGCGCGATCCTGGTCTATAAGAAATGATAAAATTAAATTGGTTTAAGAAAAGATTCCAGCGAGCCTGGCGAGGAGTCAGGCACTTAGCCGACCTGATAAACTCAAGGTTACGATGGTCTGTCAGGACGACTATTTGCTGTGCAGCTCCCTGAAGAAGGTGTCTCCATTCTTTGAAGGCGGCAATAATGGCCAACAACTCTCTATTGCCCACATCGTAGTTCCTCTCAGCCGAAGACAACTGCTGGGAAAAGAAGGCACAGGGATGCAAGACATTCTTCTCACCTGTTCTCTGAGAGAGTATAGCTCCAACGGCACAGTCTGAAGCATCCACCTCTATTATGAAGGCAAGCTAGGGGTTGGGATGTACTAGGATAGGTGCAGTGGTAAATTTATCTTTTAGACGGGAAAATGCTTCCTGGGCTTGGGGAGTCCAGGAGAACCTAGACTCTTTCCGGGTAAGTTGGGTGATAGGTGACACTACCTCAGAGAAATTTCTAATGAAACGTCTATAGAAGTTGGCAAACCCGATGAAGCGCTGTACCTCCTTCACATTTCTAGGACTTGGCCAATCCTTGATGGCTTGGGTTTTGCTTCCATCCATACTAATTCCTTGTGTAGACAGTACATACCCCAGAAATTGAATTTCGGTCCTATGGAATTCACACTTTTCAAGTTTGATGTAAAGATGATTTTGTCTTAGACGTTCCAAGACCATTCTCACATGTCCATGATGTTCCTATGTGGAGTTAGAAAAAATTAGAATATCATCCAAATAAATTACCACGAATGTATCTAGGAGATCCCTGAAGATGTCATTCACCAAGTGTTGGAAAGTGGCTGGGGCGGTACTCAGACCAAAAGGCATAACTAGATATTCAAAGTGTCCATAGCGTGACCTGAATGCAGTCTTCCATTCATCCCCAGGTCTAATACGGACTAAGTTATAGGCCCCACGAAGATCTAGTTTAGAGAAAATTTTGGCATGTCGCACTCTCTCCAATAACTCAGGGATTAAAGGCAATGGATAACGGTTTCTAATAGTAACCTTATTGAGTTCCCTATAGTCTACGCATGGTCTCAGAGATCCATCTTTCTTCTTTACAAAGAAGATGGGTGCACCTGCAGGAGATGAAGAGGGGCGTATGAAGCCCTTGGCTAGATTTTCGTCTATGTAATCCTTTAAAGCCTTTAGCTCGGGCCCCGCCAGGGGGTAGATCTTACCAAAAGGTATCTCTGCTCCAGGCAATAATTCAATTGGACAATCATATGGACGGTGGAGGAGAAGCTGGTCAGCGTTCTTCTTGTCACATAAATCCACATAGTCCTGGTATACAGCTGGTAGTTCAGGGACTGACATGGTTCCTTTAGGAACAGAGCAAGCTGAAACTTTTGGACTCATCTGTTTCTCTGGAAAGTGTAATTCCTTGGTCTCCCAGTTAATGGTAGGATTCTGAGCCTGCAGCCATGGTAGCCCTAGAATAATGGGAAAGTGGGGAGAAGAGATAAGCATAAAGGACAGTTTCTCTTGATGATCTTTACCCATAAGAACCCTCAAAGGCTCTGTTTCCTGATCCACTGGTCCAGAGGTCAGCAGGGAGCCATCCACAGTTTCCATCTGTACTGGAGTAGCCTTCTTCACTGAACGTATCCCCTGTTTCAGAGCAAAGGAGACATCCATAAAATTTCCACTTGCCCCTGAGTCGATCATAGCAGAGCTAGACACCCAAGCTGAGTCAACCCAGAGTTTGATGGAAAGAAAGCAATGAGAATTGTTTTTCTTACAACTCAGCTGGGACACCGCTGAGGAAACTTGAAAAATGGCAGCGTTTACACAGTCAATGTCCTCAGAGGTAACGGAGTTTAAGTCAGAGAAATCAAGATCTGTTGCTGCAGATCTCTCTGGAGCCTGAGGCTCGGACCTGACAGATCCCCTCTCGCAACACTCACAATGAATGAGTGCTGCAGTAGTCTTACGAGAACGGCTGGGGCAGTTTATAATGAAGTGCCCTGACTTACCACAATAGAAACATAGATTCTCCTTAAAACGATGTTCCTTGCGTGCATCACTAACCCGTCGTTGTAAAGAGTCTACCTGCATGGGTTCAGGTTCAGGTTCCCGTGTAATCCTACTCAAAGGTTCCTTAGCTGGAGAGGAAGGTAGGAAAAGGTTAGTGCGATTGCTTTCGAACCATCTCTCTTGCCTGCGTTCAGTCAGACGAGTATCAATACGGATGCAGTAGTTAATAAAGTCACCTAACGCAGTGGGAGGGTCGGCACGAGCAAGTTCATCCTTAATCAGTGGAGATAACCCCTTTCGAAAAATAGATTTTTTGGCGGAACTGTCCCAGGTGGTATCAAGGGCCCATCTCCTGAAATCCAAGGCATATTCAGCTACCGAGTGCTTACCTTAGCGCAAAGCTAACATGGCTGCTTCAGCTGTTGCACCTCGATTGGGGTCATCAAACACCTGCCCCATGGCTGAAATAAAAGCATCAAGGTGATTCAAACAATCATCCTCAGTCTCAATCAGAGGGTTTGCCCACATCAAAGCCTTGTTGGTAAGCAACATAATTATAGTAAGCACCTTAGATCATTCAGTGGAAAATTGTGAAGCATGTGCAGAAAAAAAAAGATTGCATTGATTAATAAATCCCCTGAATTTCTCACGTTCACCGCCAAAACGAAAAGGGGGCAACTTGGGAATCCCAGGACTCGGGGCTACGGCAGGAGCCTGGACTCGCTCCTCTAGAACCTCAATCCTGGCTCGCAAATCCTGGGCAGTCTGTCCAAACACTTGCAAATTGTGATTAGTGAGGTCCTGTAGGCTTGAAAAACGGGTCTTTATATTCTGCAAATCTGCAAGGATATTGTCAGTCACTCCGCAAAGTTCCTTTATGCGGGCCTCCATTTTCCAGATCTTTTAAGACTGGAGTACTGGAAGAAGAGGAGAGGAGAAAAAAAAAAAACAATAGTGTTTACCTGTGGTAACACTGCAGAGAGAAAAAAAAATTAAGGGAACTGCTCACCTGGAATGGTTGTGAGAAGTCACAACCACTATCATCACAGAAAGTTCACCCGGACATCTGATATCCACAGTTACAGCAGACAAAAAAGAGAAAGAAAAAAAAAAACAATAGTGTTTACCTGTGGTAACACTGCAGAAAAAAAAACACTTAAGGGAATTGCTCACCTGGAATGGTTGTGAGAAGTCACAACCACTGTCATCACAGAAAGTACAACCGGACATCCGATATCCACAGTTACAGCAGGCACAGCCTTTCCAGACCCAGCAGACACTAACGTTTGGCTTCAGAATCTTGTAATGTATGTAGTACAGTTCATATAGCGTCTTGTGCTTGGGTGCGATGAAAATACATGAGACACAGGTTTGATATAGAAAGTCTTGTATTACTTCATACAAGTTGGCAAAAATAGTCACACAGTTTGCAGACACAGAAGCAGGAGACACAGCAGGCCAGAGTAACTTAAGCTCAGCAATCACTCTCCACAACAGGTTCAGGATCTTCTTCTCTGTTACCGTAAGTCCATGCAAACGTGGGTCTTTCAAAGAGCAGGGTTCAGAGTCCACAAGTGCTTCAGAGTTCCTCAGTAGGAATAGCTGGAGTACAAGGTCCAAGGCTTTAGGAGTCAGGTCACAGGTTCACTGCAGGCTAGATTCTGAAGCACTGATTGCTCAGCTGTGGCTGCTTAAGAAGCAAAAGGAGAGAATCAGGGCGGGAACATGCAAGCTGGAAACTCCATTTTGACTGAGGGCAAGATAGCTGCAGCAAGACAGAAAGTAAAATGGCTGACGAACAAACTGAGTTTTAGGAACATGTACACAGAACCTTACACGAGCACAGTTCTGGAAGAACATTCTTTGGACAGATGAAACCAAGATCAACCTCTACCAGAATGATGGAAAGAGAAAAGTATGGCGAAGGTGTGGTACAGCTCATGATCCAAAGCATACCACATCATCTGTAAAACATGGCGGAGGCAGTGTGATGGCTTGGGCATGCATGGCTGCCAGTGGCACTGGGTCACTAGTGTTTATTGATGATGTGACACAGGACAGAAGCAGCCGAATGAATTCTGAGGTATTCAGAGCCATACTGTGTGCTCAGATCCAGTCAAGTGCAGCCAAACTTGTCGTCGTTTCATACTACAGATGGACAATGACCCAAAACATAAAGCCAAAGCAACCCAGGAGTTTATTAAAGCAAAAAAGTGGAATATTCTTGAATGGCCAAGTCAGTCACCTGATCTCAACCCAATTGAGCATGCATTTCACTTGTTAAAGACTAAACTTCAGACAGAAAGGCCCACAAACAAACAGCAACTGAAAACCACCACAGTAAAGGCCTGGCAGAGCATCAAAAAGGAGGAAACACAGCGTCTGGTGATGTCCATGAGTTCAAGACTTCAGGCAGTTATTGCCAACAAAGGGTTTTCAACCAAGTACTAGAAATGATCATTTTATTTATAATTATTTAATCTGTCCAATTACTTTTGGTCCCTTAAAAAACAGGGTGGCACATGTTAAGGAGCTGAAACTCCTAAACCCTTCATCCAATTTTAATGTGGATACCCTCAAATGAAAGCTGAAAGTCTGAACTTCAACTGCATCTGAATTGTTTTGTTCACGATTCATTGTGGTAATGTCTAGAACCAAAATTAGATAAATGTTGTCTCTGTCCAAATATTTATGGACCTAACTGTATGTCTCCGACGTGCCTGCCTACCCTGTGTCTCAGCCGTGCCCGCCTGCCAGTGTCTCTACTGTGACTCTCTGCCAGTGTCTCAGCTGTGCCACCGTCTCCCCAAGTGCGATCAGCAGCCACAGCCAGACACCACCCTGGAGTGGCACCTGGCAGCTGCCTGCCTCACAAGCCTGACCTCACCATCAGAGGCTCCAGTGAAAACCAAGGCAGCTGTCCTAGTCACGCCCCTTCCAGGGTAGTCTGGTTTTTGGCACAGTTGGGCCATAACCCCCTTGCTCATGCCCACCAGTCAGGGCGTGAGTATGACAATGACCCTAAGCACACAGTTAAAATAACAAAGGAGTGGCTTCAGAACAACTCTGTGACCATTCTTGACTGGCCAAGCCAGAGCCCTGACCTAAACCGAATTGAGCATCTCTGGAGAGACCTGAAAATGGCTGTTCACCAACGTTCACCATCCATCCTGACGGAACTGGAGAGGATCCCCAAGTACAGGTGTGAAAAACTTCTTGCATTATTCACAAGACTCATGGCTGTACTAGCTCAAGAGGGTGCTTCTACTCAATACTGAGCAAAGGGTCTGAATACTTATGACCATGTGATATTTCATTTTGTTTTATAATAAATTTGCAAAAATTTCTGCATTTCTGTTTTTTTCAGTCAAGATGGGGTGCAGAGTGTACATTAATGAGAAAAAAAATGAACTTTTTGAATTTACCAAATGGCTGCAATGAAACAGAGTGAAAAACTTTAGAGGGGTCTGAATATTTTCCGTACCCACTGTATATTTGCCCATAATCCATGTATGCTGTACAGGGCTGCCACCAGGAATTTCGGGGCTCCATACTGGAAACATTTTCGGGCTCCCTTGAGACTCCACCCAGGCTCCACCACTTAAAAAGATGAGAAAGGCCTGTAATTTACATCATAGGTAGACCACAACTATGAAAGTCAACATGAGAAAACAAATCCAGAAAATCACTTTGTCTCATTTGGCAAGATTTATTTTGCAAATTATGGTGGAAAATAAGTATTTGGCTACCTAAAAACATGCAAGATTTCTGGCTCTCACAGACCTGTAACTTCTTATTTAAGAGGCTCCTCTGTCCTCCACTCATTACCTGTAGTAATGGCACCTGTTTGAACTTATCAGTATAAAAGACACCTGTCCACAACCTCAAACAGTCACACTCCAAACTCCACTATAGTGAAGACCAAAGAGCTGTCGAAGGACACCAGAAACAAAATTGTAGCCCTGCACCAGGCTGGGAAGACTGAATCTGTAATAGGCAAGCAGCTTGGTGTTATGAAATCAACTGTGGGCACAATAATAAGAAAATGGAAGACATACAAGACCACTGATAATCTCCCTCGATCTGGGGCGCCATTCAAGATCTCACTCCATGTGGTCAAAATGTTCACAAGAACAGTGAGCAAAAATCAAAGAATCAAACAGGGGGGTCCTAGTGCATGACCTGCATAGAGCTGGGACCACCGTAACAAAGACTACCATCAGTAACACACTACGCCACCAGAGACTCAGATCCTACAGTGCCAGACATGTCAAGCCTGCTTAAGTCAGTACATGTCCGGGCCTGTCTGGCGTTTGCTAGAGAGCATTTGGATTATTCAGAAGAGTTTTGCGAGAATGTCATATGGTCTGATGAAACCAAAGTAGAACTGTTTGGTAGAAACAAAACTCATCGTGTTTGGAGGAGACAGAATGCAGAGTTGCATCCAATGAACTCCATACCTACTGTGAAGCATGAGAGTGGCAACATCATGCTTTGGGGCTGTTTCTATGCATAGGGACCAGGATGACTGATCCGTGTACATGAAAGAATGATTGGGGCCATGTATCGTGAGATTTTGAGTGCAAACCTTCTTCCATCAGCAAAGGCATTGAAGATGAAACGTGGTTGAGTTTTTCAGCATGATAATGATCCCAAGCACACCACCAGGACAAGGAAGGAGTGGCTTCGTAAGAAGCATATGAAGGTCCTGGAGTGGCCTAGCCAGTCACCAGATCTCAACCCCATAGAAAACCTTTGGAGAGATTTGAAAGTCCGTGTTGCCCAGTGACAGGCCCAAAACATCACTGCTCTAGGGGAGATCTGTATGGAGGAATGGGCCAACATAACACCAACAGTGTGTGTCCACCTTTTGAAGACTTAGGCCTCTTTCACACATCAGTTTTTTGACTTCAGGCGCGATCCGGCGTGTTGTTAAAAAAACGGATCCGGTACCGGATGCGTTTTTTTAGCTTTGACTTTCATTAGCGCCAGATCGCGCCTGATGTCGTTGCGTTGCATCCGTTTTTGTCCGGATCCGGCTGAAATGTACATTCCGGCAGCCGGACAAAACGGTCACTGCAACGTTTTGTTTTTTTTTCGGAGCCGCCTGATAGTGCCTGAAGCGGCGCATCAGGCGGCCGGAAATAATACAAGTGTATGGAACCGGGCCAGTCTTTTGTGCAATCTGTCAAAAGACTGATCTGGATTCTGGAAACCAAAGTCTCTCTCTCTCTCTCTCTCCTCGGTCCGGACATGCGTACCTGCATTTTCCGGCTGCAAAACTTCTTTTTCCGAGAGGCCTTGGGAGAACTTGCACAATTGGTGGCTGACTAAATACTTTCTTCCCTACTGTATTACCACCACATAGTGACTGAATACTACTACAATACTGATCATTAATAAAAAAAAAAAAAACTAATATTACCATAAGTGACATTATACACAGTATATAGTGCCAGTGAACAGGTGATACAGGGATCACCTGTGATATTACACAGAGAAGCTCTGTACATAGTGTATAGTATACAGGTAATACAGTGATCACCAGTGACATACACAGGAGCTCTGTAGATAGTGGCAGTGTACAGATAATACAGTGATGACTAGTGACATTATACACAGGAGCTCTGTATATAGTGTATAGTGTACAGGTAATACAGTGATCAGCAGTGACATTATACACAAGAGCTCTGTATATAGTATATGTGCTGTGGTGTAGTGACCCATGATGCAGCTAGGGGGCGCTGTATATGCTCCTCGGGATATGCATGGAGGCGTGATTTGGATGGAAAGACAGTCCCCGGCATTGTTGTAAATGGAAGGTATGTGTCGCAGAGCTCCTCTGCGCTGTAAGCCAAGGTAATCTTGTTCTGGGACTTGTAGTCCCATAAAAGTTGTGTTTATTTTCTAGGGTGGCTTACAGGGTTAGCTTGTGAGCTGGGTGGGACTGGCTAACCACACATACACCGCCCACTGGTGGTTGTGAGTTTGTTGAGGACCTGTGATTAGATCATGTGCATGTGACCAGACCATGTGCTCCATACCTCAGCTGTGGGAGTGGCTACAGGTATGTAAGGAAGTGTTTGGCACATGGTTAGAATCTGTCTTAGTGTGTGTAGTCTGAGACTGTGAGGAGTCTGTGAGTGTGCTGGGAGTCTGTCAGGCTGGACAGAGCTCCCTGACATCCAGGCTGGATGTCCCACAGACTGAGGAAGCAAGGCTGGCGAGCTTGAGCCAGCGGAATGTACGGTCTTGAAAACCGTGATGACACTGATCGGGATCAGAGTGAAGTGAGAAGTGTGGATTGGATACCTCTGAGATTGAGGGGTTCGGGAACCTGCGTGGCCAACAGGTGACAGACAGGAGTCTGTGGTGAGATGAAGAATGTGTTCAAGTCGTGAGAAGTATTGGTAAGAAAGAGACTGGTGTTTTCTGGATACCTCTGAGGCTGAGGTCTCCGGGAACCTATGTGGCCGATGCCAACAGGTAACGGTCTTGAAAACCGTGGTATGCTGATCGTGATCAGAGAGAAGTATTCGTGAGAGAAGGACTGTGTTTGGTGTTTGCTGGATACCTCTGAGACAGGAGGTTTCCTGGAACCTGTGTGGCTGACACCAACAGGTAACGGTCTTGAAAACCGTGTTATGCTGGTCAGGATCAGTGAGAAGTATTATTGAGAGAAAGACTATATTTTTGTGTTGAGTTTGCTGTAATAAACGAAATGAACTATTGTTTTAACCCTGAGCGTGCCAGTGTTAACCTCGAAGACCAGAAAAGCGAGTGATCCCCTTCCACACACAGTGTGGAATGTCACAATTGGTGTTAGAATGCTGGCAGCTGCCCAGGGAGCACGTGTGCAGGGTTTTTTTTTCTGTGGACCGGCAAGTCCATGAATTTTTTTTTCAACTTCCTGTGGCTCAGCGGGGCTGAAGACGTCTGGCTGTAACTCGGCGGGGTTACCAAGGTTTGCTGTGGATCAGCGGGTCCACGAAGTCGGTGGTCCGGAACCGTGCAGAGATTTGTGGTAGTGGGAGCTACAGTGATAGTTGCAGTAAGAGGTTCTGCAGCAGCAGGAGCTGCAGTGACAGCAGCAGCGGCATCTGGAGGTGCCGTTGATTTGTGGCTGCAACAGAAGCTGTGGTAGTGCCAGCAGGAGCTGGTGAGGTATCATAGAAGGACAGTGTGAACCAGGTCACACAAGCTCTTAAAGGGCCAGTACAAGCCCGAAAAGACAAACTGTACTGTGGGACTGGGGCCTAAGAAAGCCGTGGGGGAGTTAACAGGGTGTATCCCAGAGTGGGGTGGTGTCCCTAAAAGGGGTGGTGGCCTAAAAGGGGCAGTAACCCAAACGGATGATTGCCCAAAAGGGGTGGAGTCCTGAAAGGGGGTGGTGACCCAAACAGGGGTGGTGACCCAAAAGGGGTGGAGTCCCAAAAGGGGTGGTGGCCCAAAAGGGGTGGTGTCCCAAAAGGAGGGCGGTGACCCAAAAAGGGGCGGTACCGGTTACCACAGTGGACATGTCTGAGCAACAGCGGTGTTCGTTATACAGGTTCTGAGTGCGGAATAGACTTCCAGTTGTTGAGTTTGCTGTAATAAACAAAATAGACTATTGTTTTAACCCTGAGAGTGCCAGTGTTAACCTCGAAGGCCAGAAAAGCGAGGGATCCCCGTCCACACACAGTGTGGAACGTCACAGTGCACAGGTAATAAAGTGATCACCAGAGACATTATGTACAGGAGCTCTGTATATAGTGTCAGTGTACTTGTAATACAGTGATCACTGCTGACATTATACACAGGAGCTCTGTATATTGTGGCCTTTGTACAGGTAATACAGTGATCACTGGAGACATTATACACAGTGGCTCTGTATATAGTGTCAGTGTACATGTAATACAGTGATCACCAGTGACATATAGAGAGCCCCTGTGTATAATGTGTATAGTTTTCAGGTAATACAGTGATCACCAGTGACATTATACACAGCAAATCTGTATATAGTGTCAGTGTACAGGTAATACAGTGATCACTAGTGACATTATGCACATGAGCTTTGTATATAATGTCAGTGTACAGATAATACAGGGATCAGCAATTAAATTACACAGAAGCTCTGTATATAGTATACAATGTATAGTGTAAGTATACAGGTAACATACTGACTCACCAGTGATGTCTCTAGTTGAAGATACTCATCTTCACTTTGCTTCTTCATCCAGCACAGACAGCCATCTCTTCTTCCAGCCAAGACTCGTCTCTGCAAAAAATAAGTTATGTAGACACATTCCCCAACTTCTACACTATGCCAGATTAAGAAAAAAAGTGACAGTGTCGTCTCGTACAGTAACTGGACCTCCCCTACCATTGAAAACAGTATTCTCAAAAATGAAATCTATCACAGTAGTAATTATCCCTTAATCAGCCCAACAGTAATATCCTAAATCGTGCCACCTTCCTGCAATTAATGTCCCCCATCCTGGCCCCCATGTGTCTCCATCCTGCTCCCATATGTCCTCCCATTATGGCCCCATGTGTCCTCCCATCCTGCCTCCCCATAAATCTTCATCCTGCCCCCCTATACAGTGCCTACAAGTAGTATTCAACCACCTGCAGATTTAGCTGGTTTGATAAGATGCAAATAAGTTAGAGCCTTCAAACTGCAAACGAGAGTAGGATTTATTAACAGAAGCATAAATCTTACAAAACAAAAAGTTATGTGCTCAGTTGAATTTTAATAAATTTTAAACATAAAAGTGTGGGTCAATTATTATACAACCTCTATGTTTAATATTTCGTGGAATAACCCTTGTTTGCAATTACAGCTAATAATCGTCTTTTATAAGACCTGATCAGGCCGGCACAGGTCTGTGGAGTTATCTTGGCCCACTCCTCCATGCAGATCTTCTCCAAGTTATCTAGGTTCTTTGGGTGTCTCATGTGGACTTTAATCTTGAGCTCCTTCCACAAGTTTTCAATTGGGTTAAGGTCAGGAGACTGACTAGGCCACTCCAACACCTTGACTTTTTCCCTCTTGAACCAGGCCTTGGTTTTCTTGGCTGTGTGCTTTGGGTCGTTGTCTTGTTGGAAGATGAAATTACGACCCATCTTAAGATCCTTGATGGAGGAGCGGAGGTTCTTGGCCAAAATCTCCAGGTAGGCCGTGCTATCCATCCTCCCATGGATGCGGACCAGATGGCCAGGCCCCTTGGCTGAGAAACAGCCCCACAGCATGATGCTGCCACCACCATGCTTGACTGTAGGGATGGTATTCTTGGGTCGTATGCAGTGCCATCCAGTCTCCAAACGTCACGTGTGTGGTTGGCACCAAAGATCTCGATCTTGGTCTCATCAGACCATAGAACCTTGAACCAGTCTGTCTCAGAGTCCTCCAAGTGATCATGAGCAAACTGTAGACGAGCCTTGACATGATGCTTTGAAAGTAAAGGTACCTTACGGGCTCGTCTGGAACGGAGACCATTGCGGTGGAGTACGTTACTTATGGTATTGACTGAAACCAATGTCCCCACTGCCATGAGATCTTCCCGGAGCTCCTTCCTTGTTGTCCTTGGGTTAGCCTTGACAAGCCTGGCCTCGGCACGGGAGGAAACTTTCAAAGGCTGTCCAGGCCGTGGAAGGCTAACAGTAGTTCCATAAGCCTTCCACTTACAGATGATGCTCCCAAGAGTGGAGACAGGTAAGGCCAAACTCCTTGGAAAGGGTTTTGTACCCCTTGCCAGCCTTGTGACCCTCCACGATCTTGTCTCTGATGGCCTTGGAATGCCTCTTTGTCTTTCCCATGTTGACCATGTATGAGTGGTGTTCACAAGTTTGGGGAGGGTCTTAAATAGTCAGAAAAGGCTGGCAAAAGAGATCATTAATCCACACATGTGAAGCTCATTATTCTTGGTGCCTGAACTACTTCTTAATACTTTAGGGGGACCAAACAGAATTCTTGTGGTTTGAGGGGTTGAATAATAAATGACACTCTGAATTAACTTTTAACGTTTTTTAAAAAAAAAAAAAAAATTGAAAAAAATTTTTTTGCTGCAGTGCATTTCCCACTTCCAGGCTGATCTACAGTAAAAATGTCACAATGCCAAGTTAATTCCGCATGTGTCAACCAGCTAAATCTGCAGGGGGTTGAATACTACTTGTAGGCACTGTATGTCCTCCCATCCTGGCCCATATATGTCTCCATCCTGCCCCCCCATATATGTGTCCATTCTGCCTCTATATGTCTCTATCCTGTCCCCATGTGTCTCCATCCGGCCGATATATATGTTCTCTCATCCTGACCACCATATGTCTCCATCCTGCCCCATATGTCCTCTCATCCTGACCACCATAAGTCTCCATCCTGCCCCATATATGTTCTCTCATCCTGACCACCATATGTCTCAATCCTGCTCCATATATGTCCTCTCATCCTGTCCCGCCATAAGTCTCCATCCTGCCCCATATATGTTCTCTCATCCTGACCACCATATGTCTCAATCCTGCTCCATATATGTCCTCTCATCCTGACCACCATATGTCTCAATCCTGCTCCATATATTTCCTCTCATCCTGTCCCGCCATATGTCTCCATCCTGCCCCCATATATGTCCTCTCATCTTGGCTGCATATGTCTCCATCCTGCCCCCATATATGTCCTCTCATCCTGCCCCCATATATGTCCTCTCATCCTGCCCCATATATGTCCTCTCATCTTGGCTGCATATGTCTCCATCCTGCCCCTATTTATGTCCTCTCATCCTGGCCACATATGTCTTTATCCTTCCCTCATATATGTCCTCTCATCTTGGCTGCATATGTCTCCATCCTGACCACTATATCCTGCCCACTCTATCCTGCCCCCATATGTCTCCATCCTTCCCCCACATATGTCATCTCATCATGTCTTCATGTATGTCCTCTCATGTCCCCATGTATGTCCTCTCATGTCCCCATGTATGTCCTCTCATGTCCCTATATATGTCCTCTCATCATGTCCCCCATATGTCTCCATCCTGCCCCCATATGTCTCCATCCTGCCCCCATATGTCTCCATCCTGCCCCCCATATGTCTCCATCCTGCCGCCATATGTCTCCATCCTGCCCCCTATATGTCTCCATCCTGCCCCTCATATGTCTCCATCCTGCCCCCCATATGTCTCCATCCTGCCCCCATATGTCTCCATCCTGCCCCATAGGTCTCCATCCTGCCCCATATGTCACCATCCTGCCCCCATATGTCTCCATCCTGACCCAATATGTCTCCATCCTGACCCCATATATGTCCTCTCACCCTGCCACTCTATATGCCTCTCCATATTGCAGATTTCAGTGAAAAAAAAAAGTTTCTCACCTGGCCGGGGTCCAGCTGTGTCCTGTTCCTCAACCATTTGAGGCACTGGCACATGACAGTGACACTATACGCCGGCGACGTGAGCTGCCAGCCTCTAAGGGTACGTGCCCAAGATCAGGAATTAATGCAGTTTTGATATTGCGTATTTATGCAGCTTCAAGACCGCAGTGGTCAGATGTTACAGCATAGTGGATGGGATTTCTAAAATCCCATGTCCACTATGCGTGCATGTGTAAAGGGTTGGCCGAGGGGTGAACTTACTGGGAGCAGCTGCATTCTTCACTCCAGTTACCTCTATTTTCCTGGGGTGTTCTTCCCCGTGACAGAGTATACGGAATAATTAGAATTAGAGTCCAGTATCACATCAAACAGTTCTGCTTTATTTTCCTCTGGACACAGCACATCCAAAACACCATTAGCACGTCTTATACGGTACCAGCAGTACATTTTCCACAACTCCGCTTCTACTATTCTACTACACCAGAATGGACCACAAAGTATTGATGGGATGAGGAGCCCGGTGAAAACAGCACTTCGATTTCTTTCCCTGGAGACACTTCAATCCAGTCTAGAAAGACACATCTACTAGGTCGTCCACCCCTCTCTGGTGTCCTGCCCGGATACTTGCTGGTGGCCCAATCGCTACTACGCTCATGCGCGCACACTGCTGCTGAGCGTTCCCACTGTGGATATTCCACTGGCCTCTGCTACATCAGCCTATAGACTTTAGGCTCACGTTACCACGGTGACTTCACCAGCTGCACACAGGTTGCTGGTACCTTCCACTCTACTTGTCTCTGCCCAGGGCCCAGGAATGTGGACGTCCTTACTCTAGCAAGGTCCACCCCGACTGACTTCCGCTATGAGGAACTCTTCCTGACAGACTCCCGCTACAAGGGAATCCTTCCCTGTCAAAAAGTCCCTAACCAATTGTACCTACTGGACTGGATGTGCTCAATGCCCCCACCTAAAGTCCTACCCAAGTACTGCACTGACATTTTTAGAACTTCCTAACTGGATCTCTAACATGCCCCTATTAGTGATCCCTCGCAAAGCTAAACCTAACACATATATATTCTACACTACTAGTGCCCTCCTCTAGTGACCCAAGGAAGCACTGTCTATCTAGATCTATACACCCCACTAATCAGACATAACACTAGAAGAAGACATCATACAGTACATAAAAGGCTTACATTAACACATCCAACAGAATGCAAGCATTTCAAGGGTTAATACCCTTGACCTCCTTATACATGTGCGCCTGCGGATCACGTGCGGACAATGACATGCGGCGCGGGTTTTAGACACTTCTTCCATCTTTTCTTTCTCCCGCTCTTTTCTTTCTCTTATTCTGCCTCCTTTTCCTTGGTTGTCTGTGGCTCCACCCCCTCTGTTTAGCCACGCCCTCCATGTTCCACAGTCTGATAGCTGTGATGCTGATGGAAGGGAGGGATCGGCTGCCTGGCTCCTGGCTCTGCTGCTGACTGCAGGCTGGGGTGAGTGATTATACCCTGTGTCAGGACTTCTCGTGCCCAGCCTGCACTGCAGCGCAGAGTGCTATCTCTCGGGTGGCATAGTGCTCCTGCTGCAGGAGGATTGTGCAGCCCCCTGAAACACACATGGGAGCACAGATGCCGACATTAGAACGGGACCGGAGCATTTTTTCTTGCCGGTTCTGCAACTGGTTCTGCAGAAGCATCTGAATTCCACCCCTGATCACAAATAAAGTGTATTTAAGCATCTTATAATAACGCAATCTCCATTATCACTTTTACAAGATCCAATGTAAGTGAAAAAGCAAATAATGATAATAAAAGAATAGCAGTCTGTTTTTAATGTGCCTGACCAGTTTTACCTTTCAGGTTACAGCTTCCATACACCCATTACATACACTTACAAACTTGTTTTACTGACATAAAAGCATAAATATTTTCTTAAAAAGTTTTTTACTTTTATGGCACAGTAATGTAATTACATTTGCGTGAAAAAGTGTTTGCCTGCTTCCTGATTTCCTATTCGTTTACATGTTTGTCACACATGTTTCAGATCACCAAACAAATTTAAATGTTAGACAAAAATAACACAAGTAATCACAAAATGCAGTTTTTAAATGAAGATTTTTATTAAGGGAAAAAGAAATCCAAACCTACAGGATCCTGTGTGAAAAATTGATTGCCCTCTAAACCTAATAACTGGTCACCCTTAGGAGTAAGAACTGCAATCAAACATTTTCAATTACTGGCAATGAGTCTTTTAAAATGCTATGGAGAAATTTTGGTCCACTCATCTTTGCAGAATTGTTGTAATTCAGCCACATTGGAAGGTTTCCAAGCATGAACCACATTTTTAAGGTCATGCCACAGCATCTCAAGCGGATTAAGGTCAGGACTTTGACTAGGTCATTGCTTGGACTTGCTTTTATGTTTTGGATCATTCTCCTGCTGCACAAGTGTGCTTCAGCTTGAGGTCAAGATGGCCGGACATTCTCCTTCAGGATTTATTGGTAGACATCAGAATTCGTGATTCCATTTACCACAAGTCTTCCAGGTCCGGAAGCAGCAAAACAGCCCCAGACCATCACACTACCACCGCCATAATTTAGTGTTGGTTTGATGTTCCTTTTCTGAAATGCTGTGTTACTTCTATCACAGATATAATGGAATATAAACCATCCAAAAAGTTCGACTTTCGTCTCATCAGTCTGTAGAATATTTTCCCAAAATCTTAGGGATCATCAATATGTTTTCTGGCAAAACTGAGATAAGCCTTTATGTTTTTATTTCTCAGCAGTGATTTTTGTTTTGGAACTCTACCATGCATGCCATTTTTGCCAAATCTCTTTCTTATGGTGAAGTCATTATTATTATTTATTTATATAGCGCCATTAATTCCATGGTGCTGTACATGAGAAGGGGTTACATACAAAGTTATATGAATACTAACCTTAAGTGAGGCAAGTGAGGCCTACATTTCTTTGAATGTTGTTTTTTTGTGACTTCTCAGTTGAGTCATCGCTGTGCTCTTGGGGTAATGTTGGTCTGCAGGCAACTCCTGAGAAGGTTCACCACTGTTCCATGTTTTTTCTATTTGTGGATAATGGCTCTCGCTATTGTTAGCTGGAATGCCAATTTTTTAAAAATGGCTGTATAATATTTTCCAGATAAATCTCAATTACTTTGTTTCTCATTTCTTCCAGAATTTCTTTGGATCGCAGCATAATGTATAGCTTTTGAGGATCTTTTGGTCTACTTCACTTTGTCAGGCAGGTCCTATTTAAGTGATTTCTTGATTGAGAACATGTGTGGCAGTAATCATCCTGCGTGTGGCTAGGGAATTTCAACTCCACTTCCCAAAGATGTAATAAACCACAGTTAATTTATGATTTAAGGGGGGCATTACTTTTTCATGCAGGGTCCTGTAGGTTTGGGTTTATTTTTCCTTAATAATAAAGACCTTCATTTAAAAACTGCATATTGTGTTTACTTGTATTATCTTTGTCTATTATTTAAATTTATTGGGTGATCTGAAACATTTAAGTGTGACAAAAATGCAAAGGAATAGAAAATCAAGAAGGGGCAAACACTTTTTTTACACAAGTGTATATAGCTTCTAACAAGATAAGGAAATACTCCATGAATTTGACCTGAAAGCACCATATGCAAAAATATAAATGGAGGTCACCTTTAGAGGGAACCTGTCCTGTCTTTTGTAGCATGTGAAGTGTCTCCAGTGCGTTGTTAGAGAGGCAATGTGCATCCCTAATACGTTTTAGCCATTTATATCGTCACTGTAATCCTTCTAAAAAAAACACTTTTTATACTTATACCTTACCTGCTTGTATTGTCATAGAGGTGTGCTCCATTGTGTTCAGTCAGGCTTGTCCACGCCCACGCAATTTGAATTGTTCCTGGGGTTATGCCGACTTCACTGTATATGATAATAAAGGGGGTGCTCGCTATCTTGTAGGTGCTCAGGAGAAAAATAGAAATATAATATAATAAACTCCGGCACACAAAATATTGCAGAAAAAAGTCACTCTTTATTCAATTAATCACACGCAGGTGAAAAAAGAGGTAATTCATCCAAATATAACTACCGTATATACTCGTGTATAAGCCGAGATTTTCAGCACCTTTTTTTGTGCTGAAAATGCCCCCTCGGCTTATACACGAGTCATTGGGCAGAAACCAGCGGGGGAGGGGGTGCCGTGGCAGGAGCCGGTGGCTGGGACATCATACTCACCCTCCCGTGCCATCGCTGAACGTCCGGCAATCCTGCGTTGTACCCAGCTTCCTGCAGCTCTCCTGTGCTGAGCGGTGACGTAATACCGCTCATTAAGGCTATGAATATGGACGATACGCCACTCCCATAGGCGTGGCATCCATATTCATGGCCTTAATGAGCGGTATTACGTCACCGCTCAGCACAGGAGAGCTGCAGGAAGCCGGGTACAACGCAGGATTGCCGGGACGTTCAGCGATGGCACGGGGAGGGTGAGTATGATGGAGGAGGATGGGGGGAGCATGGAGGAGGACAAGGAGCACGGAGCAGGATGGAGGGGAGGACGGAGAGCACAGAGGAGCACAGAGCAGGACGGGGGGAGGATGGAGGGCACAGAGGAGCACGGAGCAGGATGGGGGGGAGGATGGAGAGCACAGAGGAGCACGGAGCAGGACGGGGGGAGGACGGAGAGCACAGAGGAGCACGGAGCAGGACGGGGGGAGGACGGAGAGCACAGAGGAGCACGGAGCAGGACGGGGGGAGGATGGAGAGCACGGAGCAGGACGAGGGGGAGGATGGAAAGCACAGAGGAGCACGGAGCAGGACGGGGGGGGCACAGGAGGACGGAGCAGGAGGGGGGAGCACAGAGGAGGACGAAGCAGGAGGGGGGAGCACAGAGGAGGACTGAGCAGGAGGGGGGAGCACAGAGGAGAATGGGAGAGCACAGAGCTGGATGGGGGAGCACGGAGCAGGACGGGGGGAGCACAGCAGGACGGCGGTTTATACACCTGGTTTATACTCGAGTCAATAAGCTTACCCAGTTTTCCGTGGCAAAATTAGGGGCCTCGGCTTATACTCGGGTTGGCTTATACTCGAGTATATACGGTATATAATAAGGTTCATCCAAAAATGTGTCTCATGTGTATATCCAGGTACATCAATTTTAAATCAACATTTCGGAATAACTCTGCCTTTTTCAAGAAGTACCTATAACTTGTGATGAATCATTATAATGGAGAACCGCGTCCAAGAAGAGGTGCAGCATCTCTTCTGGGACGCGGTTCTCCATTATAATGATTCATCACAAGTTATAGGTACTTCTTGAAAAAGGCAGAGTTATGCCGAAACGTTGATTTAAAATTGATGTACCTGGATATACACATGAGACACATTTTTGGATGAACCTTATTATATAGATATAATTTGGATGAATTACCTCTTTTTTCACCTGCGTGTGATTAATTGAATAAAGTGACTTTTTTCTGCAATATTTTGTGTGCCGGAGTTTATTATATTAGACTTCACTGTATATTCTGTGCTTGCGCAGTGTGTATTGTGGGAGCCGCGCTTGCACAGTATGTTGTTGACCAGCGCTTGTGCATTGTCCTTCGGCAATTCATGCATGTCCGATGACGAGCGGCTCCCCATACGTGCACTCAGTCAGGGGAGCTGGAATCTAAAAAAAAAAGGGAAAAATCCAGCGTAGAGCAGAGATGATTAAAAATAAAAATTCTTTAATGAGATTGGTTAAAAATAGACAGCAATATCAAGCAGTACAGACCCACAGAAATATGGCAGACATCTTTATTTTACTGATTTTCCAAGACCTTCTTCCCAAAAATATGTATGTTTTAGCCATCATATTCACGGATAAAAAATGTACCCATTATTGCTGGTTTTTTTTTGGTAGCCCAAGATACCGATCAAAATTGCTCATAAAAATCTGTCAGTGAAAATAATGGCTACCACATGGATACCATCTGAGTGCACCCTGGGCTGTCCAGTGTGGAGACACAGCATTGTATCTTAATTACCCAGATGACTATTTTTAGCAAACCAAGAAGAATGGACTGTTATCTGTATGTTGGCTTTTGAGTTTGTGTTGGTCAAGAAAACAGACTTTTGCTTGTATAAGCCTGTAATATTGACTTGTATGGACTTGACACTTGTTAAACATAAAAAGAGGTGATATGCCTCTCTGACTGACAGAGACTCACAGAGAGAGAGAGACAGCCAGAGATTCTGCCAAAACATCCAAACATCCAGGGGATCCTACAGGACTGCTGCCAATTCATCATGGCTCCATCACAAGGGACATGGATCTATCATTCTACAGGAAACAACCTAGAGGTTTTCGGCCCCGGTTGAAAGAGTACAGATCTGCTCCATTGACCATCGCTGAACCATGGATATGTTTGGAGAAAGCCAGGATTGGGACCCGCTGGTCGCCTGGCTCCGTGGAGTTGTTCGGAGAAGCCAGGTTGTGACCCTTGGGTCAACTGGCCTTGTACGTCAATGGACTGTCATGTTCCTAAGCTTCCTCTTCTCATTGTATACAGCTGACTTTCAGTATAAATCTGATTTTTGTCACCTCCAAAAATTCTCAGATGACTCCGTGATTGTAGGGGGCATTGTGGGGGGCCGGGGGGAGGAGGAATATAGAAGGGTGGTTTCTGACTTTGTGGATTGGTGTCAGACTAACTGTCTAGAACTAAATGTAAAGAAAATCAAGGAGATGGTGGTGAGTTATAGAAGGAAAAAGGAGGATTACTTACCGATCACCATTGCTGGCCAGGAGATGGAGATGGTTGAGAGCTACAAATATTTGGGGGTTCACCTTGACAGTAAACTCGATTGGAGGTGTCATACAGAAAAGGTTTACAAGAAGGGAATGAGCAGACTGTACTTTCTGCGGAAGCTCAGGTCGTTCAATGTGTGCAGTAAAATGCTGGAGATGTTCTACCAGTCCGTTGTAGCAAGCGCCATCTTTTTTGCTATCATTTGCTGGGGCAGTAGTGTGCGAGTAGCTGACGCTAATAAACTCAACAAACTTATCAAGAAGGCAAGCGCAGCTGTTGGCCTCCATCTTGACTCTTTTGAGGAGGTATTGGAGGATAGAATTCAGAAGAAGTGTAGGGCTATAATGAACAATAATACACACCCACTATACGAGCTCTTCTTGAATCAGAAGAGCACATTCAGCAGCCGTCTAATCCTACTAAGGTGCAAGAAGGAGAAATTCAGGAAATCGTTTGTACCTACTGCTATGGGGATGTATAATAATTTCCTAAGGGTGGTAGAAAATAATGACTGATGGCTGGTGTACTAATGTCAATTAACATTGTCTTATATACACCTGAACTACACACTTTTATTTATTATGTAATGTTGGTACACCTGTGCAAGATTTGTGTCCTAATAATGTTGGTAAATTGAAGGTAAATCGTTGGCACAACCGCTGGTGAGTGATGATGGTGCCCGAGAAGGATCCCAATCCATAAGACAGTAAATATAATCTCGGCACACACAAGTGGTAATATAGTAATGATAGTTTAATGAAAAACATGCACCGTACACAAACGTTTCGGTCAGGCACGACCTTCTTCAGTGTACTGTAACGTGAGAAACAAAATGTATATATAGAAATAATCAAAGTATATAAAATAATCAAAATATAGCATAGGGCATAAAAGAAAGTATGTACAAGTATACTACTGAAAACACATGGTATAAACATAGTGTAATCACCATATAATGCTCAGAATCATCCAATATGGTATCTATGAGGGTATAGATATGAGTAGCCAGAGGTATGTGTCACCCCTCAAAAATAAGGATCACATCTAATAGATCATGCAATTATACATACCAGAAAAATTGGTGCAAGAGACCAGGTGCTGAGAGGTTAAACCTGAAGTAAAATAGTTAGAAGGCTTGTATAACTGAGAATCTATGTATACACCGAAGGGTCAGTGACTAGGATTAGTATTACCTACCATAGAATATCATAAACTCATATGCTGTGAGTGAGTAGTCTGGGGAGAGGAATAGTAACTAAATAAGTTACCGTTTATATTGAGAACATTGCTGCATGCCATGAGGCAGAGCGTTCAAGGACAGTGGTGTTGGGGAGTGCTGTGCTTACCCGTGGTATGTAGGCAGGATGGAGCGGCTGCGACGCGGTATTCCCCCGCTTGTCTGAGAGCGCTCGTGAGGAGACGAATGTCGGCATATGAAGCCAGGTAAGCGTGTGGTCCGGACCGGAAGTTCGGTACCGGAAGTGAGGTGGCGTGCGTTCCAGCAGACCGCAGGTGCGTTTCACACGCAGGAAACAGTATGGAGGGTGGCGAAAAAAGTGCCTAGATGGGGTGTAAGCGCCATACAGTGTTGTAAGACAAACATTATAGTGCTAATGGCGATCCATATTAGGCGAAACAGGTGAACTAATGATGGTTCATTCTAATGGTGAAGGAAATAGAAATGGTGATCCCCAAAATCCGGTGCCCAGAGAAAGGTTTTTCATAATGGCAGATTCTGTAAGCAGAAAATACATAGTCAGTACATGATATACTTCAGAACATATATAGCAATGAGAAAAACGACTAGACAAAAGATATGATGTCGTATTCTCTATTTAACCCTTAGGGTGCAAAGTGTCTAATTCATGGATCCAATATGCTTCTCGCTTTTTGAGGAGGCCAATGCGGTCGCCCCCTCGGCGAGGTGCATGTATGTGTTCGATAACCTGATATAGAAGTTGCGCAATATTATGACCGGATGTCACAAAATGATTCGGAATAGGGAGGAGGAGATTTTTACATCTAATCGTCGATTTGTGCTTAGATATACGATTTTTGATAGCTTGTGTCGTCTCACCCACGTATAACAAGCCGCATGGGCATTTTATAAGATAAATGACGAAGCTAGAGTTACATGTAAAATACTCTTTAATCTCGTACCTTTTACCTGTGTGTGGGTGATGAAATGTATTACCTCTGATGACGTTATTGCATTGCATGCATTGTAGGCATGGAAATGTCCCATATTTGGGATTGGAGAGAAAACGTTGTTGTTTTGGAGGGTGAGATGAACCAATATCAGCTCTGATTAGATGATCTCTCAGGTTGCGCGGTTGGCGGAAACAAGGGAGGAAAGGTTTACTGAACTCTTTGACATTTGGGTGTGCGGTACTCAAAAGATGCCAATGGCGGCGAATACTGGAATGTAGGCGATAGGCTATAGGATGATAGTCATGAACAAACGGTATCCTGTCTCGTGTGTCTGCTAAAGGAGGGATGGAAGTATCGGAAAGGTTGAAAGTATGTTCGGGGTAACCTCTATTACGAAATTTATCACGCATTTCTTCCATGCGTACTTCTTGAGTAACAGTATTGGAAACAATTCTACGGACTCTTTTAAGTTGAGATTTCGGGATGGAGTCTTTCATTTTAGATGGATGAAAGCTATTGTAGTATAACAGGCTGTTTCGGTCTGTTGGTTTCGTGTAAATATCAGAGGAAAGCTTGTGGTTGCTTTCTCTGATAATGTTGACATCCAAGAAGTGTATATTGTTTTTGTCAAAAGTCATTGTAAAGTCCAAACCTGGCCAAGAGGTGCACAGGAAGGAAAAGAAGTCATTAAGGGTGCTCAAGGGACCATTCCAAACGCAGAAGACGTCGTCAATGTACCTCTTCCACACAATGGCGTGTGTGCGAAAGAGGTCATTGGTGTAGATCATGCTTTCCTCATAATGGGCAACGTAGCAGTTAGCATATGGAGGTGCTGCGTTCAAGCCCATAGCGGTCCCCTTGGTCTGTAGGTAAAAATTGTCCCCGAAAAGAAAATAATTTTTTGTCAATAGTATAGTCAGGAGTTCGCAGCACATATTAATTTGATCAGGAGTGTAGGTGGAGGACTCCAGAAGTCTCCGTACTGAGAAAATACCTTCTTTGTGTGGTATAGAGGTATATAAATCTTTGATATCAAAAGTTACCAGTATGGCCTCCTCAGGGATTGAATCAAGATCATGTATCATATTAAGGAATTCTCCTGTGTCTAGGAGGAAAGAGGAGGATTGTTTAATGAGTGGTGTCAAGATTTTTTCCAGATATTTGGCTATTGGTGAGAAAATGGAGTCCGTGGAGGCAACTATGGGCCTCCCGGGAGGGTTGGTGAGATTTTTATGTACTTTCGGTAGTACGTAGAAAACTGGAGTGATAGGGAATTTCTTGTGAAGGTATTCGCCAGTCTTGTTGTCTATAGTACCGTTAGAGATATATTTAGTAAGAGTGGTCTGGATGATGGAATTAATTTCATTAATGGGGTCATTATTCAATCTCTGGTAAGTAGAGGTGTCGTTTAATTGGCGATTGACTTCGCCCAGGTACATGGTTTTGTCTAAAAAGATTTGTGTCCTAATATTTTATGTACTGCTGTTTGTATTGCTGCTGTAATACTGTAATTTCCCCCCGGGATCAATAAAGTGTATCGTATCGTATAATCAAACAATGTGACTTGGTCGTCACCATTCTTCCCCTTATCTTTGGTGCTGGATTGAAGGACACTTGTTAAACATAAAAAGAGGTGATATGCCTCTCTGACTGACAGAGACTCACAGAGACAGAGAGAAAGAGACAGATAGTGATTCTTCCAAGACATCCAAACATCGAGGGGATACTACAGGACTGCTGCCAGTTCATCATGGTTCCATCAAAAGTGACATGGATCTATCATTCTACAGGAAACAACCCAGGGGTTTTCGGCCCTGGTAGGAAGAGTGAAGATCTGCTCCATTGACCATCGCTGAATCATGGATATGTTTGGAGAAATCCAGCAATAGGACCCGCCGGTCACCTGGCATCATGGAGATGTTCGGAGAAGCCAGTTTGTGGCCCTTGGGTCAATTGGCCTTGTACCTCAATGAACTGTCATCTTTCTAATCTTGTCGTTACCTTCTCTCTGTGTGCATGCCACAGGTGGGGTAGCTGACCATGGGAGCTCTGAAGTAACAGCTGCCATTATCCCAGCAAGTCAGCAAAAGGGTAAGACTCTGTAATGTGAACCATCTTTGGGTATTTGCTGCCACTGTTCCGTATTCTATTGTGTGTTGGTGGTTCAATAACGCATTGTCACACTGTTTTACCCTCACCCTGAGTTGTCAGAGTAGCGTTATGTCCACGCTAAACGGAGAGCTGGCGTTCGGCGGGACAATACCTGGTCCATGCGGTTTCGGCTCGCGGACCTGGGCACCCGACGACCCCCCATGTCTCCACATCCAGTTTTAACATTGTAATTAGAGGGAGAATCTTTGGAATTTTTTTTTTTTTGAATCCGCAAAAAACACTGTTGGCAAAAATGGACACAAGGATGAAAATTTGATACAGGGCACCCATGAAAGTCGATCCGTTTTTTACCTACAAGATAAAAAGTATGTCTGAATAAGGCCTATTACCACCTGAATATATCTTTCAACCAATCTATACCTTACATCATATCCAATTTGCCTACTGTGTTCTATAGGTAGGATAATAAGATTGTGAGCTCAATTGACAGAATGTATACTGCTGCCGAAAATGTTGTCACAATATATACAAAAGTAATGAATAAAAATGCAGCTTTCTCTGGTACTATGGTGCACATGGAGAAGGGAAATCCTTGGCCATGCACTTACCCAAATACTGTACATAAAAGAAGGGATACTAACATCAGAGCTACAGGGAGAGAGGGAGGACAAACTTCTAAAAGGGGCAAATCTTATTGCATGATGTGTGGCCCAGCTGCGCTTGGTACACATGTTCCCTGGAGAATGCACAAAAAGGTAATTACAAAACCTGATATTCATTCACATCTCACACTTCCCAGGAGCCACCAGAGGGAGCCCTTTAGATTCAGGTATTTAGGGGTGTGGAGAAATGCAGCAGTAGGCATTCTAGCCAGTCAGCTATGCTAGTTGTTGGTTGTACCTCAGACAGATGAGATCTCCTCAGGACACCAGAGGGAGAGGATTCCTGTCAGAGCTCAGAGACATTCTAGTTGTAAGGTTCTTTGTACATGTTTCTTGAAACTCAGTTTTTCCGTCGGCCATTTTGCTTTCTGTCTTGCTGCAGCTATCGTGCCCTCAGTCAATATGGAGTTTCCAGCTTTCATGTTCCCGCCCTGATTCTCTCCCTCTTGCTTCTTAAGCAGCCTCAGCTGAGCAATCAGTGCTTCAGAATCAAGCCTGCAGTGAGCCTGTGACCTGACTCCTGGAAACCTTAGACTTTGTACTCCAGCTATTTCCTACTGAGGAACTTTGGAACACTTGTGGACTCTGGAAACCTGCTATTTGATAAATCCACGTTTGCATGGAATTACGGTAACAGAGAAGAGATCCTGAACCTGTTGTGGAGAGTTATTGCTGAGCTTAAGTTACTCTGGCCTGCTGTGTCTCCTGCTTCTGTACCTGCAAACTGTGTGACCCTTTTTGCCACTTGTATGAAGTAATACAAGTCCTTCTATATCAAACCTGTGTCTCATGTGTTTTCCTCGCACCCAAGCACAAGACGCTATATGAACTGTACACCATACATTACACTAGTCTTGGTGTGATTCAGGAGTGAGTCATACTAGCCAGACAGACGGTGATTCCTGTCAGATGATATAGAGGAGGAAAGATTGCAAGCTGTTATCTCAGAACAGATTGACTGCTAGTACCCTATGCATGTGGAAAGTGACTCTCGGAGCGAGCATGAAATCAGTCTGACGGAAGGTCCTGATAGCCACTCTGGACAGAGTCTTTGAAGGAAAAGAAGGAAGGGGACTACAGTTATCAGAACATCGAGTTAACTGAGAAACGGTCAGTGACCTGTGGAAGGAAGGAAGCTGACGACTACACCTACTGCTACCCGTGCTTATGTTAAGGGTGAGAGTAGGGCAACGGGCGAGTGGTGAAAAGAAGACGAGAGAGTGACATAGGTGACATAGCACCTCCACTCTGCTATCCGGACGCCGGGTCCGAAGCCTTGCTAGAACCTTCACGGCTAGAGGAGAAATACCGGAATCCCTGCTGGACTTCAAGTCGCAGAGGGGCCCTATAGTGCTGATACGTAACCGGGGTCAGGGAGAACAGGAGTCAGGCCTGATCAGCTATAGACTTAGTTCTTGCCAAAAGAAGGCTCCACCACAATGTCGGCCGGGCGTAGCTCTTATACACAGAGTTGAACTTAGCTTTATGCAGGTTGGAAACTCACACATTAAAGAGAAAGGAGGCCTTAAACCTACTCAGTGATTACCTGGATGTGCATCCTCCACCCTGAGCAGCTTCACGGGACATACCTGCAAATACCACCAGTAAAGGTATGGAAAGAGACTGATTTGTGTGTGTCTGCCTTATTGCCTGCACCCTGCACCGCCATATATTTTGAGGGATCTAGTCTTACCTGTGGAAGACTTAACATCTTGCTGCCCAGTAACATCCCCTCAGAAAATTAACCCTGCAGCGCTGGTCTACCTGATCAGAAACCACAGGTGGCGTCACGAACAATTACTAAAATCCCCTGTAAATAATCCCCCTTTGTATGAGCGCCCAGGGCAACGGACCGAGCTGTGCTACTTGTGACATTCCCCATAGACTTCAACGGGCTCGGTGCCGAGTACCCCATAACCCTGGTGTTGTGCGACTCAATCTTTGGCGTCACGAACAGGATACGAAGCTTACTGGATGTGAGTCCTGTGTGCCTAATTGGACTGTTTTTGTGAAAAAGACTGTGTGCAGTTTTTGTAATATTTGGCGCCATTTTCCGCCATTTTGCCGCCATATTCGTGCCCTGAGGCGCTGGTGAAGAAGGTGGGCGTGCATTCGTGGGCGTGCCCCCCCTGTGGCGCGAAAGCTATGGACGCCCTGTCTAAATGCTATTACAATGTGAGAGCCTGCCCCACTGCAAAAGAGATCCGTTGTGACCTGGAGAAGCTGACCCTCTCCATTGAAGAAGTGGATGCTGCCCTGCTGTATCTGGCCCGACACCGCGCTGAAGTGGAAGCGATGGAGCAGAGCTGGCGTGCCCTGAAACAGCGGCTGCTGAGGGACGCGATGCTCTCTCCCCTGGGCGCACACCCGTCACCTGCACCACCACTGCCAGCGGCTGATGAAGAACCGGAGGCCAGCCCCGAAAGAGCTGATCCTGACTCCGCCGAGGATGCGGCGGGAGGGAAGGAGGCTGAGGAGGCCCTGCCCACACCGGAGTGCCAGCCAGGCCTGGAGGCCGCAGCGGAATGCAGTCCCCCGGTAGGGACGCCAGAGGAGACCCAGCCGTCCGTGATGGAGATCGATTGGGAGGAGATGGAGTACCTGGATGATGTGGAATACGCCGCCCAGATGGAGAACGAGTGGCGACGCCGTGAGCAGGAGCAGCGGCAGCAGCAGGAGCAGAGAGAGGCGCAACAGCTTTGCCAGAGGTACCGGGAAAAGGATCTCGCTGATAAAGAAAACGTCAGGAGAGATAAAGGTACACTCCGGGAACCGCGGCGCCAGGGGGCCATTAGAGACTTTAAACTCCTGGGAGGCTGGGGGTTCATCCATGAACCAGGCCTGTACCAGGAGGTATTTGTCAACCGCAGGGATGTGGAGTCTCACCTGCCAGAGGGACACCCGGGAAGGGATCTCATGATTGGGGATATAGTCACCTACACACGACACTGGGGTCTTAAGGGGTGGTATGCCCTGAATGTCTCCCGAGTCAGCGACCCCGTCCCTGAAGCCGGCAATGTACCCCGTGTCTCAGTGTCCCAAGTCACAACCCCATCAGCGCCAGGCCGCGCACCTGCATCGTGCCCTGCATCGTATACTGCATCCTACTCTGCATCGTGCCCTGCATCGTATACAGCATCCTATTCTACAATGCAACAGGCTAGTGCGACCTCCATGGATCCAAATCTATATTCAGAAGAGGCACCCGTTAGGCCTCAGGAAGTCGCAAAAGCAATGGCAAAAGTGAAAAAAGGACTGTGGCTACCCAGACACAGGTAGCAGGACATGATATGTTAGTGATGCGTTCCAGATCGCACCGCTTACTTCCAGCCCCAGGTGTGGAAGAAGTCACTGCAATTTACAAAGAAGAACAGTAGGACCCAGACAGGGTTTACTGCATCTGTACAAAGTTAAAGAAGAATTTGCACTTTATTGAAATGTTGATAATATGTGATGATGTTTGCATAGTATGCATAATTTGAAGTAGAATACCCCAGTTGGGTAATGTGAAGTATTTATGTGAAGTATAATGTGAAATGTTTATGCAAGGACTGCGTGCTGAGGACTCTTGCAGCACAGAACTTTAGATGTAAATAGTTCGCACTTCGGTGCCCCATCTTGGTTTTACATAAAGCCATTCTACCTCTGAAGAAAAACTCGTATGGTGTGGCCTTGAGTGAGGTCTGCAGCAATGAAGTTCTGCAGCCCACCCAGGACCCACGTGGGAGGTTTTTGGTGCGGGTCCTCCACAAGAATATTGTATTTATTGTGAAAAGTATTTTGATATTTTTCTTTTTGCAACTTGTACACAATGTAACATTAAAGTGTCCTTACCTCCCGCAAGGGATGAGTTATGTTGTTAATGTTATTATAAAAATTGTTTTTTCTATTTCAGCTCGGGAGTGCTGACGATAACTAGGGGGGGATGTGTGGCCCAGCTGCGCTTGGTACACATGTTCCCTGGAGAATGCACAAAAAGGTAATTACAAAATCTGATATTCATTCACATCTCACACTTCCCAGGAGCCACCAGAGGGAGCCCTTTAGATTCAGGTATTTAGGGGTGTGGAGAAATGCAGCAGTAGGCATTCTAGCCAGTCAGCTATGCTAGTTGTTGGTTGTACCTCAGACAGATGAGATCTCCTCAGGACACCAGAGGGAGAGGATTCCTGTCAGAGCTCAGAGACATTCTAGTCTTGGTGTGATTCAGGAGTGAGTCATACTAGCCAGACAGACGGTGATTCCTGTCAGATGAGATAGAGGAGGAAAGATTGCAAGCTGTTATCTCAGAACAGATTGACTGCTAGTACCCTATGCATGTGGAAAGTGACTCTCGGAGCGAGCATGAAATCAGTCTGACAGAAGGTCCTGATAGCCACTCTGGACAGAGTCTTTGAAGGAAAAGAAGGAAGGGGACTACAGTTATCAGAACATCGAGTTAACTGAGAAACGGTCAGTGAGCTGTGGAAGGAAGGAAGCTGACGACTACACCTACTGCTACCCGTGCTTATGTTAAGGGTGAGAGTAGGGCAACGGGCGAGTGGTGAAAAGAAGACGAGAGAGTGACATAGGTGACATAGCACCTCCACTCTGCTATCCGGACGCCGGGTCCGAAGCCTTGCTAGAACCTTCACGGCTAGTAGGAGAAATACCGGAATCCCTGCTGGACTTCAAGTCGCAGAGGGGCCCTATAGTGCTGATACGTGACCGGGGTCAGGGAGAACAGGAGTCAGGCCTGATCAGCTATAGACTTAGTTCTTGCCAAAAGAAGGCTCCACCACAATGTCGGCCGGGCGTAGCTGTTATACACAGAGTTGAACTTAGCTTTATGCAGGTTGGAAACTCACACATTAAAGAGAAAGGAGGCCTTAAACCTACTCAGTGATTACCTGGATGTGCATCCTCCACCCTGAGCAGCTTCATGGGACATACCTGCAAATACCACCAGTAAAGGTATGGAAAGAGACTGATTTGTGTGTGTCTGCCTTATTGCCTGCACCCTGCACCGCCATATACTTTGAGGGATCTAGTCTTACCTGTGGAAGACTTAACATCTTGCTGCCCAGTAACATCCCCTCAGAAGATTAACCCTGCAGCGCGGGTCTACCTGATCAGAAACCACAGGTGGCATCACGAACAATTACTAAAATCCCCTGTAAATAATCCCTGTTGTGAATGGGTTTGAGATGAGTTCTGAGCAGAGACTCCCTCTGGTGGTTACAAGCGGTACTGGTCTGTTCAGTGAAGATTGTGAGGACTGGGAGTTGTCATGGGTGCATCGCCACGAAGATTGTCGCGATTGCACATTCTGACTTCTCGCAGCTGAGTTGCTGTTTCTTTGTGTTTGGTAATGAGGGAGTTAATTTTACCTAGCTCTTTGCTAAGACTAGGTCCAGCCTCGCCCGGCTGCTTTTGATTATGTTCTAATTAGCTTCCTTTATATAGCTGCCAGTCTGCTGGTTAGATGCCGGTGAAAGCATTCATACAGACTGCAGATAGGATCGGTTCTGAGAAGACTTAAGCTAAGAGCTCCTTTGTTGTTTCTCCTCTCCTTGCTTATAGTTTATCTCCTGGACCTTTGGTGTTCCCTCTGTGTTTTAATGTTGTATGCAAGACAGTATTAACTTTATCCCCTGTCTGTCTCGTTTGTCTATACTGTTTGTTAACCTTTACCTGTCCATTCCCTATGGTGGTAATCAGGGTCCTTCTAAGGACTAGATTACAGTGGTCAGGGATTTATAGGAGACAGGGTTTACGCTGGTGGCCTGGACCTCTGTACCATTAACAGTACCTCCAGGTAGAGGGACTAGTCAGGACCCCAGTTTAGGGTCAGCATAGACCCCGGTCCACCTCTAGCCAGAGACAGCGTGAAAAGGATTCAGTATTGACCCACAGGATATTATGTCAGGTAATACTATGCTATATATACATGTTAATGTTACCTATTTATATGTTATATAGAATGTTGTCCCACTTGATAGATTACTGACATTATATATTTATACATCTGCTAGACAGCGTGACATTTTCACCGGCCAAACTATAGATTCTCCCCAGCTACCATGGATCCAGTAGCCCAGCTTGCCCTGCAGTTGCAGAAATTGTCCATGGAGTTTACGGACATTAAGTCCAAGGTTTTGTTCCCCCCGGAGCAAACCAGATCTGAAACTAAGATTGCTCTCCCGGACAGGTTCACTGGTGGGCGGGACAAATTTTTTACCTTCCGGGAGGCATGTAAATTGTACTTTCGGCTACGGCCTCGGTCATCGGGGAATGAGGAGCAGAGGGTGGAATTGTCATCTCGCTCTTACAAGGGGACCCTCAATCCTGGGCGTTCTCTCTTCCTCCAGGCTCCCCGGCCCTCCAGTCAGTAGATCGATTTTTTGCTGCCCTGGGGCTGGTGTATGATGACCCGGATCGGGTCTCCCTTGCTGAAACGAAGTTACGTAGGATACAGCAGGGAGATCGTCCGGCGGAGGAATTTTCTTCTGAGTTCCGTAGATGGGCCACAGATACTCAGTGGAATGACCCAGCTCTTAGGAGCCAGTTTTGTCAAGGGTTATCTGACAAATTAAAAGATGTTTTGGCTCAGTATGATTCTCCTCCGTCACTGGAGGCTGCTATGGCCCTTGCTATTCGTATTGATAGACGGCTTCGGGGGAGGTGCGAGGTAACTCCGCCCCCTGTTATTACTCCACCCACTACTAAAGTCCCTTATATGGAGGTTCCCCTGGTCTGTTCTGAGGAACCTATGCAGTTGGGTGGGACATCATTTTGTAGGAGGGAATTGGCGGGGCGCCGCAAGACAAGAAGGTGTTTCTTCTGCGGGAGAGAGGGACATTTTGTTGGGGGGTGTCCCTCCGTGCCTCATTGAGCAAAAAAGTCACCGAAAAACTGTTAATCCCAGGTTGTGTGGTGGACGACAACCTGGGAGTAGGTATTTCGTCCCCAGGTCCGTCTCAATTTCTCGTGCCTGCGGAGGTGGTGGTTGGTGCGAGAGTTGAGAGGATTTCTGTTCTTCTTGATAGTGGGTCTGGGGCTAATATGGTGGACGCTCGGTTTGCCCAGGTGCAAGGTATGCAACTGAGTGTATTGGCCAAACCGATCCCTATACTTTCTATTGACGCCAGACCTCTCGGTCAAGGTAGCTTTGTACAAGCTGTTCATAACATAGACCTTCGAGTAGGGGCAATACATAAAGAACAGTTGTCTTGTTATGTGTTGGAGGGTCTTCCTACTCCTATTGTGTTGGGACTTCCCTGGTTGGCTAAACATAACCCAGTGATTGATTGGCAATCCAGAAAGATAAGCCAGTGGGGTGAATTTTGCAAGAATAACTGCATGAACACGGTCATCGGTGCGGTCGTGCCTAGGACTTTGCCTCCTTTTCTGGAGGACTTTGGGGAGATGTTCTCAGAGGAGGGGTGTCAAAAGTTACCTCCTCATCGCACGTATGACTGCTCAATAAAATTGCTTCCTGATGCCTTATCTCGTAGTTTCCCAGGGGCCGAAAAGACGGATGACCCGGTTCCTATCCTTCAGGAAGGAGTGGTGGTGTCGACTGTGTGCTCTGAGCTTGAGGAGGAGGTGTTGGAGGCTCAGGGGGACGCCCCTGTAGGACCTCCAGGGAAACTGTTTGTTCCTAATCAGTTAAGACAAAAAGTTATCGAGGCACATCATAGTTCTGCTTTAGCAGGACATCCAGGGAGTAAAGCAACTGTGGATCTCCTTTCTCGCCGGTTTTGGTGGCCTAACTTAAATAAAGAGGTAATAACTTTTGTCGCGTCCTGTGGAGTTTGTGCTCGCTCTAAGACCCCACATACCCGTCCATCTGGGGTTCCTGAGGAGGAACGATTCTCGTCGTCACTTGCTTCAGTTTGGAGAGGAGTGCTGAATGGTCTGAGTGCTATGGGGAACTGTTTCAAGCGGAGGTCTGATAGGAGGAGAGTGTCTGGTCCGGACCTAGGTGTGAACGATCTGGTGTGGTTGTCTACCAAGAATATAAAACGCAAAGTTCCCTCCTGGAAACTGGGTCCCAGGTTCATCGGTCCATACAGGATCAGTTCTATAATTAATCCTGTGGCATTTCGTCTGGACCTCCCTCCTACGTTTAAAATCCATAATGTTTTCCACAAATCGTTGCTTAAGAGGTACGTGGCGCCAGTTATACCGTCACTTCTACCTCCTCCTCCAGTGGTGGTCAATGGTAACTTAGAATTTCAAGTGTTGAAGATCATTGACTCACGTCTGAATCGCCGGTCCCTTCAGTACCTGGTTCATTGGAAGGGGTATGGTCCTGAGGAGAGGACGTGGGTCCTGCGTCTGATATTAACGCAGATCGATTGGTTCGGACCTTCCACACAACTTACCCGGGCAGACCTGGCCCTGAGGGTCCGGAGGCCCCTCGTAGAAGGGGGGGTACTGTCATGGGTGCATCGCCACGAAGATTGTCGCGATTGCACATTCTGACTTCTCGCAGCTGAGTTGCTGTTTCTTTGTGTTTGGTAATGAGGGAGTTAATTTTACCTAGCTCTTTGCTAAGACTAGGTCCAGCCTCGCCCGGCTGCTTTTTATTATGTTCTAATTAGCTTCCTTTATATAGCTGCCAGTCTGCTGGTTAGATGCCGGTGAAAGCATTCATACAGACTGCAGATAGGATCGGTTCTGAGAAGACTTAAGCTAAGAGCTCCTTTGTTGTTTCTCCTCTCCTTGCTTATAGTTTATCTCCTGGACCTTTGGTGTTCCCTCTGTGTTTTAATGTTGTATGCAAGACAGTATTTACTTTATCCCCTGTCTGTCTCGTTTGTCTATACTGTTTGTTAACCTTTACCTGTCCATTCCCTATGGTGGTAATCAGGGTCCTTCTAAGGACTAGATTACAGTGGTCAGGGATTTATAGGAGACAGGGTTTACGCTGGTGGCCTGGACCTCTGTACCATTAACAGTACCTCCAGTTAGAGGGACTAGTCAGGACCCCAGTTTAGGGTCAGCATAGACCCCGGTCCACCTCTAGCCAGAGACAGCGTGAAAAGGATTCAGTATTGACCCACAGGATATTATGTCAGGTAATACTATGCTATATATACATGTTAATGTTACCTATTTATATGTTATATAGAATGTTGTCCCACTTGATAGATTACTGACATTATATATTTATACATCTGCTAGACAGCGTGACAGGAGTCAGGTGTTACTGACTGGTCTTATATAAGGGAGTCACCTTCCCATCAGGGTTGCCGATGATCAATTGTTCTGGTCTGAATCCTTCATTCCTGTTTCCCTAGTAGCCTGCTGTGTCGTGTCTGCATCTCCTGCTAACAGATAAGACATTTTCTTCTTTTTGTTTTTGTACTATATTTTTGCATTTTGTCCTGCACTTCTGTGAGGGCCTTCTGGGTCCCCTCCGGGGGCTTTTGCCCTCTCAGTTTAGTTCAGCCACTGATGTTTGTACTTTTGCTTTTTCCAGTTTTTTTCAGTGGCTGCTGTTTTGATTTTGTTACACCAGAGAACTAATTTAGGTGGTAGAGGTCGTGTGATCTCAGGTGATTTTGAAATTAGTAGAGTTGGTGCTTTTCAGGGTTTTCTGGGATTGCAGTAAGTACCCTTCCTATCCTTTTCTATTTAGTTAGTTTGGGCCCCAGCGTTTGCTCTTACTATTTTCTTTCTGTGTCAGTATTTCTTCTTGTCTAACCGCCATTACATGTTTGGGGGCTTTCTATTATCTTTGGGGTTCTGCTCCGGGGCAGATAGCTTTCCTATTTCTATCTTTAGGTGTAGTTAGTTTCTCAGGCTGTGACGAGGCGTCTAGGACCAACGTAGGAACGCTCCACGGCTGCCTCTAGTTGTGGTGGTTAGTCAGGGTACTGCAATCTCATAGATTCCAACTGCTCTGGTGTATTGCCTTTTTTACCTGCACTCCTCAGCTACCGAAACATTAACAGTATCACTGGCCTAAAAATTTAAAATTGTATGGTACTCACAGAAAGGAAAAAATATTGTGAAAGAAAAAAGGTTGTCAGAGTTGTCAGAGATATTTTTCTGTTTGTTGCATTTTTTTTTTCCCTCTGTATCTCTGGGTGCTGGGGAGGATCTTTTCTCTCAATGGAGTTTACACGGTTGTCTGGCCGTGTGGATCAGCTTGCCACTGAGGTTCAGAGTATTGCTGCATATCTTGCTAGGTTGCCTGTTGTGGAACCTAGGATCCCCATGCCAGATTTGTTTTTGGGGGATCGAGCTAAGTTTCAGAATTTCAAAAATAATTGTAAATTGTTTTTTGCCTTAAAATCTAAGTCCTCAGGGAACGCAGCGCAGCAGTTTCAAATTATCATCTCTCTCCTGCGCGGCGATCCTCAGGATTGGGCTTTTTCCCTGACACCTGGGGATCCTGTTTTGAGTGATGTTGATGCATTTTTTCAGGCTTTGGGGTTATTGTACGATGAGCCTAATGTCACTGATCAAGCTGAAAAAGCCTTGTTGGCATTAAATCAGGGGCCTTATGATGCTGAGTTATACTGTCAGAGATTCCGTAGGTGGGCAGTCCTGACCAAATGGAATGACGACGCTTTGGCAGCCCTTTTCCGGAAGGGTCTGTCAGATAATGTAAAGGATGTTATGGTGGGATTCCCTGTCCCCTCTGGTCTCAATGATTCTATGTCATTAGCGATTCAAATTGACAGACGTTTGCGTGAGCGGAGAAGTATGCGTGGAATGGTGTTGCCTTGTGAACCAGCTTCTGAACCCATGCAGTGTGATAGAGTGGTGTCTGGGGCACAGCGTCATGAGTTTTGAAAGCGCAATGGGTTATGTTTCTACTGTGGTGATGCCTCTCATGCTATTTCAGTCTGCCCTAAGCGGGGAAGACGTTTTGCACGCTCAGTTGTCTTGGGTAGTGTTCAGACTAAGTTTTTATTAACTGTCACTCTGATATGCTCTCTGTCCTCATTTTCTGCTCAGGCTTTCGTTGATTCTGGAGCAGCTATTAACCTGATGGATTATGATTTTGCTAAACGTTGTGGGTTTCCCTTGATACCCCTACAGAAGTCTATTCCCCTACTGGGGATCGATTCTACCCCTTTGGCTGAGAATAAACCCCAGTTTTCTACTCAGGTGATAATGAGGGTTGAACATGATCACCAGGAGTGCTGCAAATTTTTGGTTCTGTATAATCTGCATGACATTATCGTGCTGGGTTTCCCTTGGTTACAGTCTCATAATCCTGTTTTGGATTGGAAATCTGTGTCTGTAACCAGTTGGGGCTGCCAATGTGTTAATACCAACACTCCCGTTTTTTCTGCCTCCCCCCAGGCTCAGGATGTTCCTGACTTTTTGATTGATTTTTCTGATGTGTTTAGCGAAAGTAAATCTGCATCCTTGCCTCCCCATAGGAGCTATGACTGCGCTATTGAATTAGTGCCGGGTAGTAAATTCCCTAAAGGTCGCCTTTTTAACTTGTCTGTACCTGAACATGACGCTATGCGGTCTTATATCAAGGAATCATTGGAGAAGGGTCATATCAGACCATCCTCTTCACCCTTAGGTGCCGGTTTTTTCTTTGTGGCCAAAAAAGATGGTTCATTAAGGCCGTGTATTGATTATCGTCTCTTGAACAATATTACTGTGAAATATCAATACCCGTTACCCTTGATTTCTGACCTGTTTTCCAGGGTGAAAAACGCTACTTGGTTTACCAAGCTTGACCTCAGGGGGGCGTATAACCTTATTCGCATTAAGCACGGGGATGAATGGAAGACGGCATTCAATACCCCTGAAGGGCATTTTGAGTACCTAGTGATGCCCTTTGGGCTCACTAATGCTCCTTCCGTCTTCCAGTCCTTCATGAATGACATTTTCAGGGATTTTGTGGACAAATTTCTGATTGTTTATTTGGATGATATCTTGATTTTTTCTAATGACTGGGACTCTCATGTGAAACATGTTCGAACTGTGTTCCAGATTTTGAGAGAGAATGCTCTGTATGTGAAGGGCTCAAAGTGTCTTTTTGGCGTACAGAGGAACTCATTTCTGGGATTCATTTTGTCCCCATCTGTTATTGAAATGGACCCGGTCAAGATTCAGGCCATCTGTGATTGGGTCCAACCTACTTCATTAAAGGCTCTTCAGAGATTTTTGGGTTTTGCCAATTTTTATCGTAAATTTATTGGTAATTTCTCGGTTATTGTTAAACCATTAACTGATTTGACCAGAAAGGGTTCTGATGTGGTGAATTGGCCTCCTGAGGCAGTCTCTGCGTTTCAGGAACTTAAGCAGAGATTCACTTCTGCTCCTGTTCTACGGCAGCCTGATGTTTCTCTGCCATTTCAGGTGGAGGTTGATGCCTCTGAAATTGGGGCAGGTGCCGTTTTGTCCCAAAAAGATCCAGAGACCTCTAAAAGTAACCCTTGTGCCTTTTTCTCTCGAAAATTTTCTCCTACTGAACGTAATTATGACGTGGGTAATCGGGAGTTATTGGCCATGAAGTGGGCTTTTGAAGAGTGGAGACATTGGCTGGAGGGAGCCAAACATCAGGTGGTGGTCCTTACGGACCATAAGAATCTGGTCTATCTGGAATCTGCCAAGCGACTCAATCCTAGACAGGCCAGGTGGGCCTTGTTTTTCACACGTTTTAATTTTGTGGTTTCCTTTCTTCCTGGCACTAAGAATGTTAAGGCGGATGCCCTCTCGAGGAGTTTCCTTGCGGACTCTCCTGAGTAGTGTTGAGCGATACGATAATGCAATATTATCGGCTATCGCCGATATTAGCTCTATCGGCCTTTCGATAATTCGTTTCGATATTTTCGTCTTATCGAATACCGGAATCGGATTTGTCACTGTCACTGTGAGTGTCCGTCGGTCGGGTCTGTCAGGAGTCAGCGGCACTTACCTGGCAGAAGATCTCCGGCGGTCACGTCCTGGACTGCTTGATGGCCGCCATTATCTTCTCCCTGGCGGTCACATGCAGTTTTTTCGCGATAACTGCAGTGACTGCAGGGTAATCCCGGCCGTAAAGCAGTCAGTCCGATGACGTCACCGCCGGGGAAGCAGGTAATCAGCTGTGCTGCGCCGGGATGACAGGCTCTGCCTGTCATTCTGATGTAGCAGAGCTGGATCGTCGTGGGACACTCGTTACTATGGACTGCGTCGGTCAGGTGGTATAATTTTTTTTTTTTTTTCATTTTTTTACAGGAGATCGATGGCGTCGCAGCAGGATGAGACAGTAATAAAAGAAATGAAAACTGTGTTTTTTTATTTTTTATTAAATTAAAAAATTTTTTTTGGAACATTCACCCGTCCGGGTACATAAACAATTTAACTATTTATTTACATACAGGGACCCTGTCCGGGTTATTTAGACTTCTTTGGCAGGGGTGTTACAGGTACCACCTGGTACTCTTCTGGTGCTTGCCAAACATCCGAGACACCAAGGACCACCAGGACCTGATGACGTCGTGTGGCCTGTACAGTCAAGTCGTGACCCGCTATCTGGGTCTGTGTGGCCACCTCTTTCATCTCTCTCCGGGTCTGGAGCCCTATGTCACGGACTGTACGAACCCCAGGGGGCCTAACAGGCGCCGGGTACGGGCCAGCTATACTTATCATGTCCATAGCTGGGGCTGCTGAGGAGACCACTGAGGGAGGCTGGGGAGATTTACGGCGTGGGGTGGGCACTTTTGCAGAGGCCTGGATGTGGGAGGCTGAAGGCTTCGAGGGTCTCACAGGTTCCTGACACACTGGGGAGTAGGGGTCGCACCTGGTAACATTTAGGGCGTACCACCCATTGTAACCCCAGTGTCGGGTGTAAGTCACCAAGTCTCCTGGCAACAGGTCCCTCCCCGGGTGTCCTTCTGGGAGGTGAGCCTCCACGTCCCGCCGGGTCACAAAGACTTCTAAATAAAGTCCAGGCTCCTTGATGAAGCCCCACCCACCTTTCAATTTAAAGCTCCGTACTGCACCCTTACGCCGCGGCTCACTCAGGGTTCCTTTATCCTTTCTCATCCGGTCCTTATCTGCCCGGTCCTTCTCCAGGTGACGTTGGCGAAGTTTTAGGGTTTCTCGCTGCTCCCTTTGTCGCTCTGCTTCCCGCTCCCAACGTCTCCACTCTTCCTCCTGACGCCGATTGTAATTCTCCTCCACCAGTTGCTCCATGTCTCCACCACTCCACTGCAGCTTACAGTGTCCGGTTTGCGGCAGCTCTCCTGTCGCCCCCCAGTCCTGGCAGCGCTCCCCTGCGGAGGAAGCAGACGGCTCTAAATCAGATGACAGTCGGGGCTCCGGTACAGGCAGGTAGTGCTCTGGTGCCTGCGCGGCCTCCTCCATGAGGACGGGTGTCGCTTCTTCTGTCTCAGCGACCGGGGCAGACAGCGGGATCTGGGGTGCTGCTGACGGTGCTGTGGTTTTTGCAGGAACGGGTGCCTCCACTGCGACAACGTCAACCGGATCACATTGCAAGGGCTCCTCTACTATAACGGGTGCCTCACCTTCCGGTACAGACACTTCAGGTAAGAGGGATTGGCGCCGCTCCAAGTTTATTTTTAGGGCACGCCAGCTGGCTTCCATCCTGGCGACCTCCTCCCGGTGCCGGGCCAGGCCTCTCAGGGTATCCTCCGCTTCTTGCAGCATAGGAGGGTTTACAGGCCGGGTGCCCAACGGTGATTCCGTGGCGATCGGGTCGCTTCCGTGGGGGGAGAGCTCTGACTGCTCCATCCCTTCCCACTTCTGCTCGTCGTGTCCATTAGCCATCTCTGCCAAGTCACATGTGTCATATCTGGAGAGGACCCCTCTTTTGTAGGGAGGCGGGACCTCCTCACACTGAGGAGGATGAGGAGGCGGAACTCCAGAGCTGTGGGGCACAATGTTACATTGCAGTACCATTTACAGTGGGCGGCCATCGTTTTCACGCCACTGAGTGAGTGACACCCACGAAGAGCACGCCCTTCTTCTTCACCAGTGCCTCGTCGTGACGCAGATATGGCGGAAAAATGGCAAATACATTCTCTGATGATTTTAGCAATTCTCAAGCACAAAACCAGTGCAATTCAGGCACACAGGACTCGCTTATAGCGAGCTACAGAATCCTGTTCGTGACGCCCAATTTGAGTCGCACAGAGCCAGAGGTTTTCGGGGTACTCGGCACCGAGCCCGTCGACTTCTATGGGGTATGTCACGTCTTTACCCGGCAATTGAATTAGAGTCGATTTTACTATGTAGAAGTGTATAAACTATAAATATATGTATATATATATGTCACAATGACATGTATATATATATATATGTATTCTATGTGTGTATATTTTGTGTTTACAACGAAAGAAAGGGTTTTTTTTGTTGCGATATTTTGTTCCCATAGACTTACATGGGACTTCCGGTATCGAAATCGGATATCGACGATATTTAGTGCTATCGGCGATACAATTTTGATACGATATTTTTAGATATCGAGCAATATCGCTCAACATTACTCCTGAGTTATCTGATCCTTCTGTTATTTTGAAAGAGGGTGTAGTTCTTTCCGCCATCTCGCCCAATTTGAGACTTGCTCTGGAGGGGTGTCAGGAGGATAGGCCTGAGTGCTGCCCTGTTGGAAAATTGTTTGTCCCGGACCAGTGGAAAAAGAGTGTGATGTCTGAGATTCATTGTTCCGCATTGGCTGGGCATCCCGGAATTTTTGGTACCAGAGACTTGGTTAGTCGGTCCTTTTGGTGGCCTAGCTTGTCTCGTGATGTCAGGGAATTTGTGCAGTCCTGCGGGACTTGCTCTCGCTCCAAGCCTTGCTCTCGCTCTAGTGGTTTGTTGATGCCATTGCCTGTGCCCAAGAGACCATGGACCCATATCTCTATGGATTTCATTTCCGACCTTCCTGTTTCTCAGAGAATGACCACCATCTGGGTAATTTGTGATAGGTTTTCCAAAATGATACATCTTGTGCCATTACCTAAGTTGCCTTCCTCCTCTGAATTGGTGCCGTTGTTCCTTCAGCACGTGGTTCGTTTACACGGCATTCCTGAGAACATTGTGTCTGACAGAGGAGTCCAGTTTGTTTCCAGATTTTGGAGGACTTTTTGTTCTAAACTGGGTGTTCAATTGTCTTTCTCCTCGGCATTTCATCCTCAGACCAATGGTCAAACTGAGAGAACAAACCAGACATTGGAGACTTATCTTAGATGCTTTGTGTCTGCTGATCAGGATGACTGGGTCTCTTTTTTACCTTTGGCTGAGTTTGCTCTTAATAATAGGGCTAGCTCTGCCACTTTGATGTCTCCGTTTTTCTGTAATTCTGGGTTTCACCCTCGATTTTCTTCAGGACAGACGGAGGCTTCTGTCTGTCCAGGTGTTGACTCTGTTGTTGAGCGTATGCAACAGATTTGGGACCAGGTAGTGGAGAGGTTGTCCCTCTCTCAGGAGAAGGCCCAGCGGTTTGCTAACCGGCATAGGACTGATGGTCCTCGGTTTAAAGTGGGGGACTTGGTCTGGTTGTCCTCAAAGAATATTCCTATGAGAGTAGCATCTCCTAAATTTAAGCCTAGGTTCATTGGACCTTATAAGATCATTGAGATTCTTAATCCTGTTTCTTTTCGTTTGCTTCTTCCAGGGACATTTAAGATCCATAACGTGTTCCACAAGTCCTTGTTGAAGAGGTTTGTTGAGCTAGTGGTTCCTGCTGCTGTGCCTCCTGACCCTGTTTTGGTTGAGGGCAATCTGGAGTATGTGGTTGAGAAAATATTAGATTCTCGTTTTTCTAGACGGAAACTCCAGTATTTGGTTAAGTGGAGAGGTTATGGTCAGGAAGACAATTCTTGGGTGTTTGCTTCGGACATCCATGCTAGGAGACTCATCCGTGCGTATCATAGAACTCATCCTGACCGACCTGGTTGCTCAAATGAGGGTTCGGTGACCCCTCCTCAAGGGGGGGGTACTGTTGTGAATGGGTTTGAGATGAGTTCTGAGCAGAGACTCCCTCTGGTGGTTACAAGCGGTACTGGTCTGTTCAGTGAAGATTGTGAGGACTGGGAGTCAGGTGTTACTGACTGGTCTTATATAAGGGAGTCACCTTCCCATCAGGGTTGCCGGTGATCAATTGTTCTGGTCTGAATCCTTCATTCCTGTTTCCCTAGTAGCCTGCTGTGTCGTGTCTGCATCTCCTGCTAACAGATAAGACATTTTCTTCTTTTTGTTTTTGTACTATATTTTTGCATTTTGTCCTGCACTTCTGTGGGGGCCTTCTGGGTCCCCTCCGGGGGCTTTTGCCCTCTCAGTTTAGTTCAGCCACTGATGTTTGTACTTTTGCTTTTTCCAGTTTTTTTCAGTGGCTGCTGTTTTGATTTTGTTACACCAGAGAACTAATTTAGGTGGTAGAGGTCGTGTGATCTCAGGTGATTTTGAAATTAGTAGAGTTGGTGCTTTTCAGGGTTTTCTGGGATTGCAGTAAGTACCCTTCCTATCCTTTTCTATTTAGTTAGTTTGGGCCCCAGCGTTTGCTCTTACTATTTTCTTTCTGTGTCAGTATTTCTTCTTGTCTAACTGCCATTACTTGTTTGGGGGCTTTCTATTATCTTTGGGGTTCTGCTCCGGGGCAGATAGCTTTCCTATTTCTATCTTTAGGTGTAGTTAGTTTTTCAGGCTGTGACGAGGCGTCTAGGACCAACGTAGGAACGCTCCACGGCTGCCTCTAGTTGTGGTGGTTAGTCAGGGTACTGCAATCTCATAGATTCCAACTGCTCTGGTGTATTGCCTTTTTTACCTGCACTCCTCAGCTACCGAAACATAACAAATCCCCCTTTGTATGAGCGCCCAGGGCAACGGACCGAGCTGTGCTACTTGTGACATTCCCATAGACTTCAACGGGTTCGGTGCCGAGTACCCCATAACCCTGGTGTTGTGCGACTCAATCTTTGGCGTCACGAACAGGATACGAAGCTTACTGGATGTGAGTCCTGTGTGCCTAATTGGACTGTTTTTGTGAAAAAGACTGTGTGCAGTTTTTGTAATATTTGGCGCCATTTTCCGCCATTTTGCCGCCATATTCGCGCCCTGAGGCGCTGGTGAAGAAGGTGGGCGTGCATTCGTGCAGCCAAACATCAGGTGGTGGTCCTTACGGACCATAAGAATCTGGTCTATCTGGAATCTGCCAAGCGACTCAATCCTAGACAGGCCAGGTGGGCCTTGTTTTTCACACGTTTTAATTTTGTGGTTTCCTTTCTTCCTGGCACTAAGAATGTTAAGGCGGATGCCCTCTCGAGGAGTTTCCTTGCGGACTCTCCTGAGTAGTGTTGAGCGATACGATAATGCAAATATCGGCTATCGGCCGATATTAGCTCTATCGGCCTTTCGATAATTCGTTTCGATATTTTCGTCTTATCGAATACCGGAATCGGATTTGTCACTGTCACTGTGAGTGTCCGTCGGTCGGGTCTGTCAGGAGTCAGCGGCACTTACCTGGCAGAAGATCTCCGGCGGTCACGTCCTGGACTGCTTGATGGCCGCCATTATCTTCTCCCTGGCGGTCACATGCAGTTTTTCGCGATAACTGCAGTGACTGCAGGGTAATCCCGGCCGTAAAGCAGTCAGTCCGATGACGTCACCGCCGGGGAAGCAGGTAATCAGCTGTGCTGCGCCGGGATGACAGGCTCTGCCTGTCATTCTGATGTAGCAGAGCTGGATCGTCGTGGGACACTCGTTACTATGGACTGCGTCGGTCAGGTGGTATAATTTTTTTTTTTTTTTCATTTTTTTACAGGAGATTGATGGCGTCGCAGCAGGATGAGACAGTAATAAAAGAAATGAAAACTGTGTTTTTTTATTTTTTATTAAATTAAAAAATTTTTTTGGAACATTCACCCGTCCGGGTACATAAACAATTTAACTATTTATTTACATACAGGGACCCTGTCCGGGTTATTTAGACTTCTTTGGCAGGGGTGTTACAGGTACCACCTGGTACTCTTCTGGTGCTTGCCAAACATCCGAGACACCAAGGACCACCAGGACCTGATGACGTCGTGTGGCCTGTACAGTCAAGTCGTGACCCGCTATCTGGGTCTGTGTGGCCACCTCTTTCATCTCTCTCCGGGTCTGGAGCCCTATGTCACGGACTGTACGAACCCCAGGGGGCCTAACAGGCGCCGGGTACGGGCCAGCTATACTTATCATGTCCATAGCTGGGGCTGCTGAGGAGACCACTGAGGGAGGCTGGGGAGATTTACGGCGTGGGGTGGGCACTTTTGCAGAGGCCTGGATGTGGGAGGCTGAAGGCTTCGAGGGTCTCACAGGTTCCTGACACACTGGGGAGTAGGGGTCGCACCTGGTAACATTTAGGGCGTACCACCCATTGTAACCCCAGTGTCGGGTGTAAGTCACCAAGTCTCCTGGCAACAGGTCCCTCCCCGGGTGTCCTTCTGGGAGGTGAGCCTCCACGTCCCGCGGGTCACAAAGACTTCTAAATAAAGTCCAGGCTCCTTGATGAAGCCCCACCCACCTTTCAATTTAAAGCTCCGTACTGCACCCTTACGCCGCGGCTCACTCAGGGTTCCTTTATCCTTTCTCATCCGGTCCTTATCTGCCCGGTCCTTCTCCAGGTGACGTTGGCGAAGTTTTAGGGTTTCTCGCTGCTCCCTTTGTCGCTCTGCTTCCCGCTCCCAACGTCTCCACTCTTCCTCCTGACGCCGATTGTAATTCTCCTCCACCAGTTGCTCCATGTCTCCACCACTCCACTGCAGCTTACAGTGTCCGGTTTGCGGCAGCTCTCCTGTCGCCCCCCAGTCCTGGCAGCGCTCCCCTGCGGAGGAAGCAGACGGCTCTAAATCAGATGACAGTCGGGGCTCCGGTACAGGCAGGTAGTGCTCTGGTGCCTGCGCGGCCTCCTCCATGAGGACGGGTGTCGCTTCTTCTGTCTCAGCGACCGGGGCAGACAGCGGGATCTGGGGTGCTGCTGACGGTGCTGTGGTTTTTGCAGGAACGGGTGCCTCCACTGCGACAACGTCAACCGGATCACATTGCAAGGGCTCCTCTACTATAACGGGTGCCTCACCTTCCGGTACAGACACTTCAGGTAAGAGGGATTGGCGCCGCTCCAAGTTTATTTTTAGGGCACGCCAGCTGGCTTCCATCCTGGCGACCTCCTCCCGGTGCCGGGCCAGGCCTCTCAGGGTATCCTCCGCTTCTTGCAGCATAGGAGGGTTTACAGGCCGGGTGCCCAACGGTGATTCCGTGGCGATCGGGTCGCTTCCGTGGGGGGAGAGCTCTGACTGCTCCATCCCTTCCCACTTCTGCTCGTCGTGTCCATTAGCCATCTCTGCCAAGTCACATGTGTCATATCTGGAGAGGACCCCTCTTTTGTAGGGAGGCGGGACCTCCTCACACTGAGGAGGATGAGGAGGCGGAACTCCAGAGCTGTGGGGCACGATGTTACATTGCAGTACCATTTACAGTGGGCGGCCATCGTTTTCACGCCACTGAGTGAGTGACACCCACGAAGAGCACGCCCTTCTTCTTCACCAGTGCCTCGTCGTGACGCAGATATGGCGGAAAAATGGCAAATACATTCTCTGATGATTTTAGCAATTCTCAAGCACAAAACCAGTGCAATTCAGGCACACAGGACTCGCTTATAGCGAGCTACAGAATCCTGTTCGTGACGCCCAATTTGAGTCGCACAGAGCCAGAGGTTTTCGGGGTACTCGGCACCGAGCCCGTCGACTTCTATGGGGTATGTCACGTCTTTACCCGGCAATTGAATTAGAGTCGATTTTACTATGTAGAAGTGTATAAACTATAAATATATGTATATATATATGTCACAATGACATGTATATATATATATATGTATTCTATGTGTGTATATTTTGTGTTTACAACGAAAGAAAGGTTTTTTTTTGTTGCGATATTTTGTTCCCATAGACTTACATGGGACTTCCGGTATCGAAATCGGATATCGACGATATTTAGTGCTATCGGCGATACAATTTTGATACGATATTTTTAGATATCGAGCAATATCGCTCAACATTACTCCTGAGTTATCTGATCCTTCTGTTATTTTGAAAGAGGGTGTAGTTCTTTCCGCCATCTCGCCCAATTTGAGACTTGCTCTGGAGGGGTGTCAGGAGGATAGGCCTGAGTGCTGCCCTGTTGGAAAATTGTTTGTCCCGGACCAGTGGAAAAAGAGTGTGATGTCTGAGATTCATTGTTCCGCATTGGCTGGGCATCCCGGAATTTTTGGTACCAGAGACTTGGTTAGTCGGTCCTTTTGGTGGCCTAGCTTGTCTCGTGATGTCAGGGAATTTGTGCAGTCCTGCGGGACTTGCTCTCGCTCCAAGCCTTGCTCTCGCTCTAGTGGTTTGTTGATGCCATTGCCTGTGCCCAAGAGACCATGGACCCATATCTCTATGGATTTCATTTCCGACCTTCCTGTTTCTCAGAGAATGACCACCATCTGGGTAATTTGTGATAGGTTTTCCAAAATGATACATCTTGTGCCATTACCTAAGTTGCCTTCCTCCTCTGAATTGGTGCCGTTGTTCCTTCAGCACGTGGTTCGTTTACACGGCATTCCTGAGAACATTGTGTCTGACAGAGGAGTCCAGTTTGTTTCCAGATTTTGGAGGACTTTTTGTTCTAAACTGGGTGTTCAATTGTCTTTCTCCTCGGCATTTCATCCTCAGACCAATGGTCAAACTGAGAGAACAAACCAGACATTGGAGACTTATCTTAGATGCTTTGTGTCTGCTGATCAGGATGACTGGGTCTCTTTTTTACCTTTGGCTGAGTTTGCTCTTAATAATAGGGCTAGCTCTGCCACTTTGATGTCTCCGTTTTTCTGTAATTCTGGGTTTCACCCTCGATTTTCTTCAGGACAGACGGAGGCTTCTGTCTGTCCAGGTGTTGACTCTGTTGTTGAGCGTATGCAACAGATTTGGGACCAGGTAGTGGAGAGGTTGTCCCTCTCTCAGGAGAAGGCCCAGCGGTTTGCTAACCGGCATAGGACTGATGGTCCTCGGTTTAAAGTGGGGGACTTGGTCTGGTTGTCCTCAAAGAATATTCCTATGAGAGTAGCATCTCCTAAATTTAAGCCTAGGTTCATTGGACCTTATAAGATCATTGAGATTCTTAATCCTGTTTCTTTTCGTTTGCTTCTTCCAGGGACATTTAAGATCCATAACGTGTTCCACAAGTCCTTGTTGAAGAGGTTTGTTGAGCTAGTGGTTCCTGCTGCTGTGCCTCCTGACCCTGTTTTGGTTGAGGGCAATCTGGAGTATGTGGTTGAGAAAATATTAGATTCTCGTTTTTCTAGACGGAAACTCCAGTATTTGGTTAAGTGGAGAGGTTATGGTCAGGAAGACAATTCTTGGGTGTTTGCTTCGGACATCCATGCTAGGAGACTCATCCGTGCGTATCATAGAACTCATCCTGACCGACCTGGTTGCTCAAATGAGGGTTCGGTGACCCCTCCTCAAGGGGGGGGTACTGTTGTGAATGGGTTTGAGATGAGTTCTGAGCAGAGACTCCCTCTGGTGGTTACAAGCGGTACTGGTCTGTTCAGTGAAGATTGTGAGGACTGGGAGTCAGGTGTTACTGACTGGTCTTATATAAGGGAGTCACCTTCCCATCAGGGTTGCCGGTGATCAATTGTTCTGGTCTGAATCCTTCATTCCTGTTTCCCTAGTAGCCTGCTGTGTCGTGTCTGCATCTCCTGCTAACAGATAAGACATTTTCTTCTTTTTGTTTTTGTACTATATTTTTGCATTTTGTCCTGCACTTCTGTGGGGGCCTTCTGGGTCCCCTCCGGGGGCTTTTGCCCTCTCAGTTTAGTTCAGCCACTGATGTTTGTACTTTTGCTTTTTCCAGTTTTTTTCAGTGGCTGCTGTTTTGATTTTGTTACACCAGAGAACTAATTTAGGTGGTAGAGGTCGTGTGATCTCAGGTGATTTTGAAATTAGTAGAGTTGGTGCTTTTCAGGGTTTTCTGGGATTGCAGTAAGTACCCTTCCTATCCTTTTCTATTTAGTTAGTTTGGGCCCCAGCGTTTGCTCTTACTATTTTCTTTCTGTGTCAGTATTTCTTCTTGTCTAACTGCCATTACTTGTTTGGGGCTTTCTATTATCTTTGGGGTTCTGCTCCGGGGCAGATAGCTTTCCTATTTCTATCTTTAGGTGTAGTTAGTTTTTCAGGCTGTGACGAGGCGTCTAGGACCAACGTAGGAACGCTCCACGGCTGCCTCTAGTTGTGGTGGTTAGTCAGGGTACTGCAATCTCATAGATTCCAACTGCTCTGGTGTATTGCCTTTTTTACCTGCACTCCTCAGCTACCGAAACATAACAAATCCCCCTTTGTATGAGCGCCCAGGGCAACGGACCGAGCTGTGCTACTTGTGACATTCCCATAGACTTCAACGGGTTCGGTGCCGAGTACCCCATAACCCTGGTGTTGTGCGACTCAATCTTTGGCGTCACGAACAGGATACGAAGCTTACTGGATGTGAGTCCTGTGTGCCTAATTGGACTGTTTTTGTGAAAAAGACTGTGTGCAGTTTTTGTAATATTTGGCGCCATTTTCCGCCATTTTGCCGCCATATTCGCGCCCTGAGGCGCTGGTGAAGAAGGTGGGCGTGCATTCGTGGGCGTGCCCCCCCCTGTGGCGCGAAAGCTATGGGCGCCCTGTCTAAATGCTATTACAATGTGAGAGCCTGCCCCACTGCAAGAGAGATCCGTTGTGACCTGGAGAAGCTGACCCTCTCCATTGAAGAAGTGGATGCTGCCCTGCTGTATCTGGCCCGACACCGCGCTGAAGTGGAAGCGATGGAGCAGAGCTGGCGTGCCCTGAAACAGCGGCTGCTGAGGGACTCGATGCTCTCTCCCTGGGCGCACACCCGTCACCTGCACCACCACTGCCAGCGGCTGATGAAGAACCGGAGGCCGGCCCCGAAAGAGCTGATCCTGACTCCGCCGAGGATGCGGCGGGAGGGAAGGAGGCTGAGGAGGCCCTGCCCACACGGAGTGCCAGCCAGGCCTGGAGGCCGCAGCGGAATGCAGTCCCCCGGTAGGGACGCCAGAGGAGACCCAGCCGTCCGTGATGGAGATCGATTGGGAGGAGATGGAGTACCTGGACGATGTGGAATACGCCGCCCAGATGGAGAACGAGTGGCGACGCCGTGAGCAGGAGCAGCGGCAGCAGCAGGAGCAGAGAGAGGCGCAACAGCTTTGCCAGAGGTACCGGGAAAAGGATCTCGCTGATAAAGAAAACGTCAGGAGAGATAAAGGTACGCTCCGGGAACCGCGGCGCCAGGGGGCCATTAGAGACTTTAAACTCCTGGGAGGCTGGGGGTTCATCCATGAACCAGGCCTGTACCAGGAGGTATTTGTCAACCGCAGGGATGTGGAGTCTCACCTGCCAGAGGGACACCCGGGAAGGGATCTCATGATTGGGGATATAGTCACCTACACACGACACTGGGGTCTTAAGGGGTGGTATGCCCTGAATGTCTCCCGAGTCAGCGACCCCGTCCCTGAAGCCGGCAATGTACCCCGTGTCTCAGTGTCCCAAGTCACAACCCCATCAGCGCCAGGCCGCGCACCTGCATCGTGCCCTGCATCGTATACTGCATCCTACTCTGCATTGTGCCCTGCATCGTATACAGCATCCTATTCTACAATGCAACAGGCTAGTGCGACCTCCATGGATCCAAATCTATATTCAGAAGAGGCACCCGTTAGGCCTCCAGGAAGTCGCAAAAGCAATGGCAAAAGTGAAAAAAGGACTGTGGCTACCCAGACACAGGTAGCAGGACATGATATGTTAGTGATGCGTTCCAGATTGCACCGCTTACTTCCAGCCCCAGGTGTGGAAGAAGTCACTGCAATTTACAAAGAAGAACAGTAGGACCCAGACAGGGTTTACTGCATCTGTACAAAGTTAAAGAAGAATTTGCACTTTATTGAAATGTTGATAATATGTGATGATGTTTGCATAGTATGCATATTTTGAAGTAGAATACCCCAGTTGGGTAATGTGAAGTATTTATGTGAAGTATAATGTGAAATGTTTATGCAAGGACTGCGTACTGAGGACTCTTGCAGCACAGAACTTTAGATGTAAATAGTTCGCACTTCGGTGCCCCATCTTGGTTTTACATAAAGCCATTCTACCTCTGAAGAAAAACTTGTATGGTGTGGCCTTGAGTGAGGTCTGCAGCAATGAAGTCCTGCAGCCCACCCAGGACCCACGTGGGAGGTTTTTGGTGCGGGTCCTCCACAAGAATATTGTATTTATTGTGAAAAGTATTTTGATATTTTTCTATTTTGCAACTTGTACACAATGTAACGTTAAAGTGTCCTTAAGGATGAGTATGTTGTTAATGTTATTATAAAAATTGTTTTTTCTATTTCAGCCCGGGAGTGCTGACGATAACTAGGGGGGGATGTGTGGCCCAGTTGCGCTTGGTACACATGTTCCCTGGAGAATGCACAAAAAGGTAATTATAAAACCTGATATTCATTCACATCTCACACTTCCCAGGAGCCACCAGAGGGAGCCCTTTAGATTCAGGTATTTAGGGGTGTGGAGAAATGCAGCAGTAGGCATTCTAGCCAGTCAGCTATGCTAGTTGTTGGTTGTACCTCAGACAGATGAGATCTCCTCAGGACACCAGACACAACTGTTCAGAAACCACAGGTGGCGTCACGAACAATTACTAAAATCCCCTGTAAATAATCCCCCTTTGTATGAGCGCCCAGGGCAACGGACCGAGCTGTGCTACTTGTGACATTCCCATAGACTTCAACGGGCTCGGTGCCGAGTACCCCATAACCCTGGTGTTGTGCGACTCAATAGCAGTGTAACAACTACAATACACTAAGAGCATACACTGCTGTGCTGTTCACTGTTT